>CM053275.1:26087018-26135790 GCA_028583415.1 Protea cynaroides | reverse complement strand
TGAATACTTTAAAAAATTACGATTTGGATAGATCACATGTCAAATTTTTAAACCTAAATTCATCAATAATTTACCCTTATTGTGTTGGCATACATTGCCATCTATGTCTATTCTATGTCTATGCACACTAATTGACACTTGATCTCTATTGGATATATTCTAAATTTTCAATGCTTTGATTTGTCATATGATGAACTTCACTTGGGTTAAAACTTAATATATAATAACAAAAAAAATAAAAAAATAAAAAAAATAAAAAAATAAAAAAATTGAGGTTCGTTTAACAAAAACTTGGCATATGAGTGGGGAACCAATTAGAGTCTATTTGTCCACAAAAATTCAATCTAATCCAATTTACCATGTGGTAGAAGTTGGCACTTGACCAAAGCTTGGTTATATGGACTGCGGTTCCTTGATGTGAGTCCTCACAAAGCACCCCTACCTCTCTCTGGAAAAAAAAGATCCATTTTTATTGTCCAGCAAAGCACTGCCATGGGTGCTGAGCATCCCAGTCCAACTGATGAACGATACTGGATGTCAGGAGAGGATCCAGGTCCCCTCTCTCCTGGTTGTGTCAGGTACTTCTCACCCTCTTTTTACACTATTTTTCCTTGACAACTCTTCAGCCCTCTGATTTGTGCCCTCTTAACCTCTCTCTGCTCAATTGGAGAACCTCATAATTTTACGCGGGCCCATAAGACCCTTATGGAGGATTGTTATGGCCTCTGATACAGTCATACTTAGACCATTCCTTTTGTTTTTTGGAACATACAACTTGAAGGTTTTGATTATTATGAGACCTTTGCTCTTGTGGGTAAATTGGTAACTGTATGTTGTCTCATTGCTATTGCATTGTCTCTTGCAAATGACCTCTATATCAATTGGACATTAATAATGTTTTTCTGTATGACGATCTTAATGAGGAGATCTATATGACCATTCCATCTGGTTATAACCGATTTAGGAAGAATCTTGTGTTCCACCTTCATAAGTCTCTATATGGCTCCAAACAAGCCTCTCGTCAATGGTTCCAGAATTTTTCAAACGCTCTTCTTAATACAGGCTTTCTTCAATCGACTGTAGACTATTCATTATTTACCTATAGGGCTGGCTCTCTTCTCCCCATTGTCCTTGTTTATGTGGATGACATTATTGTGATTAGAAACAATGCTGAACATATTACCTAGTTAAAGGCTGATCTTCATCGCTGTTTTCAACTCAAGGACTTAGGGCCCTTAACATTCTTCCTTGGTTCGAAGTTGCCACCTCTTCTGATGGGTTCTTCTTACCCCAGCAGAAATATACCTTGGACATTTTACAAGACTGGTTTATTGGGATGTTGTTCCTTTAACATTCCCAATGTAACGTCACTTAAAACTTACACCTGATGATGGTGAATTGTTACCTGATCCTACATCCTACAATCGTCTTGTGGGCCGACTGATTTACCTAACCATTACTAGGCCCGATCTCACCTTTGCTGTCCACACACTCAACCAATTTATGAATCAGCCCAGAGATCCTCATTTGCTGATCGCTCAACGTGTGTTACGTTATCTTAAAGGTTCTCTTGGCCATGGAGTTATCTTGTTACCATCTTCTTCACTCTATATCAGTGCTTGTTGCGACTTGGATTGGGCTAGCTGTTCCACTACTCGCCAATCAATTATTTGGTATATCACGTTTCTTGGTACTAGTCCGATATCTTGGTGCACCAAGAGGCAAATCTCCGTTTCCTAATCATCTGCTGAAGCAGAACATAGGGCCATGGTCACTTCTCCTTGTGAACGAGCTTACTTGGCTCTGGTCTCTACTTATGGACTTACGAAATTGCACACCCCTTATGCGTCTCCATTGTGACAATCGGGTATCTTTACATATTGCCACCAATCCAGTCCTCCATGAACGAAGTAAACACATTGAAATTGATTATCAATTTATGAGGAAATACAGTAAAGCCTTATATGCATTAGTCACATTCGAACTCACGTCCAGCCTGTTGATATTTTTACAAAGGCTTTGGGCCGGGCCCAGTTTCGTTTTCTCTTCCTCCCAGCTTGAGGAAATTTTTGTTACAGTTTAGTTGTAATCTCCAGTTAAAATTAAGAGAATCTTTCTAGTGTTGTGCTTCGTTACCATTATCATATGTGGTTAGCAGGTGAATTACCACTCCATCTGTTCAGATTTTTTTTTTCTTTTTATCCACCCTTGGGAGAACTTTTTCCAAACAATTAAAGATCTAGTTCAAGAGTTCAATGGGTAGAAGGGACTTGCTTACCACTCGGCATGGTAATTCAATGGTCGAAATCCTCAATTTTTTTGAAACCTAAGAAGGGTTTCTTGTAGCCCCTTAAATATGAACATGGCAGATTAAGGGGGTGTTTGATAACACTCCAGAAGTTGGATTCTGATTTCTGGAGCATAAATGGAGTAGAAGCCTGTTTGGTAACCTGGTTCAGACTTCTGGAGAATCCATGGGTGAATCAGCTCCAAATGGGCTCCAGAATCCAATTTTTTGGAGCATAAAATAGATGCTTTTCGACTTCAAAGTAAAATTTTGGAATAAAAAAAACCACCCTACACCACTACTACCACCAACCACCACTACTACCACAACCGCCACCAGCCACCAACCATCACCACCACCACCACCACCACCACCACCACCCACCGCCACCCACCCACCACCACCACCACCCTCCACCCACCCACCGCCACCCTTCGCCAACACCTCCCACCGACCACCACCGTCATCAATCATCACCACTCACCACTAGTGTCATCATCCGTTACCCACCACCACTACTCTGGAGTCCATGACTAAATTAGGTTAACAAACATGTTTCTACTCCCTTATACTCCTGAATTCTTTTAAAATTGGAATAGAAATTTGAATAAGAAGTAAAAATCCTTAAATTGAAGTACAGCTCCTAAGAAACCCCACTTATGGAGAGATATGGCCAAGCACTATTATTCACATGTTCAGTTATAGATCTGATTCAGACTGCAGTTGACAATCTGGCAGACTTAAAAATCCATTAAAATAAAGAAGGGAGAAGTTTTCGAGGGAAGTGGAGCAGGAAAATTGATTTGTAATGACTCCTAGATGGAATATTGTATCCCAAGAACTTCAAATAAAGGGGACCTTGGTCTTTTGTTTTGTTTTTTTTTTTTTCTTCATTTTTAACGATAGATGGCTACCAGTCATCCATTGAAAGAAAAGTTGCATACAACAGTTGCAGTGCATGACAATTCTATTGAATTCCATGTGATTGATGCTAGGCTTCAGGAAAAAGCCAATACATTGAGTTTTGAATATGCTTGAACTAAGTAGATGAAACACAATTTAAAAGTTCAAATCAAATGGATTTTGTAGACACTCTATATGCTTTTCGATGAAAGCGAAGGAAACAACTTGTTTTGCACAAACTCTATATTACTAATGTCATTATGCTGCATGGTTTTCGAATAGATATGTAAAATTACAATAATTATTTTTATTAATAAAAATAAATATATTATACTAAGAAAACAAAAAGGTTAGGTGCAATTTTTTTTTTGGATAAAAAATGCAAAATTATTTGAAACCTTAGAAGATGTCAATAATAAAATCCCTGTAATTTATGAATAATTATTAATTGTAAATGGGCATAGTTTTAAGATTTTCATTATTTTCTGGTTTTTATTTGATATGCTAGGCCCATTAGTTATTTAATCATTTAGGTTTGTACTAAATTATAATCTTGACAATAGGGGTGTAGGCGATTACATTAATAGTTGAGCTATCTAGCTTGCTTAGGGTTTTTTTTGTTTCTTATAAAATGTAATAGGAGAAAAAATGCAAGAAGATTTTGAATGAATTAAATTTGTTGTTTTTGCTTCCCTGAAACCTTGAAGAGTTTCAATCCTTTCCAAGCCTTGAAGAGAGCTTTAAGATAAGTCTAGAAGAGCTTGCCGACTGAGCTCAACCCCACCTTTTGTTGATCCTAAAAGAGTTTGACAATTGGTTCGATATTTTTGGACTGTGTCAAACCATGAACTATCTATCCAACATTCAAAATAGTCATATCATCTTTCCACATGACAATATTTAAGTGGGCAAGTAAAAATGATTCCTATACACAACGATAGGCATATAGGAACCGTTAATCGAGTATTTTGCACTGTATGGTGCCTACGAAGAAAGTGGATGATATCCATGCTCCTTTTGGAACTTAAAATCCTTCAAGAGTGATGACCTTTTTTGCACAAGTCAAGAATCCAAATATGAGTTAACAAGCCATAACAGGTATTTACTAGGAACTAACCTATATTTGACTAGGCCCTTCTCTACCATTTTATTGACTCTAGATTTGAAGAAAATAATTGTGGAAGGTTGCTATTAAAAAAATTTCTACACAAGAAAAATATAAATGAAATGACAGAAAACAAATAGAAAGTTCTACTTTGTTGACTATTGCCATCATTATGGAAGACTTCAGCGAGTTAATGCGTAATCCCCGTTTCAAATTTTTAGTTAAAGCATTCCCATTCCACATGGTGAAGAGTCATTTTCCTTGGTACTCATCTCTTGACGATAAACATGGTTGATTTGTCTGTTTCATGCTCAAATTGCAAGTCGAGACAACATGGTTGATTTGTGTCTTTCATGCTCAAATTGCAAGTCTAGACGGCAATAACCAATTACAAGTCATCCATCTCCCAATCATCCATTTGCATTAATTCTACATCTAACAATTATCTGTCTACCAATAATCCATTTGCTTTAATTCTACATCTAACAGTCATCCATAGACATTAGTTATCCAACTATCAGTCACTCATTGAAAGTAAAGTATGCTAAAACCCTTTAACCAAAATAATAAAAAAAAGAAAAAGAAAAACGCAAGCATACTAAATACTAAAACAGAGGCAATGCTCAACAAATCTGCTGAATTCCAAGTAATTGAGTTTTGATTATGCTTCAATTAAGCAGATAATACTCTATTAAGTTGAAGGTGAGAGCCTATAGTCTATCAATTAGGAACCCCCCCCCCCCCCTCCACCCCCTTTCCCCCTTTTCTACAAAATTCATTCTTTCACTTGAAAGCGAGGATGGAGAAAAATACATGTCCTCACAATATGGCAAGGGGTATTTGAAAAATACGTATCATACTCTAAAAACACTTAAAGAGGTGTCATTCAGACACTCCCCTTAACTAAAATATAGAACAAGATGCATTAATAGAGCTGCATCATGGTCTGAATTAGGAAATTATCAATTTTCAAAGCCAAATTCAATAAAAACCTTTTCATGTATTGACATGTATCCCCACTTACATTCATGCAAACCTACAATAATCTAAACATCATTGTGTGCTCTGCTATAGCATTTGGCTTTTGAAACTCTACTTTGCCAAATGGCAAACACTAAAACAAAGCTAGAACACGAAATGTAAGATCTATCTATCTATAAAATTTGGATGCAATTTAATCTACCATGCCGTTGTTGTTGGCACTTAAAGTTGGTGTTAGAAAGATTCCACCACGGGAATGTTGGAATCATGCTCCGAAAAGAAAATAATTAATTTGAGAGAATTATATGTGAATGTTTCGATGTTTTTCCAATTGGTATCGGATCGATCAATTTGTATAGGTTTTGGCAATCATCGATTCCAATAATCCCAATACCTTCCCTTTCGATCTATACAGATCCGTTTTGGACATACTTAGTCTGATACCTAAAACTAAAATCTTGGTCAGGATGATCAGGAGGGTGAAAGAAAAGCTTTTTAGGCTGATATTGGCATTGGTCCGACGATTCCTATGATCTAGGTGGTAGCTTGGACTCGAAAAGGCTCATCTGTGAACTGTTCCAGAATTTTCAATTTCTTTGGAAAGAAGGTGAATGATTGGCACTTAAATCGTCATGTTAAAGAAGAAAGAAAAGAAAAAAATTAGACATTTGGACTTAATGTAATGATGCTTCTAGTGCTTTTTGGTTCAAGACCATTCTATCATGGTTTTAAATACATTTATTGTTGTACCAAAAAAAAAAAATGTGTATTGTAGAAAAGATTCCCACTACCAGCATATAAAAGCAATGTTCCCAAAAGAAAATAATGGTTTGAAGGGAATTATATAATAATGTGTGAGTTGCAATTTTGGAGTTGAAACGTATGGAAGATCTGGCAACAAAAAAATATAAAAAATATGAGGACGCTTCTGTTCCGCATGAATCATTGTGGTTAGAGAAGGGTCGTATTAAGTGGCTCAAATTTGGGGACCAGAACTCACAATTTTTTCATGCCAAAGCTAAAGCTAGAAGAAATAGAAATCTTATCAGATCTCAACAGATAGAGAATGGTGAAGTTTTAGATATTGAAGATGCAATAAAGAAGTATGTTGAGGAGTATTTTGAAGAATTCCACCGTAGTCCAGGTGCTACTCCCCATTATCAGGTTTTAGAGGCTATTCCTGCTATGGTAACAATGGAAGACAACAACTTGTTGGACCAGACACCAACAAATGATGAAATAAAGGCTGCGGTCTTTAGCATGAATACAGAGAGCTCCCTTGGCCCAGACGGGTTCTTTGGTAAGTTCTTTTGTGTTTGCTGGAATGTTGTGGGAAGGGAGGTATGTGCTGCTGTGCATTTTTTTTATATTTTATTTTAGGGGGTACGCCGAGGGGAGTAAACATAATTTTATAACCCTGATTCCAAAAAAAGATAGTGCTATGAAACTTTTAGAGTTCCAACTGATATGTGTTGGGAACTTTATTTACAAAATTGTCTCAAAAATTCTACCGAACAGATTAGGCCTTTTTGTGGGCAAGTTGATTTCTCGAGCACAAGGAGCTTTTATAAAGGGGAGAATCATTCATGACAACATTGGCTTAGCATCTGAGTTGGTTACTCTAATGCACTGAAAGACCAAAAAATTTTGTGTTGCCATGGAGCTGGATATACACAAAGCGTATGACACGTTGGAGTGGAACTTCTTATTTGATGTTTTAGGGAAATTTGGTTTTTCTAGCACTTTTGTTTCAAGAGTTAAATCCTTTCTCAATTCTGCTAAATTGTCAGTAATGGTTAATGGGGGCCCAGTTGGGTACTTTAGTGTTGAAAGAGGGTTAAGACAAGGCGACCCTCTTTCTCCACTTCTTTTTGTATTAGCAAAGGAGGTTTTATGTCGTTGTCTGCATGAGATGACAAACAAGGCCTATATTAGCCCAATTTTCAAGGGAAGAGGTACAGAAACTCCAACACACTTGCTTTTCGCTAATGACATCTTCATTTTTATGAAGGCAAGCCTTAGAGCATGTGAAAAATTGAAACAATTTTTAGTCCTTTATGAAGAGTATGGTGGACAGAAAATTAGCCGTCCAAGGAGTATAATTTTTTTTTCTCTCGAGGTGTTAATGGAGATAGAAAACGTAGGTTGACGCAATGTATGATGTTCACCGAAGGGCTGTTTCCTACAAAAATTTTGGGGGTCATGCTCTTCAAAGGAAGGCTTCGTGGAGAATGTTTGAATTTCTTGGTGGATCGATTTAGAAGAAAATTTTCTAGTTGGAATGGTAGACTACTCTCATATGCTGGAAGAGTTGAGCTGGTACGTTCTGTTTTGTGCAGCACTTTCTCTCATTCTTTTGCTGTTTATAAATAGCCTTTGTACTTGCCGAAGGTTATGGAAAGTTGGATGAGAAATTTCATTTGGATGGGGGATCCAATGAAAAGGAAGGGAGTTGTTGTCAAATGGGAGGTTATGTATACTCCAAAGAAGGAGGGTGGACTTGGTATACGAAGGCTGCATGAAATGAATGATGCTCTTCTCAGTTGGTTATCTTGGAAGATCCAGACGGATAATACTCCTTATGCTAAGTGTATGCAAGGCCATTATTTGAATAAAGATGGGACAGTTAAAAGGCCTCAATGCACATCGCCAATTTGGAGTAGTCTAAGGCATATGTGGGACTGGACTTCTAAACATGGCAGGTGGTTGATTGGTGAGATCTGTGGAGGATTTGCATATTGCTAGGTTATTAAGCCTAGTAACGACGTCTAGAAGACAGGGTACGTGAAATGATACAATTAATGTGGAATTTTCCCCTTCAAGATTGGTGCAAGCTTAACACAGATGGGTGCAGCCTTGGGAACCCAGGGGAGGCCGGTACTGGAGATGTAATTCGGTCTGATAGAGAGAAGGTAATATGTGCATTTGCTGACTATATTGGTATTTCTACTTGTTATATTGCTGAGATTAAAAGTGCTATGAGAGATCTACTCATAGCTAAGCAACATGGCTTTCAGAAAATATGGCTGGAATCGGATTCTACATTAATAGTAATGGCTTTGAGATCTGGGGAGCTACGCTGCTCGGGATGAAGATTCTGAGCCTGATGAGCGTGATCAATAGCCCGATGCTCGTGGTAGAGATGAAGAGCCTACCTACCTATTGGTTAAGTAGTTTATTCATTAGTCTTTTGAGCTTTTGATTGTCAGATCAGATTCACACACTGCTTTAGAGAAGTTAATATGGTAATGGATAGGCTAGCCAAAAAATCTGCCTATGATAGAGTTTCATTTTTCTGGAGGTCCTATCCGGATTTTGTGGCTTCTAAGGTTGTATGGGATGCTTCTCACAGGTCTTGTTTTAGATTATTGTAATCACCCTAGATGGCCTTTGCTGATGGCAATGCCGAAGGTGGAGGTTTTTCATCCTTTTAGAATGTTTTGCATTCTTTTTCTTTTATCTTTTTAATACAAAATAGCTTTTAGCAAAAAATATATATATATAAATGTTTGTGGTACTTCCTCAATTTCATTAGGTCACAATCGCTGAATGATTTTCCACGTAAGTATAAGTGATCTTCCTCAGTGAAATCATACGATATCTATGTAGATATTATCTTATTAGAATTTTTTTTTTTCCCGATGAAATTAAAATCATTTTTACTTCGTTTGTATAATATGCAAATGATCCGGGTTTTATTTTTGGGGGTAGAAAAATTATCCCAGTTAACGAGAGAGAAAGAGAGAGAGAGAGAGAGAGAGAGAGAGAGAGAGAGAGAGAATTCAAGAAGTTTCGGCCGAGTGATCATAAAGTGTTAAGGAATGGGATTAGAGGAGTATTATTGAAGCTTTGGAAATAGGAGAACATGCTTTATTCGATTTTGAGGGTGAATGTTGGTAGACTATGGTGTCAAATATCCTCAAACCCATGTACCTAGTACTTGGAATGTAGGAAAAACATCAATAAAATATTATTTAAGACTAATTATAATATGCAATAATTGACACAAATCACTTATAGTAATATGTCGAATATGCAATTGCTATTATATAACAAATATGATAATAAGTTGGTAATTATAGTATAAGAACGGATGCACAAAAGAACAGGTTGAGTCGTGTATAAAACACTCCTTAAGATTGTATTCACCCCTTATGATGCAGTGGATTCCTGTGAATCAACCTCCAAGATGAAACAGTCTCTTAAGGCCATCCTAGTTATGTGCCCAAAAATACTGAACATCTTTAGAAAAACCGATAGTTAAGCCAACACACACACACACACATAGAGAAAGAGGGGGGAGGGCGGCCGGGAGGGGGAGAAGAAGTCTGAATTCGTAGTTGAATTCCGTATGCTAAAACCCTTGGCAGTGTCCTCTATTTAAATTCCATATGCTAAAACCCTTGGCAGTGTCCTCTATTTATTGTGGACCATGTGCCCTTTCAAGGGGTCTGTATGATGGGGCATGTCCATTAGATTGGATGGTCCGAATGTGTTTGATCTAAGGATGCTTAAATCAACGGTTCAAATAGTACCCTTCTATATGTAGGGATGCCTCCCTAGTCCCTACATGTAGGTACCTGTACGTACGAGAAGAGACACTACCTTACGTATAGGTGTCATTTCAAAAGGGTACCTACGAAGGGACCTATCAGAATCCGTGATCACATGACCTCATGGGACGCATGCATGTGTGAAAGACAACTCGAAACCCCAAACATCTCTTTCAAGGGGGAAATTTTCTTTTAAAGGCTAAAGATGTGTGAGACATCCTCTATATATAAATCTCTATACTCCATTGTCCCTAAGCAATGTGAGACTAAAAATCTCTATTTACTTAACCAATTCAAAACAAACTTTGAAAAATTTCACACCAAAACAAAAATTGAAAATTTTGAATTTCTTTAAAAACTTCTATAACTTTTTGTTTGTTCGACTTTTAAACATGGCATCCCCATCGATCTGAATTGACCTATTGAACCATAGATTTGGAAGGGTTTGGAACGTATGAAGAGTTTCTTTATAGCGCCCTAAATATGCCACATGGTAGCTTAGGAAGGCCCCACTCATGGAGAGAGATATGGCCAAACTCTCTTATTCACATGTTCAGTTTTTGTTCTGATGCAGTTGACTATGTGGCAGACTTGAAAATGCATTAGAATGAAAAGGCAGAGGTTTTGTGGGAAAACTGATCAGAAAAATTGAATTGTAATGATTCTCAAATGAAATAAGATATTATAAGAACATCAAATGCTACGATGTTGGGGTTTCTTTTATTTTTTTATTTTTTATTTTTTATTTTTTTTTATTATGGATGAGTGTGAGTTCAGATTATTGAGTCCCTTGGCTGAGGGACGGCAGTGTATAATTTTTTTTTTTGCTAAAATTAAATTAGCAAATATGATTGAGAACAAAAACATGATGGAAAAATATAAGGAAGAGTGTCGATACTAGAGAATGTAAATTTCTTTTTTGGTGAGGAGGATATTCTATCATCATGAAAGAGATGTCATTGTGGGCTACTAGGCAAAGAGAGCACCACTTGGACTAGAACGAGAAGGGGTCATCATAAACTACAAGGAGAAAGAGGAGAAAAAAAAATGCTGTTAGACATTTACGGGTTTGGGGTTTCAATCAAATCCATTTCAATTCATATAAGTACCACTAGAACATAATAGAGAAGTTACAATCAATGAACATAAAGACACACCGGTCTATGAAGGTTGATTTTCTCTACACTCAAAGCTTTGATCGAAATCCTTCAGTTATAGTCTTCCACAACCTTCAGAGGATATCTTCAATCTCTTGCCAATGGGTGCAGAGAGATCTTTTCACTAACTGTGGCTATAGGGACTTTAACTTAGTATTTATAGAATACTATTGTAACCCTAATACCCTTCTGACATTAGAATTAGTGTTACCAAACCTATCTCATACTGTGTGACGAACCAAATCAAATCAGATTCACCTTGTTAATTAGACTCCTACTGAATAACTGGTTTATGTAATTAATTAAACCCATGTAAGTCTAACAAATGCCATATGAGATACAACTAGAAAAGGGAGTCAGAAGTAAACATCCCACACTTGCAACATCATCCACATTGTTGGCGCAGGTATAGGGAATGAACTTATGCCACAAATGCATGAGAGTATGGCCCAAGTTATATTTGGTAGGTGTCCAATAAAAAATGTGCTTTGTCAATACTTGTTAGAAAAAAGGAGATGCTATAGAAGAGGGAAATCATCTTTTTGAAAGAATAACTTCCTAGAAAAAAAAACATTTATATAGGGTCTCAATACACAATCCTATATTCACATACAGACGTCTAAAACACAATGAGAGATGTAATAAAAAAGATATTAGATGGATTCATATCTTTGAAAAGATGATTGTTTTGCGATTGTTTACTTGTGACAATCTTCGATTAGAGTCTTCCACAGCTTTTCCACTTGACATTTCTTCTCCTCTGCTATAGATGCTAATGGAGAGATCACAATAGTGACTGCAAGACTCCTTACCCTAGTATTTGTAATACTATCTCATAACCTTAATTTGTTCTCACAGTGAATAAGAAATGTCTATTTTTGATAGGTAACAATATAATGCATAAACCAACCTACCAAATAAGGTGAGATTCTCATTGATTAATTAGGTAAGTAAATATATATTGACCATAGAAGATCTTTAACAAAAATCTTACATAACTTACTAGATTCTTTTTTAATTGTAATAAAACATGACTCCAAAAAGAAAGACAGATAATCGATTGCACCCTTTCCCCTTTTTGATGATTTTTCTTCTTTGTGGTAGTAAAGAACAGAGTTAAAAACCAAGGTGAAAAATGAAGCCATCCATTTACCCCATATTTTGTTCTATTGCAAATTAAAATTCCTCATCCATTCAACAACAGCAAGTGTGCACCGAAGAAGTTTATTAAATAGGTTTGTAATAGATTAAATATTGGTACATTAATTATTGAGGTTCATATTGGGATAATATAAAAATGGAAATTGTCGAAGCAGCATACCATTTTTTCTTTAGTTAAAAAAATAACTATTTTAAGACAAGGCATCCTTTGCAATTTACATGGATTTCTTTAGATAAACTCATCTCAAAGCAGCCATTAAGAGGGGAATCTTATTGTGGAGAAATAAACAGACAATGCCAAGACATCAACCCCGAAGATATTTACAAGGTCTCATATCTTATTTACAAGGTCTCATATCTGAAAGAAGATAGAAATATGACTCTTTTTTTTTCTTTTTTTCTTTTTTTTATATTATTGTGGTAATCTGATGCAGCCCACGTCCATACCCATGTAACTGCTCCTATCAATTTTCTATTAAAGTGGGCCAACCTATGCTTTAAAAATATCAGCCCATAATCAAGCAAGGCCCAAGCAAAGTCCAAGCTTAAGTCATGGTCTACAAGAACCACAACTTATTTTGGAACCATCACAATCAAGTCTAGACCAACCCATATGGTCTATGTTGTGAAAATATTGTGAAAATCAATTTTCAGTACATAACAGTCTTTTCATGTGATTTAGTAGATGATGATGTGGACATTCTGCTTCTTGAAACTTCTTTGACCTTCTCCACCAAATTGATTCTTTATACAGATTGATTAAGTGCTTCTTCTAAAGTTTTCTGTTTGAAACAAATTTCTATTCCTTGGAACAAGAATTGACAAGTTTCTATGCCTTAGAACAAGAACTAATATATTGGGACAAGTTTTTACTTATTAGAATTTTTAAATCATTTATGTGTATTTTTTTATTTTCTCTATTTACAATCTTAATCTTAAGATTATAGGAGATGGTTGAGATTATTTTGAGTTATTTAATATTTATTAAGCCTATAAATAGTAGTTTATTCTCATGTAATAGAGGAAGATGATTTGGTGAATGAAATTTGAATTGAAGTTTATCTTCTCATTTGAATATTGAAGAGTTTATCTTAAAATCTAGAAGAGTTTCACTTCAACCTTGAAAAGTTGAAGCTTTCATATCCCTATTTGCAACCTAGAAGAGTTGCAAATCTAGTGAGCTACAGACCCATCCTAGAAGAATTGAGTTTAAACCCTTGAAGAAGTTTCATTCAATCCTAAAAGAGTTGAAACTTTATTCTTCACTTACAACCTAGAAGAGTCGTAGGCCACCATTTTAGTTGATTTACATTCTAGAAGAGAAGTAAGTCATTCTACCTTCACTTTCATCAATTATTTCCTTTTTGTTCTTACAACCTGAAAATTTTTCCAAAATTCATTTTCGCACTTTATGTCCCTTTTGGTTTCTTAAATTTTGTATAAAAAATATGTGATTTTTTTCTTATACAAAATCAGAGAAACCAAAAAGAACGTGAAGTGCAAAAAAAAAATTTTGAAAAAATTTTCAGGTTGTAAGAACAAAAAGGAAACAATTGATGGAAGTGAAGGTATAACGACTTACTTCTCTTCTAGGATGTAAATCAACTCAAATGGTAGCCTACGACTCTTTTAGGTTGTAGGTAAAGAATAAAGTTTCAACTCTTCCAAGATAGAATGAAACTTCTTCAAAGTTTCAAAGGCTTAGACTCAACTTTTCTAGGATGGGTCTGTAGTTTGATGGATTTGCAATTCCTTGAGGATACAAATAGGGATATGAAAATTCCAACTCTTTAAGATTGAAGTAAAATTCTTCTAGGTTTCAAGATGAACTCTTTAAGGTTCAAAGGAGAAAATAAACTTTATTTCAAATTTCATTTACCAAATCATCTTCCTCTATTACATGAGAATAAACCACTATTTATAGGCTTAACAAACATTAAATAACTTAAAATAATCTCAATCATCTCCTATAATCCTAAGGTTGAGATTGTACATAGAAAAAAAAAAATATACATGATTAAAAATTCTAATAAATAAAAATTTGTTCCAATATATTGGTGCTTGTTCTAAGGCATAGAGATTTGTTTTAATGTATTAATTCTTGTTCTAAGGCATAGAAACTTCTTTCAAGGAGAAAACTCTAGAAAAAACTCTTAATCAATACGTATGAGGATTCAATTTGGTAAAAAATGTCAAAGAAGCTTCAAGAAGAGTGTCCACATCACCATCCATTAAATCACATAAAAAGATTCTTATGCCCAGAAAATTGATTTTCACAACATGGACCATAAGGATTGATTCAGACTTGATTGTGCTGATTTCAAAATGAGTTGTAGTGCTTGTAAACCATGACTTGAGCTTGGGCTTTGCTTTATTATAGGGTGACCTTCTTAAAGCATGGGTTGGCCCACTTAATAGAAAATTGGTAGGGCAGTCACTTGGGTCTAGACGTAGGCTGCATCATTCTCCTCTTCTTAAAAATAATTCATCATCGAATTCTTGTTCTACCCAAAAAGCATTTCAGTTCCACTGGAATTAAATGAAAAATTAAAAAATTCATCAAGCATTAAATAATCAAATGTGTCATGTCCATGATGTGCACATGTGTCACTCAATGCATTAACAAATTAAGTAAGTGATAATGGTGGGATGATTCAATCATTTAACTTTTGTGATTTCGATGTGGTAAAACGAATTTATATTCATATTGAGTGCTATGGTCAGAAATCTTCTCCTCCAAAGCTCTGTTACCAAATGATGTAAGTTGATTTCGGCTTATAAAAATTAATGGATCGGGAGAGTGATTTATACAAAAGGGACGTGAAGTGCAAAAATGGATTTTGAAAAATTTTCAAGATTCCAAGAACAAGAAAGTAACTTTGATGGAGTAAAGGTAGAGTGGCTTACTTCTCTTCTAGAATGTAAATTAACTCAAATGGTGGCCTACGACTCTTCTAGGTTGTAAGTAAAGAATAAAGTTTCAACTCTTTTAGGATGGATGAAATTTTTTTAAGAATTCAAGAGTTTAGACTTAACTCTTCTAGGATGAGTTTATAGCTCAATGGATTTACAACTCTTCTAGGATGCAAATAGGGATAGGAAAGCTTCAACTCTTCAAGGTTGAAGTGAAATTCTTCTAGGTTTCTAGATGATCTCTTAAAGGTTCAAAGGAGAAGATAAACTTCAATCCAAATTTCATTCACTAAATCATCTTCTTCTATTACATAAGAATAAACCATTATTTATAGGCTTAATAAACCTTAAATAACACAAAATAATCTCATCCCCTATAATCCTAAGACTGAGATTGTACATAGAGAAAATAAAAAAAAAATATAAATGATTTAAAAATTCTAATAAATAGAAACTTATCCTAATATATTGGTTCTTGTTCCAAGGCATAGAGATTTGTTTCAATGTGTTAATTCTTGTTCTAAGGTATAAAAACTTGTTTTAAGGAGAAGAATCTAGAAAAAAAACTCTTAATTAATCCGTATGAAGAATCAATTTTATGAAGAAGATCAAAGAAGCTTAAAAAAGAGTGTCCACATCATCATCCACTAAATCACATGAAAGGACTATTATGTGTTGAAAATTGGTTTTCACAATATAGACCATATGTATTGGTCCAGACTTGATTGTGCTGGTTCCAAAATTAGTTGTGGTGCTTGTGGACCATGACTTGAGCTTGGGATTTCCTTAGGCCTTGCTTAATTATGGGTTGATCTTCTTAAAGCATGGGTTGGCCCACTTTAAAAGAAAGTTGGTAGAAGCAGTCACATGGGTGTGGACATAGGCTACATCATAATTCGTTAATCAAGAATTTAGTATCATTGATTTGTAATCTAGGGGGGCATTAAGGTGGTTGGGATATTAATGGTTTATGCTTGACAGACTGGGTTGTGAGTGCTAAGTTCTTGGCTCGCCCAGTCCTAGTAGCGAGTTGAGTATAGATATATATATATATATATATATATATATATATATATATATATATATATATATATATATATATATATATATATATATATATATATATATATATATATATATATATAAGCAGCCAAAAAGAAGGAGAAAAGAGAATATACAACTGGCCAAACTGGCCACAAACACCTCCCTTAACAAGAGAGTAGAAAAAAAAAAAGAAAGGCATCATTCAAATACAACTGGCCAAACTGGCCACAAACACCTCACTTAACAAGAGAGCACCAAAAAAAAAAAAAAAAAAAAAAAGAAGAAGAGGCAAACAATCACTCAAGGCCTTGGTTAAACCTGATGAACAACAAAGAAAAGGAGACGAGAGAGGGTGAAGGGGGGCGGGAGGATACAAGGTCCAATTTTTAATGATTTCTCTTAATAGCAACCAAGATCTCTCTAAGTTTGGACTTCAAATTAAAGATTTTATTGTTTTCATTCCCTCTAGATATGGTAAACAGAAACCCCCAAAGCAAGCTTAGCCACTCTACCATAGCACTTGTCTTTCTTGAATATTTTTCTAAATCTAATGGTTTTCTCCACAATACTTTCCACCATGTATCTACCTTGAATATATATCCCCCTTATTTCACCTACACTCATTTGGAATAGGGGCATGAAAAAAATAAGTGATCTCTAGAATCAACTCCCGTCCAGTATAGAGAGCACGAGGGGTTGACTTCAATGGACCTCTTAATGAGCTGAACATAGGTTGGGAGAACATTCTTCACACATCTCCAAAGCATGATTGTATGTCTTGGAATCTTTTAGGAAACCAGATAGTGGGACTCCAACCTCGAGGGACTAAAGTTGGCTTTAGAGAGTCCCGAGCTGCTCTGGAGGAGAAATGACACCTTTTCCCCCAATCTATTAAGCCACCAAATCTGATCGGCATCTCCACCTAGGGGAAATCTGTCACACCCCAATTCCGCACTATTCAAAATGGTGTGATGAACCGCTAGCAAACCAACGGTTCAACCAGGATCTCGGACAGACGATATCCGTTTTATCTAAACCTCATACATCTACATTAATAATCAGAGTAAATACACAATAGCGAAAGTCTTATAGTAAAATAAACTGAGAAATCTAACTGTGATAATCATATTTAAATAATAAATTATTCTGTATCAACTAAGACATAAATAAATATCAATTACATGTCTTTACTAAATCCAAGTAATGAAAATAAAATCTAATCGAATACGCATGAGTTGCACTCGCAAGAGGAGTCATGCGTATCCACTTCGTCTTCAACTTCTATCGCTGTCATGTGCCCGTACACTGGAGCATTGACATAATATTCGACGGTAATACCTGCATCATCAACTAAAAATATTCAACGTCGAGGGGTGAGCACACATCATGGCTCAGTGAGCACAAAAACAATGCAACAATACATATGCATGCATTCAATTCATATCTTTGGTCTTAAGTTTGCAATGCGCAATAGAAAGGTTCGGTGGTCAAAGGTTAATGTTTATTGACCCCTCCTTTATACACAGGGTGTGGAAGTCCGCCCAAAGGTTAACGTTTATTGTCGTCCCCATCCACCCTACCATGAACATTGTACAACAAAGGTTAACGTTTATTGCTGTACAGTGCCATACCAACACGTAAGCCCTTGCTGGCGAGGGCTTGCAAACTGGGCTCGCAACTAACCAATCCTAGTGTCAAACAGTGTATCCAAGGCCTCACCCCAGCATCCCTCAGAACGCCCATAGAGATAGAGCTAAGGCCCCCCGGTAGAGTCAGAGACTACAAGGACCGAGACCACCTCCCCTGATACTCTACGACGTAATAGTTCTGCTAAAGTAATGGCGATACGACGATGCTAATGCACAAGACTTGAGTTAGAGATAGAGCTAAGAGTGCTGAGGCCCAGCCTATGACACCCCCCTGATACTCGCTCGCATCAAGTACATCAACCACACACATACTTTCACATGCCTATTCCTATCATCATCATCATCATCATCATGTTATAAACAATAAAGTAAATATGCATGAACAAATAATAGAAATATTGGATGACATGTTGTATGCATATTACAAACATATTCGCATAGAATCAAGCATAGCATTGGACTCAAGAAATAAAAACAGTTTGTAATTAATCAATTAGTTTTTAGGTCTTGTTTCCTCACCTTAATTTGATCGTAAGTCCTCGTTCAAGCTTTAAGAATAACCTTTATATTGATATTATATTGCTAGAAGACCTAACAAAGTTGATAGAATTTAATTAGAATTAATTCTGATTTTAAAAACCATGCTGTTAACTGGGGGTCGAAGCTAGGGTCTGAATTTTGATCGACCCTGGGTGCGACCACCCCTATTCTGGGTTCCCGAACACTGGGGGTCGATGATTAGGGTGTGGTAGGGTCGATTGGTCATCGACCCCCATGCGACCCCCTGTGGGTTTTTATCAATTTCTCTTCCTTCAGTCCATTCTTCGTGTTTGGGGTCCTATGACTTGCTCCTATAGTCCATTCCACACTTGTTCTATGGCCTAGAACCGTGATTCATTCACCTATATGGCTTTCATGACTTTCCCCATGATTTTCCATGAAAACCTAACCATAGGTGGGTGATTTGGGTTTCTCCGAGATCACACCCTCTTCATTATCTACACTAAGGTCTTTAGAAATTCATGGAAGTAGTATCCATACCTGAGAAGAATACTCCTTCTCTACAACTCTTCTCCTTTTTCCTTCTTCTCTTCTTTCCTTCTCTTCTTCTTCTCTTCCTTCTCTTCTCTTTCTCTTAATTCAATTAGGGTTCTAAAAGGAGTGAAAGAGGCTTAGGGACGTCCTATTTATAGAGTAGAAACTCCTAAAATAAGTCTCATTGAGATTAAGAAGGAATCCCATTGAAATTAGGAAAGTTTCCTAATTTTCGGTTCATGCTGTTTTTACCGAGTACCGGGGGTCGATAGGGGGGGTCGGAGATCCCGTCGACCGCTGGTCCTTAAAATGTCCGACCCCCCATGTAAAACTGGGGGTCTGACTTTTATACTGGGGGGGTCCGACCCTCCCTTGCTGGGTATGCGACCCTCCCCTTATTTTAAGTGTTTTTGGGTCAGTTTAATACCTGGGATCATGATTTTCTTCACGCACTTGGTCCATTTGGCTCAACCATGATGGGTAGACCTGGTTTAAGGTGGTAAGACCGGGTTAGTTTGATACGAGTCTTACAAAATCAGCACTTCACTCAACTGACTCCAAACCATGTATAAAGCTGGGTGGTAGAGGGGACCCAGGTCCCAACTCCCTTTTTCAAGATGGCACTAACCGAGGCCATCCTAGGGAGACCTTCAACCTGATTGCATAATGTTGGACTTTATGTTGTCATTGTTGGCAACTTGACTGATGTGACAGTGTTCGTGAGCATTCAGTTAGAAAAATTAAGAGAGAGAGTATCAGTGTAGGAGAGAGAGTGTCAATGCAATGCCATAGATGAAGTAGTGTATTCTACAGTGTTCTACATCTCTTATAGTGTGTTTCAGATGATTTGCAGCGAGTTAAATGACATTCTACATCAAGTTTGATGAGAGAGAATGTTTGTGGATCCCACTGGTGATGTGGCACAGAAACTGATGATGTGACAGAGTTTATAGTAGTGTTGCAGTGTTTCTTGTGTTGAGGCATGAGAAATTGGAGAGAGAAAGAGGAGAGACAAAAATGTGAGTGGGACCCACAGGTGTGGTGGCAAGGTGACATGCCAATACGGCAGCTCATGGCACTTGGCATACATGCACGCAAAGTTTCAAGTCCAAATTCCTAAGTTTTATAGACTTTTAACTTTGGGCCTATTTTTGGTGGGTCCCGTAGAAGGTTCATGAAAATCCAACAGTGGAAAGATGTAGAGCGTCGAGTTATCTTTTCAACGCAACTTAAATCACTCAATTCCGACGTTGGATGAGAGAGATATCGCAGTTTTCGTCGGATCGCTCAAAAAAAATACATTTGTTCGGGAGTATTTTCGATAAGAAATTTTTTGAAGATCCTACATAAATGGCTCAGAATGAGCCACGTCGTCAAGATCCGCATCTAATGGCTCAGATTAAGGTGGGCTCGAGTGTAGTGCGGCGGCAACGTCGAGATTCCATCGCGTGCAATCTGATTGGACAAACACAAGTTAATATGGTGATTCCTATTATATGAAACAGGGTTCTTGATTCCGTGTGGCGCACGCACGGTACTATACCACGGTTGATCCAGATCCAATGGTCCATCTAATCTCTGATAGCGCCTGACGCGATTTATCCAAATCTAAAGGTCGGAATCAAATCCCGCCTTTTAAAGGCTTATCCGACGGCCACATATAAAGATCCTTCTTCGTCCAATGGGAACTCGACAGTGCAAAAGGTGGCGGCGATTCAGTGTTGCACGGGTGTACAATAAGCCTCCGAAAGATTCCATTTTGAATTTTCTGATTGGCCGAACTTCAAACCGCCATAACTTCTTCATCCAAGCTCCAAATCCGTCCGTTCAAGTTACAAGTTCCATATTTTTGGATTCTCTACCTATTAGGCGCCATTGGGAGTCGTAAAAACTTGGAGAAAAATTGAAAATAATATTTTGAAGATAGAAAGAAGGTTTTCTAGGGTTTCGTGCCTTATGGGACTAATCAATCACCAACTACCTCTTCTCTGTGCATCAATGGAGTGCTAAATCCCTTTGAGAGGTCAGTAGAGATTTTATTTTCATATTCATGGTGGTTATGGGTTGTGTGGAAGAGATTGGAAGACTGTGAGCGAGGTGTACTCTGTGAATCGATCTCTATCATCATTGAAGGTTGTTGGAGAGAACCTGAGAGCAGTGTGAAGCTTCAGAGAGATTATTGGCCATTCGAAAGCAGTTGTGAGGTTTTTCAATTCCCTATCATTTTTTTGCTTTCAATATATTGTATGCTAGCGTAGGTGAAAATTATTGAATACCTAGCTAGCAGGGGAAAAATTGTAAGGCATAATTATAAGCCTAAAAAATTGTTATTTGCTTCTCGTGGGTGTGAGTTAAGCGTGGTGTGTTCAGTGGGTGCTGGACACTGACTGTTAAGCCTGAATCTTGACGTTGGTGCGCCCTCTTAGTTTTATACTGGGAAAACCTAGGGTTAATATCCTTGTTTTGTTAAAGACTAAAAGTTGAGTGTTGAGTAAATACGGAGCCCGTTGGGCATTACTCCGTGGACTAGCCATCACACCCTGTGTTGGTGAACCACGTATATCCTGTGTTGTGGACTGTCTTTATTTTCTTATATATTTTAGAGTACGTGGAATGGCTTGCAGGATGGGTGTACAAATTTGGTAGACCTAGCCACTGAGTGGTAGCGAGGTAGATTTGCATGCACTTGTGTGTGTGTGAAAAGTTAGGTCTCCATCAGCTCTGGGCAGTACTAAAATAATTAGGGAGAATTTTCAGACACTGATTCACCCCCCTCTTAGTGTTATATCAAGTTCATCAATTGGTATCAGAGCAACAGGCTCAGTGATCGCTTAATCAGCAACTGAGAAGATCAGAATAAAGATATGGCACCAGGGGAAGGTTCTAATATGCCCCCATTGTTTGATGGGACAGATTTTATTTTTTGGAAAAGAAGAATGGAGGTCTATGTAGGATCTTTTGGTTATGATGTTTGGGCTTCTGTTGAGAATGGCTACACTCCTCATGTCACGAATGCTCCCACTGTAGTAAACAAGAAAAACAAGTCCAACAAAAAGAGTTTTATCTTTAAGAGAAGCACTAAAACCTCAGATGATGTTTCTGAGAATGAACCTAGTGAGAATTTATTCATGATTTTCATTGAAGATCAGGAGAAGAACAAAAGTAAAGAATTTACCTCAAACAGCATTGAAGAAGATGAGAATGAAGATTCAAGCTCTGGTAATGATGAAGAAAGAGAGGTGAATTTTGAGGAAGAGTTTGCTGCAGCTATGAAGGAACTCAAGAAGAAAAAGAAATATAATAAGCTTGCCTCAAAAGAAGTTAAAAACAGAAAAAGCTAATTCAAGACTTGAGAATTCAAGATGTAGAGTCCAAAAAAATTATTGAAAATCTCAAGACTCAGCTTGGACAGGTATCTACAGACCACTCCAGAGTAATGACTGAGAATGCAGGTTTGAGAGCTCAACTTGAAATACAAGCCCCTGTGATGAATAAATTTGAAGAGCTTAAGAAAGAATTTATTCTGTTAAAGGCAAAAGTGATTGAGTATGAAGAAGAAAAACTTGAAGAAATGACAAAAATTAACTCAACTTGATGAGCCAAGCGACACTCCAGTCCACCCTAGTAGCAGGAAGCTAGATGGCATTATAAATTCTCAAAGACCTTTCAATGTTAAATTTGGTCTTGGTTTTGATAAGGGAGAGACTTCTATTAGTGCCAACTCAAAGAAAAAAAGGTCCCATCTCTTTTGTGAAAGAGAGTGGAAAGGGCAAAGCTCATATGGTTTATGATCAAGAAAAAAATCAAGTTCCTATTCCACAGATTAATAATGCAAGGCAAGGCAAGCGAGTGGAGCAGAGTAACTTCTATAGAAGAAATTATCCTACTGCACCACAGAGACAGATGAGGTACATGGCACCTTCAAGGGCAAGATCTTATTTTCAAGGATACTGTTATAAATGCAATGCCTATGGACACAAGATAGCCACCTGCAAATTCAATAAGAGAGAAGTTAGATTTGAAAGTAGAAATCAGTTTGCTTCCCTTAGAGAAAATTTTATTGAGTGCTATAATTGTCACAATTTTGGGCATATTGCAAGAGAGTGCAGAATAATTTTTCCATTCAAGCCACCTCAACAAAAAGTGACACAGCAATGGGAGAGTGGCCAAAGAAAGACTAAGCAAAGAATAAACAAAAAGACTCCACCAGTTGTTAGAAAAGTATGGAAAAAGAAAATCATTATAGATTTTGTATAAGGAAAAAGTGATGGTGTTGCATGCTTCGAGACAACGTTCAAGACACAAGACAAGCCGTCTCCTTGGATACTTGACAGTGGATGCTCTAGTCACATGACAGGTGACAAGTAAATGTTTTAGCAACTTAAGCAGTATGAGGGAGGTATAGTGAAGTTTGGAAACAATGAAGGGGCCAAGATAACTGGAAATGGTTCTATCAGCATCAACAACGGAAAGGTGAAACTCCATGATGTGTTTTATGTGTCAGGACTCAAGCACAACGTTCTCAGCATTAGTCAGATTTGTGACAGAGGGCATCAAGTGATCTTCAACAATTAAGGATGTGAGATCAAAAGAGTTGGCAGTGGCAAGACTGTAGCTTCAGGTCAGAGAATCTCAAGAAACTTATACACTCTGACAGAGAGTGTCGAAGATTCATGCATGACCATGCTCACCAAGCAGTGAGGTGCTTGGCGTGAGGGGGAGCAGTGTGTATTTGTTATATTCTTTTGCTCCCGATGATGGACTCAGGGGGAGTTCTATGATATTGTTATGTGTTGATATAATTGTTTATTATTTTTTTTGGTCCATAGGATTGGAAAGATGCGGTGGGCACTCCTATGTGGCATGCCCCTTTGTATTTGTTGTCAAAGGAGGAGAAAGATCTCATGTGTAGAGTGAGTTGCCAACAATACCAAAGGGGGAGATTGTTGGACTTTATGTTGTCATTGTTGGCAACTTGACTGATGTGACAATGTTTGTGAGCATTCAGTCAGAGAAATCAGGAGAAAGAGTGTCAGTGCAAGAGAGAGAGTGTCAATGCAATGCCATAGATGAAGCACTACAGTGTTCTACATCTCTTATAGTGTGTTTCAGATGGTTTGCAGCGAGTTAAATGGCATTATACATCAAGTTTGATGAGAGAGAATGTCTGTGGACCCCACTGATGATATGGCACATAAACTGATGATGTGACAGAGTTTTTAGTAGTGTTGCAGTGTTTCTTGTGTGGAACATGAGAAACTGGAGAGAGAAAAATGTGAGTGGGACCCACAGGTGTGGTGGCAAGGTGACATGCCAACACGGCAGCCCACGGCACTTGGCATGCATGCACACAAAGTTTCAAGTCCAAATTCCTAAGTTTTATAAACTTTTAACTTTGGACCTTTTTTTGGTGGATCCCACAGCAGGTTCATGGAAATCCGACAGTGGAAAGATGTAGAGCGTCGAGTTATCTTTCCAACGCAACTTGAATCACTCAATTCCGACGTTGGATGAGAGAGATATCACAGTTTTCATCGGATCGCTCGAAAAAGTCATTAAACATTTGTTCGGGGGTATTTTCGGTAAGAATTTTTTTGAAGATCCTACATAAATGGCTCAGAATGAGCCACGTCGTCAAGATCCGCATCTGATGGCTTAGATTAAGACGGCTCGAGTGTAGTGCGGCGGCAACGTCGAGATTCCATCGCGTGCAATCTGATTGGATAAACGCAAGTTAATATGGTGATTCCTATTATATGAAACAGGGTTCTTGATTCCGTGTGGCGCATGCACGGTACTACTCCACGGTTGATCCAGATCCAACGGTCCATCTAATCTCCGATCGCGCCTGACGCGATTTATCCAAATCCAAAGGTCGAAATCAAATCCCACCTTTTAAAGGCTTATCCGACGGCCATATATAAAGATCCTTCTTCGTCCAATGGGAACTCAACAGCGCAAAAGGTGGCGGTGATTCAGTGTTGCGCAGGTGTACGATAAGCCTCCGAAAGATTCCATTTTGAATTTTCTGATTGGCCGAACTTCAAACCGGCATAACTTCTTCATCCGAGCTCCAAATCCATCCGTTCAAGTTGCAGTTTTCATATTTTTGGATTCTCTACCTATTGGACCCCGTTGATAGTCGTAAAAACACTGAGAAAAATTGAAAAGAGCATTTTGAAGGTAGAAAGAAGGTTTTCTAGGGTTTCGTGCCTTGTGGGAGTGATCAATCACCAACTACCTCTTCTCTGTGCATTAATGGAGTGCTAAATTCCTTTGAGAGGTCAGTAGAGCTTTTATTTTCATATTCATGGTGGTTATGGGTTGTGTGGAAGAGATTGGAAGACTATAAGCGAGGTGTACTCTGTGAATCGATCTCTATCATCATTGAAGGCTGTTGGAGAGTACCTGAGAGCAGTGTGAAGCTTGAGAGAGATTGTTGACCCTTTGAAAGCAGTTGTGAGGTTTTTCAATTCCCTATATATTTGTTGCTTTCAATATATTGTATGCTAGCGTAGGTGAAAATTATTGAATACCTAGCTAGTGGGGGAAAATTGTAAGACATAATTATAAGCCTAAAAAATTGTTATTTGCTTCTCGTGGGTGCGAGTTAAGCGTGGTGTGTTTAGTGGGTGCTAGACACTGGCTGTTAAGCCTGAATCTTGGCGTTGGTGCACCCTCTCAGTTTTATGCTGGGAAAACCTAGGGTTAATATCCTTGTCTTGTTAAAGACTAAAAATTGAGTGTTGAGTAAATACAGAGCCCGTTGGGCATTACTCTGTAGACTAGCCATCACACCCTGTGTTGGTGAACCACGTATATCCTGTGTTGTGGACTATCTTTATTTTTCTATATATTTTGAAGTGCGTGGAATGGCTTGTAGGATGGGTGTGCAAATCTGGTAGACCTGGCCACTGAGTGATATCGAGGTAGATTTGCATGCGCTTGTGTGTGTGTGAAAAGTTAGGTCTCCATCAGCTCTGGGCAGCAGTAAAATAATTAGGGAGAATTTTCAGACACTGATTCACCCCCCCTCTCAGTGTCATATCAAGTTCATCACATAATATCAGGAAGACCTTATCCAGAATCCCCAAGGGATTCCATGGATGCAACCAGAACTTTGAGGTGCTCCCATCTCCAATCTGATATTTCACTTTCTTTTCCAGAAGATGCTTGTGGTTCATCAGTTGTCACCCAAGAGCTCTTGTCCATTAGTTTTATCCATCTAGAAATACTTCTTCTTGAGATATCTTCTTTGGATCCAAGTTACCTATAAACACTTTTTGATGGAAATGAGATTCCAACCATGCTTGATAATCCCATCCAGTTTTATGTCCTTAAGCCTTTTGACTCCAAGCCTTCCTTCCTTCTTTGTAGTACAAATGGAGCTCCACGATGAATAATGAATAAATGTTTTCAAAGAAGGCCTTACTAAAAAAAATCTAGCAAACATGGACTTGATTTTCTTCAAGACACTGCTTGGAATGACCACTCCTTGGAATGACAAATATACTTGTTTAGTAGATATATATATGCTCCTTGAAGAACTAAGTTGATAAGCTAAAGTCTACCAGTTTGGGATAGAAATCTACACTTCCAACCCTCTATCTTCTGGTGGATGGTATCCATAATAGGCTTGCATAACTCTGCTGACAGCCTTCCCGAAAACAAAAAGGACTCCCAAATACTTCAATGGCAGGATCATCTCTTTAAGGATGGTCTGGGCTATGAGATCTGCTTTAGTATGAGGAGGGACACCCCAACAACAATAAAGGGTTTGAACAAATTCATAGAGAGATTTGACAACCCTGCAAATTCCTCCAGCCCCTAAAAGATGTTCTTGATAGAGCTCCATTTACTTTTTGAGAACATCATAAGATCATTTGTGAAATTGAGATGAAAAATACTAGTATCCTTGCATCTACGAGGGATGACTATCTTCTTATTGGAAACCTTCTTGTTAATAATGGTGGTCAATCCTTCCATGGGAATAGTGAACAGGAAAGGAGAGAGAGGATCCCCCTGCCTGATGCCTCTCTTCTTTTAAAATAACCTGTCGAACTTCCATTAATAATAACTAAGAACATAGCTGAACTAACACATTGGTGAACCCAGTTCACAAATCTGTTTAGAAAACTCATTGACCTTATAACATCCAAAACATAGTTCATGTCAATAGAATCATTGGCCTTTTGAATGTCAATTTTGAGCACTGCTATTGAAGAGGCATTCTTCTAAGATATTCCCCTAACAATATCATGACATATCATAATATTATCAGAGATTGGTCTATTTTTAATAAAGGCTTATTAGACCTTAGGCACCACATCATGAACCACCTCTCTTTCCCTATTAGCAAGAATCTTGAAAACTATTTTATACAAGATATTGCAAAGAGATATGGGTAGAATCCATCAAAATCTTCCACAACTTCATTTTTTGGAATAAGTCAAATAAATGTTGAATTAACTGACCTAGGCATGTAGCCTCCCTTAAAGAACCATTGAATTGCTAAAAAAACCTCCTCCCCTACAATTGACAAGCAATGCTTGAAGAAGAAAGTACTAAAACTATCACAACCAGGGGCCTTATCACTAGTCAGGGCAAACACCACACTCTAGATCTCTTCAATGGTGACCTCTTTATGAAGCTCCTCCCTTTGAGAGATAGAGATCTTTTTCTAGGATATCTGGTTGAAACATAGTCTTTCCCAAACAGTTTTTCAAAATACCCAACAACTCTCTTCTTGATCTGATTTGGGCTCGTGGTGAGCTCATTATTGTCATCTCTAACTGCAAGAATGTTGTTATAATGTTGTCTACTCCTTACCACTTTATGGAAGTAGCCATTGTTGGCATCCCCCAAGTCTAACCACTTAGGTCTAGAGTTCTACTTAAGGAGAGCTTCCTCTTCCTTTACAGCTTTTGCAAGCCCAACCCTAGCTTCCTTTTCTAGAAGAACCAACTGAGGGATGAAGGGTTCATCAACAACTCTTCTCTGAATATACTAACTATTATGTTCCATATCAAGGACTGTCTTACATAAATTCCCATAATTGGTTTTATTCCATTCTTTCAAAATAGTCTTGACTTGTTTCAATTTATAAGCAACTCTTAACAAAGGATTCAAGTGATTCACCTGACCTCCTCCAAGCTTTCTCAGCTATATTCAGGAACAAGGAATCCTTAGTCCAAAAATTAAAGAACTTAAATGGTTTAGGGCCAAAACTTAGAAACTCTTCCATTTTAACAATGCAAGCACAATGGTCCGAAATACCTCTTGGAAGAAAATTAGTCTCTGAAGCTCTGAGTTTTTCTATCCAATCATAGATCACCGCTTACCGATCCAGTTGAATTTGGCTCGTCTCAAGTTCGAGATGAACTTGAGACTTGCCAGTGTCGGCCGGATGGCCGACACCTGGCATTCCCTCTCATCTCATGGTATGAGAGTGATTGTAAAGAAAAGTAAAAAAAAAAAATTGCAAAAACCCTCAATCACTCTCATACCGATAGATGAGAAAGAGTGCCAGGTGTCGACCATCCAGCCGACACTGGTATTTCTCAAGTTCAGTTTGAACTTGAGACGATCCTCTTCCCGATCCAGTTTGCAATAGATCTTTCTTTCTCCAATCTACTCATTGCACCAGGTAAAGAATTCACTTTTGCTCTTGAGGTCTTCCAACCCCTTCCTTGCCACACAGTCATTGAATTCCTTAGTTAATGTTGTTTCCTTCAATTTTTTTCATTCAGAAATCTCATGATACTGAAATCACCCATAAAAGTCCAAGAGCCTAGAGTTGAGTCAAGTTGGCTGGGCGAAGGCTCTGCTCAAGTGGCTCTTAAAGAGGAAGGGCGCGAGTTCGAATTGAGTCAGACAGCCATTTTTATATTTTATTTTTTGCCATTTTTTATTTATTTATAATGAAAATTTTCAAACTTCAAAAGAACACTTTTATAATTATTAAATCATATTTAATAATAATATTTTTTTTGATGAACTTGATATGACACTGAGAGGGGGGTGAATCAGTGTCTGAAACTTCTCCTTAATTATTTACCGCTGCCCAGAGTTGATGGAGATATATTCTTTTACACACACACAAGTGTATGCAAATCTACCTCGCTACCACTCAGTGGCCAGATCTACCAGATTTGCACACCCACCCTGCAAGCCATTCCACACACTCCAAAATATGTAGAAAAATAAAGACAGTCTACAACATAGGATATACATGGTTCACCAACACAGTGTGTGATGGCTAGTCCACGGAGTAATGCCCAATGGGCTCCGTGTCACACCCCAATTATGTACTATTCAGAATGATGTGATGAACCGCTAATAAACCAATGGTTCAACCCGGATCTCAAATAGGCTATCCCCGCGTTATCTGAACCTCCATACATCCATGTCATAATCAGAGTAAATACACAATAGCGGAAGTCATATAATACAATGAACTGAGAAACTAAATGATATTAATAATTTAATAGCAAATTATTCTGTATTCAACTGAGACATAAATATTAAATATCAAATACATGTCTGAATAAAATCCAATTAAAGAAACCTATAAAATATCTAATCAAATACACACGAGTTGCACTCGCAAGAGGAGTCGTGTGTATCCTCTTCAGCTCCAGCTTCCATCGCCGCTACCGTCCCGTACGCAGAAGCATTTATATAATCTTCAACCGTATAACCTGCATCATCAACTAAAATTATTCGATGTCGAGGGGTGAGCAAACATCACGGCTCAGTGAGTAGCCAAAATAATGCAATAATACATATGCATGCAAAAAATCAATTTATATATTTGGTCCGGTTTAAAGTTTGCAGTATGCAATAGAAAGGTTTAGGTAGCTAAAGGTCGCGTTTATTGACCCCGCCTCTATACACGAGTGTGTGACGTTACCCGAAGATCACGTTTATCGTCAACTCACATGCACCCAACCATGAACATTATATAACAAAGGTTACGTTTATTGCTATATAGTGCCATACCAACACGTAAGCCCCTGTTGGCGAGGGCAGCAAACTGGGCTCGCAACTAACCTATCCTAATGCCAAACAGTGTATCCAAGGCCTCACCCCAGCATCCCTCAAAATGCCCATAGAGATAGAGCTAAGGCCCCCCAGTAGAGTCAGAGACTATAAAGACCGAGACCACCTCCCCTGATACTCTACGACATAATAGTTCTGCTAAAGTAATGGCGATACAACGATGTCAATGCACAAGACTTGAGTTAGAGATAGAGCTAAAGTGCTGAGACCCGTCAAAGGTTAACGTTTATTGACGTTCTCATCACACCTCCCCTGATACTCGCTCGCATCAAGCACATCAACCACACACATACAAGCACATGCCTATTCCTATCATCATCATCATCATCATGTTATAAACAATAAAGTAAATATGCATGAACAAGTAATAGAAATATTGGATGGCATGGTGTATGCACATTACAAACATATTCGCATAGAATCAAGCATAGCATAGGACTCAGGAAATAGAAAATAGTTTATTATTAACCAATTTAGTTTGGGGTTAAGGTTCCTTTCCTTAGCTTGCTATAAGATACTTTTCCAAGCTTTAGAATCACCTTTACAGTGTTATTATATTGTTAGAAGACCTAACAAAGTCGATAGAATTTAATTAGAATTTATTCAGAATTAAAAACTACTCTGTTAACTGAGGGTCGGAGGTAGGGTCGATGCTAGGGTCGATGGGTCTATCGACCCTTCCCTCTTTCTGGACTTCCCGAATGCTGAGGGTCGATGGTCAGGAACACCTAGGGTCGGATGGTCATCGACCCTTGGTGCGACCCTTGGTGAACTTTGGTCCAATTCCCTCTTTTAATCCATTCCTCGTGTTTGGAATCCTATGGCTTGCTCCTACATTCCTTTCTACATTCATTCCATGGTCTAAAACCTTGTATAATCCATCTAAATAGTTTTCATGCATTCTCCTATAGTTTTCCATGGAAACCTAACCATAGATTGATGGTTTGGGTTTCTCCGAGATCACACTCTCAACAATTACTAACCTAAGGTCTGTAGAAATTCATGGAATTAGTATCCATACCTGAGAAGATAACCTTTTCTCCGAAATTCTTCTCCTTTTTGCTAAGTTCTCTCCTTCCCTTTCTTCTTCCTCTTTTCCTTCTCCTCTCTTTCTCTAAATTTTTTTAGGGTTGTGAAAGGAGTGAAAGTGGCTTAGGAACGTCCTTTAAATAGAGTAGGAACATCATAAATAAGTCCCATTGAGATTTGGAAAGAATCTCAATCGAAAAATATAGAAATTTCCTAATTTCTATATTCGATAGGAACCGAGGGTCGATGGGAGGGTCGATGATCCCGTCGACCCTTGGGTCTTAAGCTGTCCGACCCTCCCTTCAAAACTGAGGGTCTGACTTTCTGTTTTGGGAGGTCCGACCCTGCTTAGCTGGGTATGCGACCCTTCCCTTATTTTAAGTGTTTTTAGGTCGATTTGATACCTGGGATCTCGATCTCCTTCACGCCCTTGGTCCATTTGACTCGACCATGATGGTAAACCTGGTTCAAGGTGGTAAGATCGGGTTAGATTGACACGGGTCTTACAACTCGCCCCAACTTATAAAAATTTCGTCCTCGAAATTGTACGTACCTTCTGAATCAAATAAGTGAGGGTATTGTTTTCGCATAGGATTTTCTTCTTCCTATGTAATTTCTTCCATGTCTCTACTTTTCCATGTGACCTTAACATAGTAGATATCTCTATTGCGTAGAAGTTGAACTTTTCGACTAGTGCTTTCTGTTGGTGTTACTTCAAACGTCAAATCATCAGTCAATTCCGGCAAATCCACTGTCAAAACATGCGTTGGATCCTTGACATACTTCTTCAATAGGGAAATGTGAAATACGTCATGCATACTTGATATAGATGGTGGTAGTGCTAACTGATAAGCCACTTTTCCACGCTTAGCTAGAATTTCATATGGCCCGACATATCTTAGACTTAGCTTCCCTTTCTGTCCGAACCTCTTCAATCCTCGCATAGGCGATATCTTTAAAAATACTTTATCACCTACGGCGAACTCCAGATCTCTTCGTCGAGTATCTGCATATTGCTTCTGACGGTTCTGAGCTGTTCTCACTCTTTCCTTGATGATGTCGACCACTCGACAAGTCTCTTCAACAAATTCCGGTCCAATAATACTACGTTCTCCAACTTCATTCCAAAACAAGGGAGTTCGACACTTCCTGCCATACAGTGCTTCATAAGGTGACATCTGTATAGTAGCCTGATAGCTGTTATTATAAGCGAACTCGATCAATGATAATCTTTCATCCCATGATCCCTTGAAATCAATTACACATGCTCGTAGCATATCTTCTAGAATCTGAATTGTACGCTCTGACTATCCATCTGTCTGTGGGTGGAATGCAGTACTGAACTTCAACGTTGTACCCATAGCCTTTTGCAATCCTTCCCAAAATTTGAAAGTAAATCGTGGATCTCTATCGGACACAATACTTTTTGGTACACCGTGTAACCGAACAATATTATCCACATACAGCTTTGCTAACCTTTCCAGTGTATATTGGGGTCGTATAGGTATGAAGCGAGCTGTTTTGGTCAGACGGTCCACAATCACCCAAACTGCGTCAACTACTCGAGGAGTCATTGGTAGTCCCGTGACGAAGTCCATAGTGATGCAGTCCCATTTCCATGCTGGTTTCGGTAATGGCTGCAATAGTCCAGCGGGTCTTTTTCGTTCAACCTTTACTTTCTGACAATTTAGGCATTGAGACACGAACTTGGCTACATCTACTTTCATTCTCCTCCACCAATATAGTTTCTTCAGATCATGATACATTTTTGTACTTCCAGGATGTATCGAATAGATGGTGGTATGGGCTTCTTTCATCAGTCGGTGTCTAATGTCCATACTTTCTGTTTCAGGTACACATATCCTTCCTTTATATTTCAGTACTTTCTCGTCATCCAAGGTGAACTCAGGGTTAGTCCTACCTTTCTCAATATCTTCTTGTACTGTTCTCAGATAAGGATCTGTTTTGATAGCTGTCTTCACTTCATCCACTATATCCGGTATAATCTTCAATGCCGCGAACATATTCGAAAATCGATGAATAAACCCTTGGTTGGTTGATTCATTCGTTGTATCTATCACATACTGCTCATTGCCGTGATTGAATACCATTCCGTTGGTACACATTGCTGCAGTCGTGCTAACTTCTCCTTGAGATTTAATCATTGCTTTTCTGCTTAATGCATCCGCTACTACGTTCGCTTTTTTCCGGATGATACTGGATATCACAATCATAGTCTTTCAATAGTTCCAGCCATCTTCTTTGTCTCATATTCAACTCCTTCTGATTAAATAAATAAGTAAGACTTTTATGGTCCGACTTAATATGAAATTTCTCTCCGTATAGGTAATGTCTCCATATCTTGACAGCATGTACTACTGCCGCTAACTCCAAATCATGAGTGGGATAGTTTTTGTCATGTACCTTCAACTTTCTTGAAGCATAAGCAATCACTTGCTCTCCTTGCATAAGCACACATCCTAGTCCCAGTCCCGACGCATCAGTGTATAAGGTAAACGTCTGTCCTGGAATAGGAATAGTCAAAATCAGAGCGGATATCAATCTGATCTTCAGTGTTTGGAAACTCTTCTCACACTTATCCGTCCATACAAACTTTTCACCTTTCTTAGTCAAACTGGTGAGAGGTACGACAATCCGATAATAGTCTTCTACGAATCTCCGATAATAACCAGCTAGACCTAGAAAACTTTTGATTTCCGAAACGCTCTTTGGTGCTTCCCACTTCACAATATCCTCGATCTTGCTGGGATTCACTTTGATTCCTTCAGCGGATACTACATGGCCTAGGAATGCGACTTCACTTAGCCAAAACTCGCACTTTGAAAATTTGGCATATAGCTTCTCTTTCCTTAAACTCTGTAGGGCTGCGTTTAGGTTCTTGATATGGGTTTCCTTGTCCTTGGAGTATACCAATATGTCATCAATAAATACTATAACCGACGTATCCAACATATCGTGGAAAACTCGGTTCATAAGTTCCATGAACGTTGCCGGTGCATTAGTTAATCCGAAAGACATAACAAAAAATTCATAATGTCCATATCTGGTCTTGAATGCTGTCTTTAGAAAATCACCTTCTTTAATCTTCAGCTGTTGATAGCCCGATCGAAGGTCGATCTTAGAAAATACTTTTTCTCCTTGTAACTGATCGAACAAGTCATCAAGCCGAGGTAGTGGGTATCGATTCTTGATTGTCAGTTTATTCAACTCTCGATAGTCGATGTATAATCGAACGTTACCATCCTTCTTCTTTACAAACAACACCGGTGCTCCCCATGGTGATATACTGGGTCGAATATAACCCTTGTCCAGTAGTTCTTGTAGTTGCACTTTCAGTTCCTTCAGTTCCGTAGGAGCCATTCTATAAGGTGCTTTTGACACAAGTATCGTCCTTGGTAACAAGTCGATGATGAACTGTCACACCCCAATTTTGGACTAACCAAAATGGTGTGATGAACCGCTAATAAACCAACGGTTCAACTAGGATCTCAAATAGGTTATCCCCGCGTTATCTAAACTTACACACATCCATGATCATAATCAGAGTAAATACACAATAGCGGAAGTCTTATAATAACATGAACTGAGAACTAACATGATATCATTAATTTAATAGCAAATTATTATATTTTCAACTGAGACATAAATATTTAAATACCAAATACATGTCTTAATAAATCCAATCAAAGAAACCTATAAAATATCTAATCAAATACACACGAGTTGCACTCGCAAGATGAGTCATGTGTATCCGCTTCAGCTTAAACCTCCATAGCTGTCACGTTCCCGTACGCAGACGCATTCATATAGTCTTCAATGGTATAACCTGCATCATCAACTAAAAATATTCGACGTCGAGGGGTGAGCACACAACACGGCTCAGTGAGTAGCCAAAACAATGCAACAATACATATTCATGCAAAAAGTCAATTTATATCTTTGGTCTGGTTTGAAGTTTGCAGTATGCAATAGAAAGGTTTAGGTAGCCAAAGGTCGCGTTTATTGACTCCGCCTCGATACACGAGTGTGTGAAGTTACCCGAAGATCACGTTTATCGTCAACTCACATGCACCCAACCATGAACATTATATAACAAAGGTTACGTTTATTGCTATATAGTGCCATACCAACACGTAAGCCCCTGTTAGCGAGGGCTGCAAACTGGGCTCGCAACTAACCAATCCTAATGCCAAACAGTGTATCCAAGGCCTCACCCCAGCATCCCTCAGAATGTCCATAGAGATAGAGCTAAGGCCCCCCGATAGAGTCAAAGACTATAAGGACCGAGACCACCTCCCCTGATACTCAACGACATAATAGTTCTGCTAAAGTAACGGCGATACGACGATGCCAATGCACAAGACTTGAGTTAGAGATAAAGCTAAAGTGCTGAGACCCGTCAAAGGTTAACGTTTATTGACGTTCTCATCACACCTCCCCTGATACTCGCTCGCATCAAGCACATCAACCACACACATACAAGCACATGCCTATTCCTATCATCATCATCATCATGTTATAAACGATAAAGTAAATATGCATGAACAAATAATAGAAATATTGGATGGCATGCTGTATGCACATTACAAACATATTCACATAGAATCAAGCATAGCATAGGACTCAAGAAATAGAAAATAGTTTATTATTAACCAATTTAATTTGGGGTTAAGGTTCCTCACCTTAGCTTGCTAATAGACACTTTTCCAAGCTTTAGAATCACCGTTATAATGTTATTATATTTCTAGCAAACCTAACAAAGTCGATAGAATTAATTAGAATAAATTCTGAATTTAAAAACCATTCTATTAATTGAGGGTCGATGCTAGGGTCGATGCTAGGGTCGATGGGTCTATCGACCCTCCCCTCTTTCTGGACTTCCCGAATGCTGAGGGTCGATGGTGAGAAACACCTAGGGTTGGATGGTCATCGACCCTCGGTGCGACCCTTGGTGCACTTTAGTCCAATTTCCACTTTTTAATCCATTCTTCGTGTTTGGGGTCCTATGGCTTGCTCCTACATTCCATTCTACATCCATTCCATGGTCTGAAACCATGTGTAATCCATCTAAATAGTTTTCATGCATCCACCTATGGTTTTCCATGAAAACCTAACCATGGATGGATGGTTTAGGTTTCTCCGAGATCACTCTCTCTCCAATAACTATCCTAAGGTCTGTAGAAACTCATGAAATTAGTATCCATACCTGAGAAGATTAATCTTTCTCTGCAACTCTTCTCCTTTTTGCTAGGTTCTCTTCCTTGCCTCTCTTCTTCCTCTTTTCCTTCTCCTCTCTTCCTCTCAATTCAATTAGGGTTGTGAAAAGAGTGAAAGTGGCTTACGGACGTCCTTTAAATAGACTAGGAACATCCTAAATAAGTCCCATTAAGATTTGGAAAGAATCCCAATCGAAAAATATAGAAATTTCCTAATTTCTATATTCGGCAGGAACCGAGGGTCGATGATCCCGTCGACCCTAGGGTCTTAAACTGTCCGACCCTCCCTCCAAAACTGAGGGTCTGACTTTCTGTTTTGGGAGGTCCGACCCTGCTTAGCTGGGTGTGCGACCCTTCCCATAATTTAAGTGCTTTTGGGTCGATTTGATACCTGGGATCTCGATCTCCTTCACGCCCTTGGTCCATTTGACTCGACCATGATAGGTGAACCTGGTTCAAGGTGGTAAGACCGGGTTAGATTGACACGGATCTTACATGAACTCGTCGCTTGATCAGATGGTAACCCAGGTGGGTCTCCTGGAAACACACCTGAAATTTATGCATCACATCAATATCTTCCATCTGTGGTGCTTCTTTGTAAACGTGTACCACAGATATCATATATCCAACTCATTACTCTTCAAAGCATCTCTTCGCTTTTAGCATAGAGAGGATCAACTTTCTTTTCTTAGGCAACATACTTCCAATAATACTAAATTATATGTCGTCTTTATTCTTGAATGATAATCTCTTATATGCACATAACAACTTGTAGAGTGTTGAGATAACTAGTCTATCCCCAAGATGACGTCAAAGTCTTCCATCTCAAGTATAATTAGGTTGCGTCCAAATTCCATCCATTTAGCAATCTCAAAATAGATTCTCCATTACTTCATCTGAGGTTCATTAGCTATAGCATTTAATCTAAATCCAATCATCTTTCTTCCAATAATTCCATTATCACTAATCATCTTTATCAACAAAGGTCAGGGAGTCTATGAATCAAAATGTTCATCCAACAGTCACTCACTTCCTTCTGTTGCGTTAGCATAACGAAAACACTAGCTTTATCTAGTGAACCTAGGTTTAAAGAATCAGGTGTAAATATGTGGAAATCCAACTAGCATCCAAAGGTCCTTAGGTCACACGGTGGTCCAAATACATGAAATTAGAGATTTTACAGTCCTTAACCTCATGGTTACAGGTTCTATCGAGTATATATAGTCATTGGTCAAGGCACTACAAGAGTAAATCTAGAGAAGCTTTCATACATTAGTAAATCAGGTATAAATCAGAAGATGTACGCTCAACATGATTAAACATTTAACTGTTCATTCAGTTCATATTTCTGTTCATGTTGTTGATCATGAGAGTGGTTTAGATTGGTATAATCAGGACTAAGACTAAAGAAACAATATCTATGACTTCAATTGACAGGTTAAATCAAGAAGGTATCCTGTCAAGGTACGATAATTAAAATCTGGTATGTGCATCATCTATAATCATAAGAGTAAGTCAATAATGCACTGCATCCTATATAAACATATCTACTTACATGGCCATTATCCTCTTATCTCTGTTTGGATTTAGCCCGAGATCTTTTCCTTTATCTCTGCAGGGGTTTTGGCATTACTAGCCATTTTCCTTCTTCTTCTGTCCTACGTCGATTTTCACATCTTGTAAGTACCAACTCAGTATTCCAATTTTCTGCTGTACAGATGCTTCCTTCTTGCTACTGTACAATATCACTTGTATACTTAGATAACTACCCAACTTATAAATAATACCCTATGTTATTGGTTTATCAGGATACATTTTGGTCTTCTCTTTCTGTTTGAGTGTATATATATAGTTCCACCTTTTATATATACATTATTGTCTTATTTAAGTTCTGTCTCAACCACCAGAGGTGCTTATAATGTGTTAATATTACTGTTTTTACTTTTATCCTATCTCAGTTCACAATTATCTCGAATGTATGTTAGTTTAGCGGACAAGGCCTGAGATGCTCTGATACCAAGTTGTCACACCCCAATTCTGCACTATTCAGAATGATGTGATGAACCGCTAATAAACCAACGGTTCAACCAGGATCTCAAATAGGTTATCCCGGCGTTATCTGAACCTCCATACATCCATGTCATAATCAGAGTAAATGCCTTTCTGAAGTGTGGCCCACACACGGCCAGGGGGGAAAGAAAAGGGAGGGGGGATACAGGGGAGCTGACGCCTTGGGCGAGTGGTCTCAGTTTTTTCTGAACAATAGCGGAAGTCTTATAATAAAATGAACTGAGAAACTAAATGATATTAATAATTTAATAGCAAATTATTCTGTATTCAACTGAGACATAAATATTAAATATCAAATACATGTCTGAATAAAATCCAATTAAATAAACCTATAAAATATCTAATCAAATACACACGAGTTGCACTCGCAAGAGGAATCGTGTGTATCCTCTTCAGCTCCAGCTTCCATCGCCACTACCGTCCCGTACGCAGAAGCATTTATATAATCTTCAACCGTATAACCTGCATCATCAACTAAAAATATTCGACGTCGAGGGGTGAGCACACATCACGGCTCAGTGAGTAGCCAAAACAATGCAACAATACATATGCATGCAAAAAGTCAATTTATATCTTTGGTCCGGTTTAAAGTTTGCAGTATGCAATAGAAAGGTTTAGGTAGCCAAAGGTCGCGTTTATTGACCCCGCCTCTATACACGAGTGTGTGACGTTACCCGAAGATCACGTTTATCGTCAACTCACATGCACCCAACCATGAACATTATATAACAAAGGTTACGTTTATTGCTATATAGTGCCATACCAACACGTAAGCCCCTATTGGCGAAGGATGCAAACTGGGCTCGCAACTAACCAATCCTAATGCCAAACAGTGTATCCAAGGCCTCACCCCAGCATCCCTCAGAATGCCCATAGAGATAGAGCTAAGGCCCCCCGGTAGAGTCAGAGACTACAAGGACCGAGACCACCTCCCCTGATACTCTACGACATAATAGTTCTGCTAAAGTAATGGCGATACGACGATGTCAATGCACAAGACTTGAGTTAGAGATAGAGCTAAAGTGATGAGACTCGCCAAAGGTTAACATTTATTGACGTTCTCATCACACCTCCCCTGATACTCGCTCGCATCAAGCACATCAACCACACACATACAAGCACATGCCTATTCCTATCATCATCATCATCATCATCATCATCATGTTATAAACAATAAAGTAAATATGCATGAATAAGTAATAGAAATATTGGATGGCATGGTGTATGCACATTACAAACATATTCGCATAGAATCAAGCATATCATAGGACTCAAGAAATAGAAAATAGTTTATTATTAACCAATTTAGTTTGGGGTTAAGGTTCCTCACCTTAGCTTGCTATAAGATACTTTTCCAAGCTTTAGAATCACCTTTACAGTGTTATTATATTGCTAGAAGACCTAACAAAGTCGATAGAATTTAATTAGAATTTATTCGGAATTAAAAACTACTCTGTTAACTGAGGGTCGGAGGTAGGTTCGATGCTAGGGTCGATGGGTCTATCGACCCTTCCCTCTTTCTAGACTTCTCGAATGCTGAGGGTCGATGGTCAGGAACACCTAGGGTCGGATGGTCATCGACCCTTGGTGCGACCCTTGGTGCACTTTGGTCCAATTTCCTCTTTTAATCCATTCCTCGTGTTTGGAATCCTATGGTTTGCTCCTACATTCCTTTCTACATTCATTCCATGGTCTGAAACCTTGTATAATCCATCTAAATAGTTTTCATGCATTCTCCTATGGTTTTTCATAGAAACCTAACCATAGATTGATGGTTTGGGTTTCTCCGAGATCACACTCTCAACAATTACTAACCTAAGGTCTGTAGAAATTCATGGAATTAGTATCCATACCTAAGAAGATAACTTTTTCTCTGAAATTCTTCTCCTTTTTGCTAAGTTCTCTTCCTTCCCTTTCTTCTTCCTCTTTTCCTTCTCCTCTCTTTCTCTCAATTCGATTAGGGTTGTGAAAGGAGTGAAAGTGGCTTAGGAACGTCCTTTAAATAGAGTAGGAACATCCTAAATAAGTCCTATTGAGATTTGGAAAGAATCCCAATCGAAAAATATAGAAATTTCCTAATTTCTATATTTGACAGGAGCCGAGGGTCGATGGGAGGGTCGATGATCCCGTCGACCCTAGGGTCTTAAGCTGTCCGACCCTCCCTTCAAAACTGAGGGTCTGACTTTCTGTTTTGGGAGGTCCGACCTGCTTAGCTGGGTATGCGACCCTTCCCCTATTTTAAGTGTTTTTAGGTCGATTTGATACCTGGGATCTCGATCTCCTTCACGCCCTTGGTCCATTTGACTCGACCATGATGGTAAACCTAGTTCAAGGTGGTAAGACCGGGTTAGATTGACACGGGTCTTACACTCCGTATATACTCAATACACTTCTTTTTGCTGTCTACACAGCAGGGAATACATACACCCAATTTACCCAGCATAAAACTAGGAGGGCACACATGTGCCAGGAATTCAGGTAACAAGTACCAGTGTTCAGCACACGCTGCACACCACGCTTAACTCGCACCTACGGGAAGCAAATAAATTTTTTTTTAGGCTTATAAATTTGCCTTACAATTTTCCCCCACTTGCTAGGTATTCAACAATTTGCACCTACGCTAGCATACAATAAATTGAAAGCATAAATAGATAAGGGACTTGTAAAATCTCACAAATAATGCTTTCGAATGGCCAATAATATCTCTGAAGCTTCACACTAACCTCAGGTACTCTTCAACAGCCTTCAATGTGCACACCTTGCTCATAGGCTTCTAATCTCTTTCACACAACCCATAATCATCATAAATGTGAAAATAAAAGCTCTACTGATCTCTCATAGGGATTTAGCACTCCATTGATGCGTAGAGAAGAGGTAGTTGGTGATTCATCACTCTCACATGCACGAAATCCTAGAAAAACCTTTTGTTAAGCTTCAAAACCCTATTTTTGATTTTTTCTCAGTGTTTTTACGACTCCCAACGGCGCCCAATGTATAGAGCATAAAAAAAAAAATGGAAACTGCAACTTGAACGGACTGATTTGGAGCTCGGATGAGAATGTTATGGTAGTTTGAAGTTCGACCAACCAAAAAACTCAAAAAGGAATCTTTCCTTTAATAACCACGCACCCGCGCCGCACCGTAGCCGCACCGCCGATGCGCTGTCGCGACCTAAATGGTGGAGACGAAATCTATATTTTCGTCCGTCGGATCGTCTACAAAAAGGCGGGATCGCCTGAGGTCCGTCGGATCAGTCAGATCACGTCTCCGAAAATCAACTTGAACAACATCCTTTAGATCTAGATCTGTCCCGCCGAAGTACCGTGTATGCGCCACACGGAATCAAGCCTAGTATTCCGTGCAATACAAACCACCGTACTAAAATGCTTTCAACCAATTACAGAACACGCGATAAAATTTGACGCGAATCTTCACATCACACCTTAGCCCGCAACTTTGAAGGCCGTCCATTTAGAATCTGGCCTACGTGGCTTCATTTGGGCGGCCAATTTCAGATCTTCTTCCTTTTTTCTTGACGAAATTACCCCTTAACAACTTGTGAAATGCCGAAATTGCCCCTAATAAACTTGTGAAATGACTTTTTCGAGCGATCCGACAGAAACTGCGATATCTCTCTCATCCGACGTCGGAATTGAGTGATTCAAGTTGCGTTGGAAAGATAACTCGATGCTCTACATCTTTCCACTGTCGTATTTTCATGAACCTGCTGCGGGACCCACCAAAAATAGGCCCAAAGTTAAAACTCTGTCAAATCTTGGAATTTGAACCCGAAACTTTGCGTGCATGCATGCCAAGTGCCGTGGGCTACCGTGTTGGCATGTCACCTTGCCACCACACCTATGGGTCCCACTCACATTTTTTCTCTCTCCTCTTTCTCTCTCTTCTGATTCTCTCTCTTGAATTTCTCTCTTCAATGCCACAACACCAGAAACATGAGAAACATGAACATGATCAGAAAAGCTTCAAGAACACTGTCACATCATCAGATACTCGGCCACATCACCAGAGAAGCTGTGCCACATCAACAGTGGGGTCCACAAACACTCTCTCTCATCAAACTTGATGTAGAATATCATTTAACTCGCTGCAAGCCATCTGAGACACATGTAGAACACTGTAGAACATACATGCAAGGTTGCTCCATCTTTGCCATTGCACTGACACTCTCTCTCCTACACTGATACTCTCTCTCCTACACTAACATTCTCTCTCCTAATTTCTTTGACTGTATGCTCACAAACACTGTCACATCAGCCAAGTTGCCAACAATGACAACATAAAGTCCAACATTTTTTAGATGGGTGGTGTAATGATTACAAAAAAGAAGAAGATGGGATTTGAAAATTTCATTTCACTGCTTCCTTTCAAGTTTTGGGCAATCAAACAAAGCCTATAGGGAAATGATGGAGAGAGAGGAGATCAGGAGGAGGTTATGGGGGGTGGAATAGACGGTGGGTTCAGAAAGGGGATCTGAATCGTCTCCTCCCTGTACTTCAGGGAGGAGGGAGACGCCCCTGTCGGATGGTCGATACATAATTCTCGGGAAAATCCAAACCCCACGTCCAAGCTGACACCTTCTATCGGCTCGGCTTATCGGCTGGGTGTCGATTCGGACGTGGGATTCAGATTTTTCCAAGAGCCACGTGTCGGCCATCCGATGGAGGCGTCTCCCTCCTCCCTGAAGTACAGGGAGGAGAGATAGAGGGTTTGGTGGTGGAACGGATGGAAGATTCGAAGGTGCTGCTGATGATGATGGTGAATTTGACAGCGGAGATGGCCATGATGGTGGCAATGGTGGTGATAGTGGTGAAAGAGGGATATCTTTCTAAAAATAAGAATCAACAAGAGGAAATTTTGGAAGACACGATTATATATTTTTTATGCGTACGTAAATTACAACTAAGGTTCCCATTGTTTGGTAAAACTAGAGTTGGACCTCCTCACAATGGTAACCTTAGTTGTACCCTATTAACATTATCGTCAATCGGAAGCTTACCATGTGCTAAAGTCCAGCTGAATGAGCTCATTCTGGGACAAAGATTTTTAGCCCAAACTTTTTTTACCCAGCTCGATTTTTTACCCTTGCTTCTTAGTAACGATAAGGCTGACTTAACCGTGAAGAATAAGAATCATTCTATTGTTCCTTCCCAAACCATATAGTCCTCTTTTCCTCTAATTAATAGAAGTATTTCCTTAGCCTTTTCGAAGCACGGATGAAGTAACAGAGGTTGTACCCTTGGAAAGTTCCAGCTTCCTCCAATAAAATTTGATACTTTATTTTTAAATTAAGCTGGTAAAGAATTCCTCTTCAAGTCCCGGTGAAAAATCTCCAAAACATCTATCTCTCCATAACATAAGTTTATTTTACCTCCATCACTTATTATCCATCTGCTATGGGTTAGTACCTAATTCCAAATACCTTTAACACTGAACCATACCGTAGATTCAAGAACACCTAGCTTTCCTGAAAGTGCCATCCTCTTTCAGATAGCTTCATCTGAAATATTTTGCCATTAAAGGGTTTGATGTTTTAATATTCCATACCTGTTTTGCCAGCACAGCATTATTTACATCAGTTCAGTGTCTTACTCCAAGACCTCCTTCAGACTTTGGTAACCCATTTGAGACCATCCAACAACAATTTGCTTTTCACGGCACATTCATTTGTCACCTGGATAACCCAATAAATTAATAAATAAATTAATTATGTCTAGAGAAATGGTAATCGCTTTTACCTGACCATTGAATTAACTGCTATCTCGGGTGTGAAACGAAATTTGCCCCGGCAGATTCCAATTGGAATCGGTTAGATTCGACCTATCCGAGCTGAGTCCTCGAACCATGTCCGTGTCTGTTGACACCTTAATCCGAACAAATAATATGTATAGGGTGCCGTCCGAATGAGCATCCCTATTTGTTAGCGAATATTCCCGTTACTTGGGAAGTTTTTTTTTTTTGATAAAAATTATTTGTCAAGATTGGCGCAACCACTGTACCACATGCATAATTGCAAGAACGAGATAGAGGGCCCCACATGTAACTTATTTGTTGAATTTCAACGGATAAAAAATTATATATATATATATATATATATATATATATATATATATATATATATATATATATATATATATATATAGGATGGGCATGAGTGTATAACGGGGACATTCTGCCTCCATAGAGATCTGTGTTCTACCACAAGATAAAGTGATTTTTTTAATCAAAATCATAAAGAGAAAAAAAATGATAAAAAAATTGTAATTGTGAAATTGAAGAAGTATATCAAAAAATTTATATATAATTTTCTTTAAATAATTATTTTCTTTTGCGAGCATAGTTCTCACATGCTGAGAGTCTTTTTTACATCATCAACATTAAATGCCAACAATTACGGCATGACATATCAAATTGCATCAAAATTTGTAGATAGATAGAATTTACCTGTCATGTTTGAGCTTTATTGGAATGTTTGCCATTTGGTAAAATAGATATTAAAAAAATCCAAGGTTATGATAGTGTGCACAGTAATGTTGAGATTATCGTAGGCGTGTATGGACATACACAGGGATGTATACCAATACATGAATAGGTATTTGATTGAATTAGGATTTGAAATTGAACAATTAGCTTATTCAGACTAAGATGTAGTCTTATACATCTTATTCTATAGGATAAATTATACGGACCTCCCTTGTAAAATTTGATAAATACAATGAACTCTCTAACTTGCAATAAATAATTTGAAACTCCCTTAATGCTCCTTAATGGAATATATATTTTTTTTTTTTTTTGTCTCCTTAATGGTCGAAATTGATTATAGTCCATTTCACTTCATTAAGCCTAAACGCTAGTTGCTGATGTCAGGTAGATTTAGCCTTTCAAAAGAAAAAACTACCCTTAAGGGTGGCGTGAACTTACAGGTTTGCTCTTACATCCAAAGCAAGTAATGATTTAATTGCATTGGCTTCCACTATTTTATTTTTCATCTCATCTAAAATATTCTCCACAACTTTTTAATTTTTCAGAATTGGGAGACATAAGAAACAAAGAAAGGAAGAGTGGAGATGGGGAAATTGCGGTAGCGCGCGCCTAACTTCTAACTCCACCACCCCAATCTCCTTCCTCAAAGCCGTTGGGCCACTGGTAGCAATGCAGCCTCCAACGTCTCTGCTTGGTAGTGGGCGTCAACACTACAGACTTGATTTGTTATTCCCTTGTATGACCTAATACTACCGAAAGAAAGAGAGAGAAAGAGAGAGGAGAGAGGGATGGAGGTGGGAGTACGTGAGAACTATGTCCCTAAGAAACAATGGACGTGACAAAGAATGGACATGCATGGGTCCTAGTAAATTAATCCTGGGTTATTTTCTTTGGCCTTTTTGGCTTATTTCCACTGCTTATCTCGGCAAATTTCCAAGAGAAAGACAGAGAGCTTCGTGTTGTTCTGTGTAAAGCATTTCGAAAAAAGTAGACCTTTACAATCCTGAAAGCAGCTTGGATCATTCAAAAACCATACGAGAATCTGCTTTCCACAATTCCAAACCCAAATCTTGACAACTCAAAATCATTTGCACCGTTTTGTCTCTGCAACGTCTAATTATTTGACTCCTTACCCGCCAGAGATCAAAATTTTCCTGAAATATCACCCATCATCAATCGTTTTCTGGCATTGTCTTATACTCGACTGTAATGAGAGTTTCATCTAAGCCTATCATTCCATAAGCTCCCAAGTGATCCCGCTTTGATTCTTTGCCCCAGCGGAGACAAAAAACGTCGCAGGGCCATAGGTTTTCGAGGATTTCTAGCTTTTTCATTGTATGGTGGTATTTTACTCCTACAACTACTTTGCAAGTAACAAAGACGAATAATTGGTGAGTGTGTTGTTGGGGGGGGGAAGCAAAGGAGGAGGACCGGTTTATTGGTGTGGTTGGTACATTGCTTTCAGCAATAAGAGAGGGAGAAAATGATTCGGCCTGGGGAGAAGGGAGATGAGTGGGAGAGGAGAGCAAATGGATTCAAAACAGGGAAAAGGGAGAAGGGAGATGAGAAGGAGAAAAGGGGGAGAAGGGAGATGAGAGTAAGAGAAGCGAGAGAGATATCTACGCAGATGAGTTGCAGGTCGATCTTTGTGCCAGCGAGAATTCTAAGATGAGAAATTCGAGTATGGAGATGTGGAAAAATAAACCTCTTAGAGCATGACATTTTTTTTTTTAATTATCTCTTATATTATTTTCAAGAGTTTTTAAAGTCAAGGATAAAATTAGTTTTTCATACATTGCATTAATGTTAGTGCCATTAATATCATTACCATTATGTTGCAAGGTTTTCAAATGAATGTGTTATGACAAGAATTATGCTCATTAATCAAAACAAATGTTTAATCTACGAGAGCTCAAAAAAGAATAAGACGTTAAATTATTTGACATCTTCTAAGATGTCAATATAAAAAAACCGTTCAATTTTATGATTAATTGTTAATTGTAGTTGGACATGGTTTTAGGATTTCATTTCTTTTTCTGGTTTTTATCTAGTTAATGGGTCAGCCTAATCCCATGATTTAGTTATTAGGTCAATTAGTATGTTATTAGGCCCATTAGTGTAAGAAATTCCACTCCATTCTCTATGCATGTCACACTCCATTCGTTACACATGTCATTATGCAAAAACAACATCGACATATCTGTAATGTAGGGATTATTGATTCCAGCCATCTTTGTCCAACCGAGGTGTGTTGCTCTTCATGTGTGAAGCACCACTCTGAGCACTGTTTAGTAGTGTCAAGAACCGACGATTGGGTTTTTATGCAAACACTTGTTCCTCAAACTTGAGCTCAATGGTTAACTCAGAATGTATGAGTCTTGCATAGGACCTTATCCCCCTTGTATTTATAGATCAGACTGTTTCCTCCTAAAAAGGATAAACGGTCGATTTAGGTTATCCTTAAGATCTGATGCTTATAACTTTCCTAAGGGGTTACTAAATGAATGAGTATGCTGGCATGTGGGCCACCTACTTACATTCTCCCACTTGACTGATATTATCACCTAATAAGCCATTTTAGAATTATAACATGATGTATGGTTATACATTAATTTTCGGATCCTACTTTATGAACTTTTTCTTTAAGTTCATAATAAAACTCCTAACACGTTAATCATGATGGTACAGGTCCAAATAATAAGAATATTTCCTTCAATGTATTATAATGGATTGTTCATTTTAAGATACACCTTAATCGTGACAACCTGACTTTTTAAAATCAATTAAACAATCGATTCAATGGTCTACTTTATTGTCTTGAAATTTTATAGGCATTTGTCATTACAAATTTTATGTATACACCAAATAAATGACAGAAAAAATAGTAATTAATTTATTTGATCTTAGGGTTTATACTAGCTTTTAATCTCAATAGTGGGAGATTACATTAATGGTTGATATCATTTAGGGTAACTTAGGTTTTTAGTTTCTTATAAATATGTAGTGGGAGAAAAAATGTAAGAAGATTTTGGATGATAAATTAAATTTGAAGTTTCCCCTAACCTTAAACTTTGACAAGTTATAACCCTTTCTAAGCCTTGTCTCCTTTCGATTGAGCTCAACCCTACCCTCAGTCGATCCTCAACGATTTTGGCAATTGGTCTCACGTTTACGAGCTGCATCAGATCATGTTCTAACTAAGACTCAAAATAGCCTTCTTATGTCCACATGGCAGTATTAAAAGTGGGTATGTAAGAATTGTTCCTAGACACCATTGTAGGTGTATATATATGAACCGTCAATTGAGTATTTTGCGTTCTATAGTATCTACCATGAAAGTGGATGAATTCTATGCCCCTATTGGAACTTAAAAGCCTTCCAAACAGTTATGACCTCTTTTTTTTTTGATAAATCATGAGTCATAACATTGGTTAGCAAGTCAATAATAGGATTTTTCCAGAACTATCTTGTGTTTTACTGGACCATCTCAACCGTTTTATTGACTCAGTAAGACTTAAAGAAAACAATTGCAGAAGGTTAGAAACTAAAAAAAAAAAAAATCTGCACAAGGACAACGTAAAGGAAATGACAAAAACAAAAAGATAGCTCTGCTATGTTGACTATTACCCTTGCCGTGGAAGACTCGAATAAATCGACGCTTAGTCCCCATTTCAATTTTCTATTAAATATAAAGCACTATCATTCCACACGGTGAAGACTCAATTTTCTATTAATATAAAGCATTACCATCTCACATGGGGAAGAGTCTATTTCCTAGGGATTCATTTCTTGCTGCACAACATGGTTGATTTGTGTCTTTCATGTCCAAATTGCAAGTCGAGACCACAATGACTAATTAATCACAAGTCATTCATTAGAAAACGAAGACTAGATACCTTATTTTCTTTCTTAAGGACTTTAACATCAAATGCATAGAACTGGATTTGTCTCTTCAATTTACGAGATTATATACTAGTCTTCAATTCATAATTCGATCCCCTTGAAAAAAAATGCATTTGTATGATTTAGAGCTCCTTATCATTTGAGTAGGCTTTAAAGTTAAAAAGATAAAAGAGCCCCTTGTTA
>CM053275.1:25807541-26086518 GCA_028583415.1 Protea cynaroides | reverse complement strand
ATCGACAAATCTTTAAAATCAACTGTCGGATCAAAGTCAAAATGGCAGGATTTATCTTAAGCCGCAGGATCAGCATTAATCGCGTCAAGGGCGATCGGCCTGATGCGCAACCGCATGATCTGAATCTGATCAAGAGATTTGTTGCACGTGCGTCACACGTAATCATGGAGTTGCTACCGTGTGACGCAGTGCATGTTTATTCGTTGAGTCTGGCCAATCATAAACTGCACGATGGAATCATGGCGCAACGTCAGTAATATATGTTAGCCCGCCTTCACCAGAACCACCGATTTGGAATCATGAAGACGTGGCTTCATTTGGGCGGCCGATCTCACATCTTCTTCCTTCTTCTCTTCCTAAAATGCCCCTGAAAACTTGAAAAATGGCCTCTGTAACTTTTAAGAGTTTGTTAAAAACTCTACAGAGAAAATTTCCAGAGAGGTTTTCTCTCTCCTGGAAATTTCTCAAACAGTTGGTGTGCGGACCACCGAGGGAGGGCATGCGCGCGCGGGCCTGCTGCCTTGCAGCATGGCTTGCGAGCCTGCTGCCTTGCGCCATGGCTTGCGAGCCTGCTGCCTTGCGGCATGGCTTGCTAGCTGTGCTTGCTGTGCTTGCCATGAGGCTGGCCTGCTGGCTGGCTGCCTTGGCCCTCGGCCTCGGCCAGGCTGACTGTGGGCTGTGCTTGCTATGCTTGCCAGCTGACTGCTGGCTGGCTGCCATGGCTGACTGTTGGCTGGCTGCCATGGTGGCATGCCACCTAGGAACAGTGGGTCCCACCCACATTTTTCTCTCTCCTCTTTCTCTCTCTTCTGATTCTCTCTCTTCCTTCTCTTTCTTTCAATGCATGATGAACCACAAGACTACAACCATTATCAGTCTCCCTCATCAAACTTGGTCCGAGTTGCCGACTATTACAATCCAAAGTGCAACAGTAACCACGTCTGAGCCTAAAATCTCTAAATCCGTAGACAAATATGATAATGAAGGTCCAAACGGACTGATAAGAAACTATTCATATGGGTCTACCAATTGGAAGTGTGTTTGGTTATTTATGTAAAACGACTTATCCCACTGAGGAGATACCACTTTATTGGCTTTTCAAAAATAGAATAGCGGAATCCTTAGACGTCATTGAATTAATGAATGACAGACGAGCATTCCAGTCAGATTTAATGAATAATTTTATGCATAAAGGACTGACATGCTCACAAGAGACGACGTCATAAAATTTTGATTGATCAATGAAGGGCTTGTAATGGAGACTCCTTGAAAGACCGTCGGATTGATGGACGGGAGGAAGACTCTATTGCCAGTAAAAAATAATACTCTGATCATCCCCTATAAAGGCAGGATGTAGTGACCAAAATCAAAAGTTCAGTCCAACTTACGTCTATGAATGACAACAAAGATCAATCTTATCATCATGTGTTGTCGATGTACCAATTGAGATAAGTTTCCATCAAGCTTTGAAAATGTGACCTTGTTGAAGCATGAGAAATGAACTGGCTCTCTACCCATGAAGCTTTAATAAAATAGACATGCCAATGGCAAGAAACAACTAGGCCTTTAGCTGTCCTTCGTTGGGAAATGCCATCCAACATCCTTATTTCATGTATAGCTCTCCCTCTTTTTTTTTTTCTTTTTTTTTTTGGAGCTATGCATGGCAGTGCTTCACTTGATCAAGATTGGCTTAAACTAGTACTCTTTACACTAGGCTTCCACTTTTGAAAATTATTGGCCTATGAGCGAATCAATATTCTACTCTTTGGCCGACTCTTGTGGTATAGTAATCAATCAACTCCATCGGCGCTTATCCATTCAACCATATGTCTCTCTAATTGTCATTTGTATCATGCTCAACAACATCTATATCTGCTCAGTAAACATCTATGCTTGCCCAAGCGGCATATCCACATGATCTCTTCTGAAGAATGACCATCATCTTTTGGCTCATTGACATTATTCCTCATTTTCAATGCTATGGAAAAAGACATGTGTCTGGCTTTGAGAATCTGAGTACACATCCCTTTTTCCATCCTCTCAATTTTTCTTTTCCTTTTTTTTTTTCTTCAATGATGTGGCTTTAAAACATAATTGATCTTCAAGGCATCCCAAGCCTACCAATGTTGTACTCCTGTGTATCTGGACAGATCATTTCGAAGTCATCCATAGACGGGTTGGACTTTTTTTTCTCAAGTGGCCGATGGCATAGAAGTTTGGGTGACAGCTCATCATCCATATCATCCCCAAAGCAAGAATTAACTATGCACACAGGGGGAAGAATTCCAAGCTGGGAATAAATGTATTGGAAAGAAACTAAGCACAATAGCAAAAGTCACAAATGGGATGATTTTTGTTTTTATTCAACAGAGCACGAATGGACTGGATTTGTCTACAAAACTATTGAACTTGGGCCTAGACATGACAACCTATCAAATACCAATAATAGCAAGTAAAGACAGAAATAATGCATCTGAGCGACTTCAATTGGTTACAAACGTCTTCGGTGACACCCTGGATTTGTTGCAGGACTAAATTCCCATTCAGGCCTCCTCTAGTAAGGTTCATGATGCCTTTCTGCCAACAGGTGTTCGATGTATGACACTATGATTTACCCTAATTTAGGTTTAAGGTCATCTAGATAGATTTATACCCTAGTTTGGGATCTATTAAAGTTTAGCCCTGGTTGTCTCACAGTTTGGGTTTCCTTGAAGCTCATTCTTGGACTGCTCATAGTTTGGTTCTAATACATTTTTTGGTCATACCCCAGCTTGGGGTTCATTGCAGTCCAACATCGGGTTAGTCCATTATGATCCTGGTCTACCCTGGCTTAGGTCCATTATGGCTCCATTAGGTTTCAATCTTGGTTTGCCTTAGCCTGGGCTCCATTAAAGTTCATTATTGGCTTCGCCCATTACCATCTTGATCTATACCCCAGTTTGGACTAAGATTCATCATTGGGCCACTCTTATCTGGGTTCTAAATCACTTTGCTTCATACCCTAGTCTGGATTCATTAAAGTTCATCACCGAGTTTTCTACAGTTCAAGTGATGGTGGAAGATGGGAGTTTAAATTCTTGAGAATTTAGGACTGACTCCATCAGTCAACAAGACCCAATTTCCATGGATAGATGGAATATTGTCACAGCTCAAATGTTCAATGAAGATTGGCCAACAGCATGACTATAAACACAACCCTTCAGTTTTGACTATGAATGGTCAAATCTATTTTTGTAGCATCAGGTTTTGATTGGTAGAGACAAACCACGAGATGTAAATTGGATGAAAGGGTTTCCCTCAATTTTGAACCGAACCAGAACATAAACCAGAGGTGACGATCAAATAGGCCTAGGGATAAATCAAGGCATTAGGTTCAGATGGGTCTCACTTTCCTCAATTATGGCTTGAATCGGAGGTAATGATTGAACAGCTCAGAGATAAAACATTGACATTAAGCTGAAAAAAAATGATATTTTTCTTTAATCATAGCATGAACCGAAACTTGAACTGGAGGCAACAAGTTAGATAGACTTATGGCTAAAACATCGATACCGAATTCAGATGAAATAGAGCTCTCTTTGATTTTGACACAAACTGGAACATGAACTAGATGTGACCATTGAATTGGTCTAAAGCTAGATCATGGCATTAAGCATAGAGGGGTGGAACTCTCTCGAATTCTGACACGAACCAGAACACGAACCAGATATGACGATTGAATTGGCCTAAGACTGGATCTCTCTTTAGTTCCACCATGAACCTGACATGAATCGGATGTGATAATTGAACCATCTTGGAAGTATTTACTTTTTAGTTCCAACATGAACCTGACATAAACCAGAGGTAACGGTTAAACCATCCTAGGACTAAATTTATCTTTAATTCCAATATGAACATGACATGAACCGAAGGCAATAGTTGAACCATCCTAGGACTAGATTTCTCTTTAATTCCAACATGAACCTGGCATGAAACGGATATGACAATTGAAACATCTTGGAATTATTTACTCAGGTACCATCAAGTATTTTCTCAAAATTTAGCATCCATTTTTGCCCAAATCAAATCCTCAACTGAATCAAGTTCCCAAGGATATTGACAGAATTCTCCAATCTGGTTGTCCTATCTTTTCTAGAACTTGGCTTTTACTCAGGGTTTTATTTGTGACCATTGTTAACCTTCAGAAGTTTGACAAGAGGGTTGAATAGGCTTTGGGATGTGATCCTAGTCATACTTCAGATTATATGGTATCTTACCCTATTGATTGATAGGAGTCTTAGTCAGTTTTCCTAAAAAGAGAGTATCTAACTCAAAGGGTAGACAAGATTATAGGTTCACCTCAGCTCACTTTAAAAGTATAGGAAAAAAGACTGAATGGACACGCATTAGGAACATAGAGTAAACTGGGACAAAAAGATGTCACATACACATATTGACTTACTCGACCAAACAAATGATAGTGCCCTTATGAAATCCGTTGAATAAACATTATCCGGGTTAATTTAGTTGCTTCGACTGACCCCATGATTGACCATGGGCTTCATGACCCAAACGGTTCATTAGGCATCAAGGTCCAACCACTTGGTTCATCAAATTCAAGGAGATTAAAATGGATATATTCATTTATAGCTTTCATACGGGACAGTTACCAAAATCGGTTCATGACTTAACAGACCGGTAACTGACAACTCGATCATGACACCTATTTTGTGACAGGGAATTTCTGCTCGTTTTTTAAGCCGATGTGTTAACAATGATGGTCTGATACTCTGTGCTGATTAATAAAGAGTATACAGTGGCCGTCCACTATGATGTAGGACAAGTTTATACATTTCTCTTGCTCGCATCTAGTAAGAGTTCAAAATGGTCATCGTGTGGATTCTAACATGTCAACCAATCGAGTAAAAATGGACAAAACTTCGACGTCACTGGCACAGATGTCATGATTAAACGGTTTTTACCATGTTGGTTCAGGGATGGAACAAAAATAACAAACATGTAGCTCAAACTGGGTTAGGACCAACAAGACTACCTTAACGAGGAGGAGTGGGCCTATCTCGTCTACACGGTGAATCATGGGCCTCTCAATTCCTTTCGATATACCATTTAATAAAATTTCAAGACCTAGAGTTGTATGACGCCTTCCGGGAGGATCCAAGAAACAATCGTTAGAGGCTCTCATTAGTAGAGACTTTTACAAGGTACGTATCAAGGTTGTCTTTTTGCCTAGCAGGTAATCCCATCTGCATGAGGACCCGGGTCAACTAATGGCACGATGTGTGACTAAACCCATAACCCCCAAAACAATATATATATAAACATAAATAATAGTAGCCCTAGATCTAGCATCCAATATCAATCAATTAATGTAGAAAAGTGAATCTAGAATCTGAACGTGGAATCCCCAGCGGAGTCGCCACTGTGAGGACAATGGGTATCCACATTGAATGGACTGTAAATGATATGGAGTCGCCATCTAGATTAAGGCCTAGGACCTATAAAAATATAATCTCTTCATAAGAAAAGACTTCTATTGACTCATTTGACCCAATATATTGGATATGATCTATCAAAGAATGGATAAGGGTTCAAGGTACAATTTGGGAAGGTGTTAAGCACCCAAAACTATCTGATCCAAAAATTGGCCTCCTATGTGATTCTACTTTCCTTAAACTCTATGGTTCTGACTATTCATAGTCAACAGATGATGACTAGGGCTCATGGGAGATTCTATGCCAAGTTGCTAAGTTCTTCTAACCTAGGTTTAGCCAAACATGTTCTAAAATAAATAAACAAACAAAAATAATATACGGTAAATCGAACCAAAGATAGTTCGATGATGTACTGAATCTGAGATGCTCAAAAACATCTCAAATTGCCTACTTATTCTAATCCTAAAAATCAAGTCCATAACGTAGTTCGAACAAAATGTGATTAAGGTTTATGGATGTGGTTTATGCTTAAGCTACATTAGATTCAATTATTCAAGTTGAAGTTTATGCTTGATGATGATTGAGAATGAATCTAGAGATAGCCTAAGTGGATCGAAGTGAATATGGATATGAAATGGGTATATATATGGATAGGGATGAACCTAAGAATACTAAGATGTAGTACCATACTTGGAGAGGTCCTCCAAGTTGCCTACGTATTTCAGAGGTCCTAAAAATCAGGTACAACGTAGTTCGTTGTGATGTTTTGATACTTTCGGGGAGAAAGGTATGTATCTACTCTCAGGGAGGATGGCTATGTCTCTCTATTCTCAGGGAGCAATATGTCTCTACTTTCAGGGAGTAATCTGTCTCTCTCTACTCTCAGGGAGCAATTTGTCTCTCTCTACTCTCAGGGAGCAATCTGTCTCTCTACTCTCAAGGAGAAATCTGTCTCTCTACTCTCAGGGAGCAATCTGTCTCTCTCTACTCTCAGGGAGCAAGGTGTATACTCTCAGGGAATAAGGTGTGTACTCTTAGGAAGTAAGGTATGTATACTCTCAGAGAGTAAGGTATGTGTACTCTCAGAGAGTAAGGTATGTACACTCAAGGAGTAAGGTATGTGTACTCTTAGGGAGTAGGGTATGTACTCTCAAGGATAAGGTGTGTACTCTCAGGGAGTAAGGTATGTGTACTCTCAGGGACTAAGGTATGTGTACTCTCAAGGAATAAGGTATATGTACTTTCAACGAGTAAGGTATGTACTCACAGGGAATAAGGTATGTGTACTCTCAAGGAGTAAGGTATGTAATCTCAAGGAGTAAGGTGTGTACTCTCAGGGAGTAAGGTGTGTACTCTCAGGGAGTAAGGTGTGTACTCTCAGGGAGTAAGGTGTGCACTCTCAAGGAGTAAGGTATGTGTACTCTCAGGGAATAAGATATGTACTCTCAGGGAGTAAATTATGTTGACTGAGATGTGGAACCATGTCTGGGAGTCTTCCCAGACTACCTACATATCTTAAGGTTGGCCCTAAGAATTAGGATCCGTGTAGTTCAAAATGCGGATTCATTCATTTATGTTCTTCTTTCAGGATCAGGGTGTAAGACCCGCACTCCATTAACCTGGTTTAACCGTGTCGTGCCAGGTCTTTCCATCATTCATAAACCAAGTGGACCGATCGTGTGAAGATGGATCACAAACCAGGTATAAAAATCGACTCAACACCCAAAATTGTATGTATATGGTCGGATACCTGGGTAGGTATGGTCGACCATATGGTAAGAATGAAGATCATGGATCCAGGACCCTACGGTCGATGATTTTGACCCTATGGTCGACAGGTTCTGCGACCGTAGCCATCGATTGTGAGACCCCAGATCAGACTCCGAGTTGAAAACTTTCCTAATTTAAGGAGAAGTTCATTCCTATTCCTAGAGGACTCTATATGGAGAGTTTTCTTCTATATAAAGGACATCCCTCAGCCCTTTTTTACTCTTTTAGAACATTAGTAAACCCTAGAAAAAGAGAAGGAAGAGAAGGAGAAGAACAAAAGGCTAAGAAGAAGATTTTGCTGAGAATAAATTAGCTCTCTATCACGGGCAAAGGTATAAACCTAATCTCTGGAGATGTAAACTCTATGGAATAAGACTTCTATGGAGGATAGGAGATATCAACCTATTATTATCCATGTGATTCCTTGAGAAAATCCCAAGGATAACCATGAGAGATGAGTTTGATTATTAGGGTTGATTAGAAACTACTAATGATGTCCATAGGATGACCATAGAATAAACCCAATTAAAGAGTAGAGGATTTGATCCAGAAAGAACTCGAATTGAATGTAGTCTGTGACCAGAAATCTCGAGGTAGAAGCTATGGTTGACCATAGCATGACCAGCATGATCAAAGTATCGACCACAAGCATTCGGGAAGAATTCAGAAACCATATGGTCGCAACTACGGTCGCACCATATGCGACCATAGGGTATCGACCGTAGGCAGTAAGGTCGATACAGTATGAGACCATAGGACCCACCAGATACCTGTTAGTGCTCTATTTTGATTCTCGACTACTGTAACATGTTACATATGAATCTTAACTTAAATTCATATAATGTTTAAGTTATTAAATCAATTCAAAAAGAATTACAAGGCTTGAAAGGAAATCGAGTTTTGTTAACAGGTGAAGGAACAAGACCTAAACTAATTGGTAAATAACAAGCTACTTTTATTTTATTGAGTCAAATACCATGATTGACTCTATGATTGTATACTTGTAATGTGCATCTCACATGTCATCTAATATTCCTGCTATTACTGCTCATGCATATTTGTTTCTGTTTATTTATAACATGATGATGATGATGATGATGATGCTAGGAATACACATGTGATTATATGTGTGTGGTTAGTGTGTTGGATGCAAGTGGAGCATCAGGGGGAGTATCAGGGGGAGTACGTGGCATTGTGGTCTCTGACCTGGTCACCAGACTGTAGCTCTATCTCTACTCAAGTCTTGCCCACTAACATCGTCGTATCGCCATTACCTGAGCAGAACTATTACGTCGTAAGGCATCAGGGGAGGTGATCTCGGACCATGTAGTCTTCGATTCTGTCGAGGGGCTTTAACTCTATCTTTATGGACGTATTAAGGGATGCTGGGGTAAGGCCTTTGATACACTATATGGCATTAGGATTGGTTAGTTGCAAGCCTAGTTTGTAAGCCCTCGCTAATAGGGGCTTACGTGTTGGTATGGGTAGGGCATCTGATCCGGACACTTTAGCTCTATCTCTATTCTATGGTGGGTGCATGTGGGACGGCAATGGTGTTTGATCCATTGGGTGGATTCATACACTCGTGTATAGAGGTGCGGGTGCCACTAAACCTTTCTATAGCACATTGCAAACTTAAAAATCAAACCAAAGATATGAATTGAATGCATACATATGTTTGTTGTATTGTTTTGTTTGTTCACTGAGCCGTGATGTATGTTCACCCTCTCAACATCGAATATTTTTAGTTGATGATGCAGGTCCTACTGTTAAAGAATATATGAATGCACCGACGTATGAACACGTTGCCGCCATAGACGTAGAAGCTATTGAAGATGCGCATGATTCTTCATGCGAGTGCAACCAATGCATTTTTTATTAGTTTAACTATATTTGGTTATGAGAACATGTAATTGACTATTTACTTTTATGTCTTGAGTTTTGAGAAATAATTGGATTAAATAACTATTATACCATTGTTAGATACTCAGTTCATTATTTATAAAACTTCCTCTTATTCGTTATTATCTCTGATTATTATAGTGGAATGTGTGTGTGGTTTGATATGGTGGGTATGACCTAAGCGAGATCCTGATTGAACCGTTGGTTCATTGACGGTTCATCACACTATTCTGGTTAGACCAGAATTGGGATGTGACACAGGATTTGGAACTTAAATGCTCTGTGGTTGGATTCACATCACACCTATCTAGTTCTCTGTACCCTAGGGAAGATGAGCTAAGGGTAGGAATCGTCTTAAAGCTACCATTGACCTAAAACCCTCATTTTGGAAGTGTTGGGTAAGCTTGATGATTCTTGATTAAGATTTTTATCATTTTTCCATTATTACCCTTCCCATGAAAGTGGGTGCCTACTTGCACCTCCCCACACCTAAAATGTCTACTAGGTGTTCATACATGGCAGTTTGACTAGGGTGTTGTAAAAATTAAGTTATTGCCAACAATAGAAAATATTCAAGCAAGGCAAGTAACAGCATATTTCATCTCAAATATAGCAGGAAAGCATATGACTAAGCATCAAGGTAACAGACATATCAAATGGCATCTCATGTATTATTTCCAGTCAAAGTATATCTTAGTGTGTCAAATCAGATCCTTGATCAATGGTTTGGGTTCAATTTATCTCTTCAATAATGTATGAAGATTCAATCCTCAATCTAATGGTTTGATCTTTTCAAAATATTATCATTAAGATCAACACCTCTGGTATCATCAAAACAACCAAGATCAAAGGTTCAAATCTCACATCAAGTTTAGTTATGATCATACTAGGATCCAATGGCTCAGATTCTTTTAAATCACTTCGTCATGATAATCTGACGGTTCAAATTTATTTAAATCACTATATGATGAAAATCTGACGGTTTAAATCATTCCTGATGATAATCTAATCGTTCAGATTATTCCAATCACTCTCAAAGATAATCTAACGGTTCAAATCGCTTATCATGATAATCTAACTGTTCAGATTGATTAAAATCACTTTTGATGACAATCTGTAATTTTCAGGTTAACACTGAGGGGGGGGTGAATCAGTACTCACTAAAATTCTTCCCAACTATGTGAGGTCTATCCTTACTGATTGAACACTGCTGCCTTGAGCTGTCTGTCTTAGCTGTGCTGCCTTGAGTTGACTAGTTCATACATCTGTTCATTTACACATTTCGTGTAACACACCATGCCACACACCTACAGGTATCCATACCAGAGGCTTGGCCTACCTAGTGTGTACACCCAGACCAGCAACCCACGCACTTCACATACACAACAAAAATATTCACATCCATAAGACACACCATATAACGTGGTTCACCTATCACACACTGTGATGGCTACTCCACGGGGCAATACCCTAACTAGGGTTTTGTATTATACCCAATACGCTTCTTCAATAGTTTTTTTGCTGCTACAACAACTTGGTGCTACCACCAATGTAATCCAAGCTGCAACTTGGAACTCTGGGCTACTACCCTCAATCCTGTCAAGCCCCAACTTGTCAGGTTACAATGAAATTGATATGTAATGTATACAAACCCTTCCCAACATAATGCATCTCACAATATAAAGTTTGCGTGCGTGATTACCTTCCCAACGTGATCACAGCAAGGTTGGTGTTCACAAAATAGATGTTCCAAGCTCTCCAGTAGTGATAGATACGCTTCGTCAATAGAATGGAACTCCGACATTCTTTCAATGCATCTCGCACACCATCATTCACATCAAGCTATCACTCATACTCACACTTCACTCCAAACTGCTCAAATATTCATGTGTATCAGATGGAAGAAGGTGGAGAGTGATTTCTTCTTCAAAGAAAGCCCCAAATCAATCTTTTTCCCAAAACCCACAGCTCAATGGCTGTGTATGCTGGCCCTTGCTGTGCATGGCCAGTGTGCATGGCCCCCATGCCGTGCATGGCCTGTGTGCATGGCCCCCTTGCCATGCATGCTGGCATGGCCTGCTGGCCTGGTGTCGCGGGCATCGGCCCTGCTGACCTGGGCTGGCTGCCATGCTGGCCTGGCCACCCAAAGTGGGACCCACCTGGTTCCCACCCACTCTCTCTCCTCTTTCTCTCTCTTCCATTTTCTCTCTCTTTCTTATTTGGACTTTCTCATCAGCTTTCTTCATTTGTTCTCACATTAGCTGTTGTTAGAGCACTGTCCCAGTCATCATGTCTGCCAGTGGGACTTCAGACACTCACTCTCCTCTTCAGACACTCTCTCATCTTCAGACACTCTCTCTCCTCCATATCACTTTGTCAACTCAGAGTTGCCAACAATGACAACCTTAACTTGGTCAAGGTTCCAACAATCTCCCTCTTTGGAATTGTTGGCAACCCATATTACATCAGATGACTGCACACATCCTTACTCAGAGTGCATGTGGCTGCCGCTGCTATGTACTCTGCCTCTGTTATGGACAAGGAAACAGATTCATGTTTCTTGTTGTGCCATGCTACTAAGCTTTCTCCCAAAAAGAATGCACCACCACTAGTGCTCTTTCTGTCATCAATGCTACCAGCCCAGTCTGCATCTGAAAATATTGTCAAAGTGAAACTTCCAATCTTTGGATACCACAATCCATAGTCTATTGTGCCTTTCAAATATCTGAGTATTCTCTTCACTGCCATCAGATGAGTCTCCTTTGGACAAGCCTAGAATCTGGCCACCAGGCACACTGCTTGCAAAATATCAGGCCTTGAAGCTGTCAAGTACAGTAAACTGCCAATCATTGACCTATACAATGTCTGATCAACTGTTGGTGAATTACTTCTGAGCTCAGCTTGATATTCACTGTCATTGGTGTCCCCACTGGTTTACAATCCTCCATCACAAATTTCTTCAACATCTCCTTGGTGTACTTCATTTGAGAGATGAAGATTCCATTTTGCCTCTACTAAACTTATAGACCCAAAAAATAGGATAACTCCCCTAGCATAGACATCTCAAACTCTGTCCTCATTTTCTCAGCAAATTTCTTACATAGCTTCTCACAATGTCCTCTGAAAATGATGTCATCCACATAGACCACAACTACCAGCTAACTACTATCTTTTGTCATGACATACAGATTGCTGTCTACTATTCCCCTTCACAAACCCAACTGATGCAGATAAGTGTACAGTCTTGAATACCAGGCTCTTGGAGCTGGCTTCAACCCATATAAGGCCTTCTTCAGTTTGCATACCTTATCGTCATCATCACAAAGCTGAAAACCCTCAGGTTGCTCAACATACACTTCTTCTTCAAGGTTACCATTTAAAAATGCAGATTTGACATCCATTTGATACACCTTGAATCCTTTGTGAGCTGCTAGAGCTAAGAACATCCTCATGGACTCAAGTCTAGCCACTGGAGCAAAAGTCTCCTCAAAGTCAATTCCTTCCACTTGGGCATAGCCTTTACACACCAGTCTGCCCTTGTTCCTGAAGACCCATTTTGTGCCAATGACATTTTTATTTGTTGGTCTTGGAACTAACTCCCATGTGTTATTCTTTTCAATTTGATCAAGCTCTTCATTCTTGGCTTTCATCCAGTTCTCATCCTTGCCAGCTTCATGTACAGTCTTGGGTTCCACTTCTGACAATAAGGAAAAAGTAGCTGTCTTCATTCTCCTGGTCTGCATCCCATCCCAGCATTGGGATCTCCAATTACTTGATGATTTAGATGAATCCTTAACCATTTGTTGTCCTTTGGTCTTCCATCCTTTTGCATTTCCACCTCAACCTCTTGTAATTCTGATTCTATCTCTAATTATTGTCCCTTTTCAGCTGCCCCTGTTTCATTATCTTCAAGTTCTTCAAACACTGTACTTTCTAGCTCAGCTCTCTTGGAGTAGGGTAATTGTTCATTAATTCTGACATCAGAACTTTCGACCACCCTGTTTAGTCTCTTGTTGTAACATCTGTAAGCCTTGCTTTTGAAAGAGTATCCTAAAAAGATGCCTTCATCAGCTCTGTCATCAAACTTGCTAAGATTCTCTTCCTTCCTCTTGATGTAACACTTTGAACCAAAAACCCTGAGATACTTCACTGTAGCTTTCCTCCCAAACCACAATTCATAAGGTGTTTTGTTCTCATGAGGCCTTAGTAGACATCTGTTGGTGATATGCACTACAGTATAGATTCCTTCTCTCCAGAAATGTTTTGTTGTGTTATTTTCTGCCATCATAGTTCTAGCCATTTCTTGCACTGTTCTGTTCTTTCTTTCAACCACTCCATTTTGCTGAGGTGTTTTGACTGCTGAATGTTGAATTCTGATCCCACTTTCATTGCAGAATTTTGTGAATTCATTCCATGTAAATTCTTTGCCTTGATCAGACCTTAATTGTGTTTCCTGTCTCATTTTTCACGCTCTTCTTGAATGCTTTGAACTTGTCAAGAGCTTCATTTTTGTCTTTCAGAAACATCACCCAGGTCATCTTAGAGTACTCATCAATAAATAAGATAAAGTACATTTCTCCTCCAATGGCTTGGGTTCTCATTAAGTCTGTGTGAATTAGGTCAAGTGGTTTGCTGACATGAAACTCCTTTGACTTGTATGTTGCTCTTTCCTGCTTTCCTTTTTGACATGGTCCACATACATGATTTTCTGGAACCTTCAAAATGGGAAGATCTCTCACTAACTCTTGTCTACTTATTTTGGCAAAGTTCTTGAAATTAATGTGCCCCAGCCTTCTGTGCCACAACCAGTTCTCATCATCCTGACTCATCAAACATTTGTTGTCATTGGTCTCTGAGAGAACATATAAGTTGCCTCCAGTTCTGATTCCATGTGCCACAGTCTTCCTTTTGCAATACTTTTAAATGCACAACCATTTTTAGTGAAAGTCACTTCATTACCCTGATCACAGATTTTACTAACACTCAGAAGATTATGTTTTAGGCCATTGACATACAATACATTATGAGATTTCAATTTTCCACTATTGATGTTAATAGTTCATCTTCCTTCAATTCTTGCACCATCATTATTTCTAAATCTAACTGATCCACTTTCTTCAGTATTTAGACTTGAGAAAATTTCTTTATTGCCTGTCATGTGAGTGGAGCATCCACTATCAAGAATCCATGGCAAGGGCCTACTGTTGGCCTTAAAGGCCGCCTGCACAATAAAGGATGTATTATTTTTCTTCTTGTTTTTCTCAACCCATATTGCCTTTTCTTTCACTGTAATGGGTTTTCTAACTCTTTCCTCCATAGCCCTTTCTTCTCTCTGAGCTTGTTTCCTGGGGGGATTTCTTCTGACATTCCTTCTAGGTTGCCTTTGAGATTGAAGGATGGTTTGGCAATATCTGGCTATGTGCCCAAACTTTTGACACCTGAAGCATTCAATTCTATCTTCAACTAAAGGTGCAAATCTATTTCTAATTGTAAATACTGGCTGTATGATTTGTCTTCTGCACTTTGCAACTCTATGTCCATAACCATTACACACATAGCAGTATCCTTTGAAGCTGTCTCCTTTCTTGAATTTATTTACTATTATGAAACCTTCTTTGTCAGTGTTGTTCTTCAAATAATTTTCAGCACTTGACTTTTTTTGTTTTGCCTTAACAAAAACAATGGGGTCCTCAACAAACCCTTTACCCTTAGTTTTCTCTATCATCTGCTCTTTATATCCAAGTCCTGTCTTATTATGAGAGGATCTTTGATAACTTAAGATTTCATTAAGCACATTTTCTTCTTCTTCAGTCTCTTGGTCAGACACCAATGGAGATGAGGTAGTAGCTTCCTTGTAACTTTTCTTTTCCTTCATACACTCTGCAAGCTCTGTTTCTAATCTCAGAATTTCTTCCTCAAGCTTTGCACACTCATTTGTTTTTAAGGATAGAGCATTTTCGAGATCATTTTCAGTCTTCTTTGCTTCTTCATTTGAGATTTTCAAAGTACTTATGAGTTCAGTTGCTTCACTGTACTTGTCATTTAATCATTTGTTTTTCTTCCTTTCATCTCTGAGATCTGTAAGGGTTGAGTATAGTTCAGCTTCAAGATTGGCCTCGTTTTCAGGATCATCTTTTCCTTTGGCAGCTTCATTGTCCTCAAGCATTTCATCAAATCTGACCATGAACAGAGTCTCACAGTCATCTTCCTCCTCTGACTCATCTGAGGATTGATTCTTCTTGGTCAACAGACTTCTCCTTTTTGGTATGAATTTTCTTTTACCTTTCTTGTCATGACTCTCCTTGGGGTCTTCATCATTAGAGTCATATACTCTTTCTTTCTTTTGACATTTTGATGCAAAGTGTCCTAGTCCTCCACAGTTGAAACATTTCAGTGTTGACTTTCCTTTGTATTTATCACTTCTCTTCTTAAGCCTTCTGGCAAGATAGGCTATTAATTCATCATCTGAGTCATCAGACTCACTAATCTCTTTTGCTTTTGATTTTTCACTTGGTTCTTTGATCTTCAACTTTCTCATGGCTTCAAAAGCTGCTTCCTTCTCTGTAGGGATTTCATCAACCATTCTCATTTCATAGGTCGTCAGAATACCATGTAAATCATCAGTGGTCAGGGAATCCAAGGTGTCCATCTCTTCAAGCACTGATACCTTGGCATTATATAGCTTGGGCAAGGTCCTTAGGATTTTCTTGACAACATGTATCTCATTTATCTCTTCACCCAATGCTCTGATTGCATTTGTGATGTCATTCACCCGGTTGAGATAGAATTCAATGGTTTCTCCTTCAGACATCTTCAAACTCTCTGAGATCTCAGGATTTGTAACTTAGCCTCTTTTATCTTGTTATCTCCTTCATGCACACTTTTCAGCTTGTCCCAAATTTCTTTGGAGGTAGGACAACTGATAACTCTGGTGAGCTCATTGCTAACAAGAGATGCTAGAAGGGCTGTGACTGCTTTGGCTTCATTTTCCCTTCTTTTCATTTCTACTGCATCTGTGTGTCTTCTGTGGGATGTGTGTATCCATTCTTTACTGCTAGCCAGACTCCATAGCCTTGAGATATAAGATATGCTTCCATCCTGACTTTCCATACACTGTAGTTTGATCCGTCAAACAGAAGAATTCTTTCATGCTTGTGGTTATCTTCATTGAATGCCATTTTTGCAACCTCTCACTTCTGCATGTACCCGAAGTTGTTAGTCTTCCTCCCTGGGGAACTCAGCTCTGATACCAATTATAATTTCCAGGCAGACACTGAGAGGGGGGGTGAATCAGTACTCACTAAAATTCTTCCCAACTATGTGAAGTCTATCCTTACTGATTGAACACTGCTGCCTTGAGCTGTCTGTCTTAGCAGTGCTGCCTTGAGCTGACTAGTTCATACATCTGTTTATTTACACATTTCGTGTAACACACCATGCCACACACCTACAGGTATCCATACCAGAGGCTTGGCCTACCTAGTGTGTACACCTAGACCTATAACCCACGCACTTCACATACACAACAAAAATATTCACATCCACAAGACACACCATATAACGTGGTTCACCTATCACACACTGTGATGGCTACTCCACAGGGCAATACCCTAACTAGGGTTTTGTATTATACCCAATACGCTTCTTCAATAGTTTTTCTGCTGCTACAACAACTTGGTGCTACCACCAATGTAATCCAAGCTGCAACTTAGAACTCTGGGCTACTACCCTTATTCCTGTCAAGCCCCAACTTGCCATGTTACAATGAAATTGATATGTAATGTATACAAACCCTTCCCAACATAATGCATCTCACAATATAAAGTTTGCGTGCGTGATTACCTTCCCAGTGTGATCACAGCAAGGTTGGTGTTCACAAAATAGATGTTCCAAGCTCTCCAGTAGTGATAGATACGCTTCGTCAATAGAATGGAACTCTGGCATTCTTCCAATGCATCTCGCACACCATCATTCACATCAAGCTATCACTCATACTCACACTTCACTCCAAACTGCTCAAATACTCATGTGTATCAGATGGAAGAAGGTGGAGAGTGATTTTTTCTTCAAAGAAAGCCCCAAATCAATTTTTTCCCAAAACCCGCAGCTCAGTTCTTCAAAACCTTGATTTTTTTTTCGTTCTAATAGGTTCTACTCAGAGAGAGAAGCTCGTGGGCTTTTGAATCACCTCAATCGGAGATCGAACAGCCAAGATATGGCCATTTGAAGTTCGGCCGATCAGATTATTCCAAATGGAATCTTCTGGGCTGATTCCATGCGGCGCGAAGCACCGTAGCGCGCCCTCGTCTGACCCACCGTACACCGTTGTCGAGTTTTGATTGGTGGAGAAAGAATCAATTGAATCAGACCGTTGGATCGGTCAATAAACGGCGGGATCTCCTTTGGACCGTCAGATCGGTCAGATCCCACTGCCTCATTGCGGCATTTCAGCAAACAGTTTGTGTGCAGGCCAACTGCCTTGTGTTAGCTTGCGGCGCGTGCGGCGATGCCATGCTGCTTGCGTGTTGCTGCGCTGTCTGCTTAAGGCACGTGCGCGCGGCAGTGCTGCTGCGCGCGCTGTCTGCTTGCTGCGCACGCGGCAATGCTGCTGCGCGCTGCTGCTGCTGCTGAGCTTGGCTTGCGGCATGCTGCGCGCAAAGCCCTTGCTGCGTGGCTGTGCTTGTGTGCGGCATGCGCGTGGCTGTGTATGCTGGCCCTTGCTGTGCATGGCCAGTGTGCATGGCCAGTGTGCATGGCCCCCTTGTCGTGCAAGGCCTGTGTGCATGGCCCCCTTGCCGTGCATGCTGGCATGGCCTGCTGGCCTGGTGTCGCGGGCATCGGCCCTGCTGACCTGGGCTGGCTGCCATGCTGGCCTGGCCACCCAAAGTGGGACCCACCTGGTTCCCACCCACTCTCTCTCCTCTTTCTCTCTCCTCCATTTTCTCTCTCTTTCTTATTTGGAATTTCTCATCAGCTTTCTTCATTTGTTCTCACATTAGCTGTTGTTAGAGCACTGTCCCAGTCATCATGTCTGCCAGTGGGACTTCAGACACTCTCTCTCCTCTTCAGACACTCTCTCTCCTCCATATCACCTTGTCAACTCAGAGTTGCCAACAATGACAACCTTAACTTGGTCAAGGTTCCAACACAATCCAATGGTTCAAATTACTCAAATTAATAATCTAATCATTCAAATTACTCAAATTAATAATCTAATCATTCAAATTACTCAAATCAAGTTAAATTATAATCAATGGATCAAATCAGAACTCCAAGATCAAAGGTCCTAATCTATTCTCATCAAATTCAGAGATCAATGGTCCAATTTTAATCATATCATAATTCCCAAATCAATGGTCCAATTTCATTAAAATTCCAAGATCAATGGTCCTAATCCAGTCTCATCAAAATTCATAATCAACGGGTCAGATTTTCTCTTGTAAAAATTCATAATCAATAGGTAGAATTTAATCATCTTCAAAATTCATGATCAATGCGTAAAATTTAATCATCTTCAAAATTCATGATCAAGGGGTAAATTTAATCACAATTAAATTCTCAATAAAAGGTCACATTTGAACCATATTAAATTCTCAATCAAAGGCTCTTTTTGAATCAAATTAAATTCTCCATCAAAGGTCATAATTGAATCACACCAAATTCTCAATCAAATGCTACATTTGAATCATATTAAATTCTCATCAAAGAGCCATAATTGAATCACACCAAATTCTCAATCAAAGGACATGTTAACATCATTCTAAATCAAAGGTCATGATCAATCACTTAAAGAATTCTAAATCAAAGGCCTGATCAATCACATTAATATTTTAATCATACGGTCAGATTAATCAATCACATTAAATATATCAAGTCAATGGCTAAATTAATCACTTAAAAGTGCTAAATCTAGATTAAACATTTAAAGAATTCCAAAACAAGCTTTATCACATGATGTTGCAAGTAAGGATGAATGTGAGCAAGCAAGTTGCTGGTATTGGCTTTGATGAGTAATCTGGTTTCTTGGCTGTCCAGGTGGGCTGCATGGGGATTACCGATGGGAGGTATATTGGTTTGGCTATAGATAATGAAGCGGCGGGACTGAATGTGTGTGTGAGCATGAAGATGGACAGGTGTGTTGTGGGTTTGCAATAGGATGTAGGTGGTGACAAGTGGAGGGTACAGCAAGATGAAGAGGAAGTGGGTTATTGCATGTGGGGGCTGTAGAGGTATCAGCTTAGGTTCTGTAGAGTGGTGAACAGGGATAGATGGAGTGAGGTGACGATGTTGGGTGATCTGGTTGAGAGATTAGGTGTCGATGGTTGAAGGTATACAGATGGTGAAGTCGGTGAGGATAAGTGGCAGCAATGGTGGGGGTATGGTAGAAGGTTCGATCTGTGGTAGAAAGATATGGGGATTGCCGCAGGTTTCAGCAAGGGTAATGGTGGATCAGGTGTTGGCTGTAGCAGGTAGAAGTGCAGAGTTGGTCCTCGGTGGCTGTGGTGAAGGTTGAGATGATGAAGATGCGTGCTTCAGGTGGTATTGAAGATGGTCGTGGTAAGTTCAGGTCTAGGCAAGGGGTTGATCAGACGTGAGGATTATGAGTTCGGTGAGGTGTAGCAAGGTAGAACAGATAATCACAAGTTTGCTGGAGGATGGGCGCTTATGCTGGATTATCAAATTGAGATCTCAAAGTCCAAGATAATGCTATTATAATATACTTGTGTTGGTCATTGAAATTGCAAAAAACCAAGATAAAACTGTTATAATATACTTGTGTTGGTCATTGAAATTTCAAAAAAAACCAGAATTGTAAACTCCGAAGAAAAATCCAATTAAGCAAAGATGGACACAACTCACTCTCATGCAAAAAGGGAAGATACTAACCAGGTTCGAGATTAATGTTATCCCTTGATCTTCTTCTGGTTCTACAACTCACCTTCTCTACTAACTCCCAGATTGATCGCTGATCTCTCCCTTCTTCTCTTCTCAGTCTTCTCTTCTCCCTCTTTTGCTCTCTTCTCAAACCGTTCTGATTCTCAACTCTCTCTATCTCAACCTGAATCGCCCTCCTCTTCTCTCTGTCCGTCCCTCTAACTTTCCTTTCCCCTCTTTTGCTCTTCTCCTTTAGATCTCTATTTCTCCAATTTCTTTCCCTTTTCTCTTATTCTCTATCACCGACTCCCCCTTTCTCGATTTCCTTTTGTTGGTCTTTCAATCTATCCATATCTTCTCTTCGTCAGATTTCTTTCCATTCAGTTCTCTTTCCTCTCTTTTTTTTTTTTTTTCTTTTTTTCTTTTGAGATCTCTCTCGCCTGGATCTCTTTTCCCAGCAGATTTTTCTTCAATTTTCCAATCTCTTAGTCGGTTGTTTGATTCTTTCAATCTCTCATCCGATTCTTTCCATCTCTAAATCTTCTCTCTCTATATATATATTCGGTTCCGGCCAATTCAGATTTTCTTTCTTTTTTTCAAACTCTCTTTCATTCTTTCTCTCGAATTCTCTGTTTTAGAGATCTCTCTCTCTTTCTCAGGCTTCCTTCCTTATTAAGCCCAACCAAACCGACCCAATACCTTGGGTGTTGGTGACACCTAGCATCACCAAAGATTACCTCCATGACACCACACAGGCGCCTCTCTCATCCCATAGACATGCATACATGCATGCCTATGCAAACCCAAAATGGACCACTTATATATTTATATATATAATTAATGACAATATAAACATATAATATGGTATAAAATAACATAATGTTACAACTTATATATATGGGTCGAATCAGCTTGGTTTGGACTAATCTTGGTTGGACCGGGCGAGCCGGTCAAAATTGACTGGACTGAATTAGCTTGATTTGATGGGATTGGGCCAAGACTGGCCTGAATTGACCTGATTTGATTGGTTTCCTCTCTCTCTCTCTCTCTTTCATTTCATGGGTCATTTCAGTTGTAATTTTGCAACGACATCTTTCAACAGCCTCTACCCCAAATTTTCCACGTTCACTTTGTAGAACACTAAAAATGAATACTAGAGCTTGAATCACTTGATTTGGATGTAAAATAGCCAACTTATGAATTTCTAAAGTTTAAATAAGCCAATTTACAATAATTTTGGCTAGCAACTCTGCATGGGATGCCTCGGAGACCTCTGCCTAAAATTCTTCACGTCCATTTTATAAAGCACCACAAATGAGAAATAATGGCGCTGGAATCACCTCATTTGGACGTCGGATGAGCAAGATATGAAAAGATGAAGTTTAAGTAATTAAACTTACGATAATTTGCATGCAAGCCCCCCCTGGATATTATTAATTTCTAGAAAATACCCTTATTCTTATTCCAGACTAAAATCGTCATATCTTCTTCGTTTGATATCGGAATTGAGTGATTCTGGTTTCATTTTGAAGGTATTTCCCAGACTTACGCATCCATGCAAGTTGCAGCCCATGTCCTTACTGTGGGACCCATCGAAATCCTCCTCAAAGTCACAGCCAAAATTCAAACCTTGCATTGGGATTCACCAACTTGCCATATGATTTTACTTAAGTTTCTAGACACTAGGGGTTATCTCAGTTCTTCTCAAAATAATATAGAGAGCACTGCCGGGGCTGATCGACTATTATTTTTGAAAGAGTTTCACTTGCCTCCCCTGTATTTTCCAAACTTTCTCTCACCTCTCCCACTTTATTGTCTATACTCCAGTAAGACTTTGTTCAACTGGGGATGCCAAAAATGGGGTGCTTACATCTTGGTCACATCCTACTTCTCTTCTATCTTCCATCCCTCTCCCATATCCTTCCCTCTCTTCTCGTCTCCTACCCTGCTACCTTCTGGGATTCCCCTTTCCCTTATATTTCTAGGGGTTTCTTGTGTTCTTTACCATCTCCAATGATGGAAGTGGGCTTCTGCGTCACAACACCAGTAAACAAATGTCCAAATAGCTGCGAAGAAGTCATGGATAACTGAAGTGCTCCTTCAAGCAACTCTAACTGAGAGTATACACGTTCTTGAGTTTTATCATTTGAAAACAGGGGTTGGATGACAAATCCCCTATAGCAAGCAGCCTAAATCAACCTTCAACCCATTGTAAACCTAAATGGAGATGCACATACGTCCGTGTCCGACGTAGAATGCTAGTGATCGATGTCATACTGCCGTCAAGTTTCTGTCGCTTCTCTGATGGAGACTGCCTTCTGGTTTCTCAGTCTCTCACATGATACATGGTGATAGATTGTCCGTATCTTTCTAGAAACCAGAGTCCCCTTATCTATATGCCTCCTTGTAACTGTCTTCCATCAAGATCAGTTACAAAGGGATGGCGGGTCCCAGATAGCACACATGTCAGGTTGACGTGGCAATAAGGGCCACATCAATCCAACATTCTCCCGCTTGGTTCATATTGCCACAAGTTAAGTGAGTATAATGTGTTGCTATTGTTGTATGGCCATACATTAACATTATTAATTCATTTAACATTCATAATGAAAACTCTAAATCATGAATCATGGCAATACATGTCCAATATACCAGTCACTCCCTTCCATGTATTACAATGAGATGTCCTTTTTCACATTGAATCCTAATGTGAGTAATCCCAAAACTTTAGTGAGTCAATCCCACAATCAATTCATAATCAACCCCTAAGTCAATTCGAGGTTACATTTCTTAATGCCATTTGTACTTAATGGGCTTATGTCATTTCAGATACTTGAATAGTGCTAGACATAATAAATGACAAAAAACAAACAAGGTTCAGAAAACATCAATTGAATCAACATTTCAAATAAAATATCTTGTACAAAAATGACTACATAAGCCCATATACTCTGATACCATATGTAAACCTAAATGGAGATGCACATACCTCCGTGTCCGACGTAGAATGCTAGTGATCGATGCCATATTGTCATCAAGTTTCTGTCGCTTCTCTGATGGAAACCGCCTTCTGGTTTCTCAGTCTCTCACATGATACGTCATGATGGATTACCTATATTTTTCTAGAAATCAGAATCCCCTAATCTATATGTCTCCCTGTAACTGTCTCCCATCAAGATCAATTACGAAGAGATGACGGATCCCACCTAGCACACATATTAGGCTGACATGGCAATAGGGGCCACATCAGTCCAACACCATGCGTGATGAAGAATGAACTCACACTATTTTACAACTCAAGGCATTAAAAACATCATTTAAAGCATTGTCTCCCTGGAGTATTCTTGGAACTTGATGCTTCCACCATGCTTACCTACTGTGAAGTCCATTTATAACTTTCTTCAATCTCAAATATGTAAGTTGATATATCTTCAATAAGATCAAATAAATTAAAAACAAGAGAAGCTCTTGCTACGGCCTCCTTCCGTTTATAACTTTCTTCGGACCACCTAATTGATTATGATTATTTTAATTGATTCCTGCCCATTCAGGACCCCGATCCCGAAAAGTGATTTTTGCTTGAAGATAGCTCAATTCCTGCCATTTCATTCAACCAACCAACGGTATCAACTAAAAAACGATTCCAACATCGATTACCTGAACAATGGTCTCGACCGTGGACTCTCCACTCTCGACTCTCTGGTCCTAGTGCACTGGATTCCAAAGCTGTGGTTCTCAAATTTTAAAAATTAACACAATCATAATAGTAAACGAAAAAAATATGTTTCAATGCCTCCAACAGATACAGCAACCGTTGAAGCTCTAGGTGACAGGCTTAACACCACCAACGCCTAGGAATCTTAGTCAGCCTCGGCTCCATGTCATACCGTTCCTACACCACAGCCAAACCCACTTACACAACTAAGCAAACCCTTAAGGCCCAGGGGCCATAGATCAAAACATTACACAACTCCACTCCATTTTGTTTGGTTGCAAATGAAGAGAAGTGGAATCATTTTTAAAAGAGCAAAATTTTGTAATGATTATGTAATCTACCTACAACTCTGACCATACTTGGAACATATATTTTTCAAATGTAAAAGTTATTTTATTTTTCAAATCAAAAATTGCAATAGTAAAGTAAAATTTTAATAATCAAATTTAGTATGTGAAATGATGATTATAAAATATTTCACTTTAATATCGATTTGATTTCACTTCCTTTTCCTTTATTTACCTTGCAACCAAAAGGAACCAACGATAAGAAATGCAAAGCCTGTTCCAAATGCAAAGCCTGTTCACACAATGTATATATATTTTTGTTGGAGCAGAACTGCAGAACCGCTATTTCACAAATGAAAATCCTGTTCCAAATTGCTTTCTCCAAGTGCAACTATTTATCATGTCCTGGAAACAGATTTTTGTCACACTAATATTGTTAAAATAAAGAGAAATATCATAAACATGTGTTACTCATTCAAGGCAATTCTCAATAATATTCTTTCATTCTCCAATAGTAGAAAATTTGCCGAAATCCACGCCATAGCTTGAACTCTATGATCAAAATGTGTGCTGGAGGATCGATTTCAAGGGATAAATCCACATATTGAACATACAACCTGCCTTCTGTTTACCTCTTGCTTACTTCATTACCTTGGAATCTTGGTGCTTGCGTGTAAGCATCAGGGTATTCTTGGTTCTGATTCAGCTAAGTAGCAAATGAATACATGTAGGATCCAAGATATTTCGCTTCTTCCAAGTTATACATGGATACGTTTTGTCAGTCAAATATCTCCTGTGGTTCGATAATACTATGCTGACTGAAAGAAGACATGTTAGGCAGCTCTGGGTGAAATACATGCCAAGAAGTAACACGAGAACAACGATGGACAAAAAACTAGGAATTTAAGCAAGAAGAAGAATAATGCTTACAATTCATCCTTCGCAACACGATAATATCGTTCTGCATGCTGGCGTTGACCAATCAGTTGAGCAAACCGTTCATCATGAGTAATTATTATGAGTTGGAAATTCTCCTGGTTTTTTCTATCCTCCATGATTCTAATAATGTGGGAGAATCAATGGAATTTGTAAGTGTCAAGAACATTTCAACATTGTAAAAACAATGTGAGCTCCAACATGATTGCAACAATGTAAGGGGCAAGAATACACATACCTCAGGAGAGCTGCCGCAAGGCTTTCAGCATTTGGGGCATCCAAGTTTGTTGTTGGTTCGTCCAGTGCTAGTATTCCACAGTTGAGACAAAACGTCTCAGCCAATGCCAACCGTATTATAAGCGAAGCAAGGACCTGAAACAGGACCATGAGGTGTAAAAAGTAAAAACTACAGTACCAATTAAATCTTTTTAGTTTATACTCGAGATTCAAAACAATCATAGGTTTGTTGAATTATGTAAGCCACACGCAGCAAGGGGCAATTTGGGACTTTCCCATATAACTGACCCTTAATTAACAGAGAGTTGATGGGGGTCTGTGAAGTTTTTTTACTTCCCTCTTTTTTGTTATAAATAAAGGCCTGGCTGGTCCCTAAAGACCATCCAAGCATTTGATCCCAAATTTAGCTTTCAACATGGTATCGGAGCTATTGTTCTTATCTACAGCTTTTCTGCGAAATATTTTTTGCTCATGTTGTCTTTTTTTTTTTTTTTTCCTCTCTCCTACCACCCACCTTCTCTCTCGGTTCTCTCCTTCTCCAAAAGGTTCAGCACTAATGAGGTGATCCTTATGGATCTAATTTTTGCCCTCTACTTTTACCTCGATTAAAACATGATTAATCGAAAATTGTATTATTCCTTCTATTGAAGGTAGAGTCTTCTCCTATTAAGGATCCAAGTTTGCAATTATTGGAGCCATATGTTATTTCCAGAACCTAAATCAGATCTGATCTCTGCGCGATTGGTCTCTGCGATGTTACATATTTTCAGGTTTTCTTCATAAACTGTCTCATCGATTTTAGCATCCTTTGATCAGAATCGACTGAGATTTGGTGATATTTTTTTCTTCTAGCACTGATATCAATCCAGCTTGCTTCATCAATTTTAGCATTCCTGGAACAGAATCGATTCAGATTTGAAGGAAAATTTTCTTCCTTCTAGCGCTGATATCAATCCAGGTTCTGTGATATTTTGTCTTATAGTTGATTGGATTGGCTCACCTACCTTTCTACTGTTAATATGTCGGATGTACGACTGCATCCTCCAGGTCTGATGGACAAAACCATCATGAGTACATCCTTTTGCTGCTACTTCTATCAAGTTTGATGGGACTAATTATCTAATTTGGTCTCGATCGACCTATCTTACCATTATTGGTTGTGGCTTCACATGACACCTTACTGGTCAAAAACCGAGAAGCCCTCTGCTTCCGGTACATCTCAGAATCAATGGATCTCTAATGACTCTTTGGTAATGTCTTTTCTCCTTGTTAAACTATACACTCTACACGATAGGAACTGCTCCAACGTGAGGTGTAGTCCTCATCATGTAGGCCTCATCATTATCGGTGGATGAATTAGAGCAGGACTCACTGTCCTCAGTAATAGAATTAGAATAGGACTTACTGTCCTCGGTAGCAGTGTTGGTTTAAGACTCCACAGTCCTATTCAATAAGCAGTTCAGTTTAGATAGGTTTCCTAATTAAGTTAGATGTCTTTTCTTATCTAAACTATGTACAGTCCTATTTGCGTTACAGGTTGTTGGGACTCCTATTGTAATTAGAAGACGTCTTCTTATTTATATATGAAATAAGGTGGGAGTGAAGGGCTAATGAATCTGCCCCCTTTCTGTGCAGATTCGTTCTCCTCTCCTCTCTTCTTTTTCTCATATCATCTCTGGTTCTGGTTTAGTTTTTATTTAATTCGTTTCATGGTATCAGAGCCTATCGATCAGAAGTCACTAAATTCTGGGTTTGATAGACTCCTGAGAAGAACGATCCTTTCTTGGTTGCAGCAACCTGTGCAGCTTTCGATGATGATTTAGGTCCAGTTATATAGTACTGGATATGCTACTGCTACTGCCATTACCTGCTGCCACAAACTGCTACTACCATGATCTTCTGATCAACTGCTGATCTAAGATCCATTACTGATGCTGTCAAGACTGCAAAGATCTTATTTGATCTGAATTGATTTACTTCTGTAATATTTTGAAAATAAAAGAAACCAGAAAAGCAGAACCGCAAGAGAGAGAGAGAGAGAGAGAAAAGGTAAAAGAGGGAAGAATCAATTGTTTTTGTCCTCCTTATTCACCCTTTATTTATATTAATAATGAAAAGATAATAACAATGATAATTAGGAAAATTTCCTATTTACATAACTCAACTAGGAAAGGAAACCTAACAACTTAGGAAACAAAGATACTACTTACAGCAAATAGAAAATAACTAAAAATAATAAATCTACTAAATCTAAGAGGGATCCCACAACCCCCACAACATATCGCTAACGATAACACCCCCACCTCCCCCTCAAAAAGTTGGAGCACGAGGGAATGTAAGAGCTATAGTTTTAAAACAACTTATCAACAGAAGCAACAACAGCAGTAGTAGTAAATAATACAATATAAATCAATGTGAACCAAGCAGTAATAGCAGCACAATATAGGTTACTATGTACCAGGTAGAAATAGCATCAACAATAGAGCAGACACCAAGTAGCAACAGCAGCACAACTTGAATAAGATCTTTGAATAAGATCTTTGAAGAAGATCTTGAAGCAGTAGTGTAGTATTCACAAGTAAACAGATTTCAAGAACCCAGTTCTTGATCAACAGATAGTAGGCATCACGTGCAACAGTAGTAGGCTCCCAACACGAGCATATAGTAGGTTGCATCCCAACACGAGCATAACTTGAGCAGAATATATATATATATATATATATATATATATATATATATATATAATCCCCCCCCCTCTCACGTGGAACATTCCACGTAGACAAATAACGGAAGGAAACACCCAACGAGAACACCCACAAATAAGAGCCCATAATCTTCAAGCACCCTGTTCCGGTAGCAAATAAAATCCTAAAGATGCTAAATATGAGAAATATTAATCAGCATTCCATGTAAATTCCATCAGTGTGATCTAGGGACCCACCAAAGTAATAAATTACAAATAGAAGTCCAATGGCAATTCTATAAATTATGGTCACAGTTATGGGACCACCCAAGTAAAATAATACTCCAAATATATCACAGACAAGAACTAGTGGCAATTTAGCAATTAACCACACTATTCAAGGGGCCATGGGTAATTAATAAAAAATGAATGGTAAGACTGTAAATAACCAGAATTGTAATCTCCCTTAAGGCAAACAAGCAAACCCTCAATGGCAAAGTGGTGATATATATGGTAATCCCTATCGGATCTGCTAAAGGGTCTACCCAAATTCAGAATGACCTAATGCCTATTGAAGCAAGGCAAACAAGCCCTTAGGACTGAACTAGAATTAAAATTATAGTGACAGGGCCAAACTTGGAAGTAAGGGAATAAAATAGGATAAAACAAAATTTTATATAAAGTGAAAGGATATTTCAGGAAAGAATGATAGGAAGGGGATTGAAATAGAATTAATGTTAAGTTGGAGGGGGTTCTCTGTAATTTCAGACAAAGTGTTTCATCTTCAACCTAACGTTAGAACATCAACCAGTGAACAGCCACGGTAGAAGCTACGAAATCGACTCCAACTCTTCAGGTCTGATTCAAACAGTCCTCAAAACCCAGATTTAAGGCCGCCTAGACATTCTAAAGTGATCCAAGCAAATAAAACTCGATTAAACAGTAGGATGATAATTCAACTTGGACTGGTTAGGAACAATCGCAGAAACAGGGCAGAGTTGATTTCATGGGTTTATCTAACAATCCATGGAAGCTTCTACAACCAAGTTGTACAGATAGGGTCGCCAAAGGGTTTGCAAACAACCCACCAAATATCAGATTGAAAGAGGCTGATCTGGTCGAACTCGATTCAAATCTGGTGGGCAGCATGCACTGCCAGAAACAGTGTGCAACAGCAAAACCCAACGAAAAAAATACAAGGCAAAAATAGAAGAGAAAGGGAGAGGAAGGAAGAGGGGAAATAAGAGAGAGGAACCAACCAAGGATGGGGGTTGCACTGAATCGCAGAGACAAAGGAAACAAACAACAGAAGCAGTGAAGCACCAGTTGCAGTTGTGGCGGATGCACACTATTACGTAACGCTTAGATGACTCAAAACGGCAGATTAGTATCCTACTGTGATACCATGTAACCATAGTTGTCAAGGCGACAAGGCAACCCAAGGCGTTCGGGCCTCGGGGTCATCCTAGGCGCCCCCTAGGCGACCAAGGCGTTCCCAATGAATTTTTTTTTTATTTCTAAAATATTAATGCTATATTAATGTTTATATATATACAGTATTCTACGTAAATAATCAACATTTTAGACATAACCTAATTAATATGAGAAAATCAACAAAATGAATAAACATAATATTAATATAACATCAATGTTATATAACATAACATTAATATAGCATAACATTAAGTTATTAACATTAACATAACAAGGGTGAGCCATGAAGCATCTCATTTCCAGTTGAAATCAGTCAGAAAATAAATAAACCATGCTTGGCATCAAGAATTGTAGAGCAGGAATAAATAAACCATGTGGAGGAGGAATAAAATAAATAAAGAAAACTAGCAATGGAACTATGACAATAAGGAATTAGCCAAATCATAAAACAAAACACAGTTTTGGAGATATTTCCAAGACATAATATCTCCAACACAGAAGTCAATAATGCAGTTATTCCACTTCTATTTCCCTAGCCAACGAGGGAAACAGGGTTACAGAAACAGGGTTACAAACTAATCAGACATAACATAAGTTACATAACATTAACCCAACATATTAGATATTTAAAATACAAAAAATAAAAATAAAAAAAAAATAAAAAGTGGACTTGCTGACTGAGAAAAATTAGTGAAAAAAAAATGTTGTAAACTTGCAGGAAAAAGAAGAAGAAGAAAAATTCGGGACTTTTAGTTGCAAGTGCAAAGAGAAGAAGAAGAAGAAGGAAAAAAACCACATTTGAAAAAAAGAAAAAAGGGTGCATTGCAGATAAACTGAAGAAAAAAAATTGGGGATTTTCGATGGCAGGTGCAGCAGAAGAGAAGAAGAAGAAGGAAAAAAAAAGACGGTTGCCTTGCAGATAAACTGAAGAAAAAAATAATTGTGGATTTTCAGTTGCAGGTGCAGCAGAAGAGAAGAAAAAGAAGAAAAAAAACGACATTCGAAAAAAAAAAAAAAAAAAAAAGTTCGTCGCAGAAAAACTGAAGAAAAAAATTATGGAAGTTTCAGTTACAAATGCAGCAAAGAAGAATAAGAAGAACAAGAACAAGAACAAGAATCATTGATTCGACACAAAATAAAAAAGCGGAAGAAAAAATTGCAGTCGCAGATCGTAGGCTCTCAGCAGAAGCCAGAGAAGAAGAAAAAGAGGAAGAATCGAAGATATTCGACAAAAAACAAAAACCGACCTGTGGTAAAACGAAGAAGAAAAGGAGGAAGAAGAGATGACATTCAGAAAAAAAAAAAAAACAACCATAACATACCTGAGAATCTGACGGCAGAAGAGGAAAAGTATCAAAGGAAACTTTCGCTGCAGCCCTAATCGCGGTTTGAGTTTCAATTTCTTCTTCTTCTTTCAAACGAATGGTTGCCTCCATATGTGTTATATACATCGTGATGCAATGTATCAATGTACAATAAATTATGGCCTCTTCCATAAAGTGGTTTGGATTCAATTCAATGCCACCCTCAAGATTTCACGCAACGACAATGGCTGCGAATATCTTGAGGGTTAGTTCCAAAATTATCTAGCGGACTATGAAATTCTCCATCAGACTAGTTGTGTTGACCCCCAGGCCCAAACTGAGATGGCAAAAAAAAAGAATCGTCATCTCCTAGAGGTAACTCGAGCTCTCATGTTTGCCAACCATGTTCCATCTCAATATTGGAGTGATGTCGTCCTCAGCAGAACCTATTTCATCAATCTTACGCCCACTAGCACTTTGGCTTCTCATGCCCCGGTCAATGTTCAGATGGGTTCTACCTCCTTCATTGTGCCTCCCAAGATCTTTGGTTATGTGTGTTATGCTCTCGATCATCAATCTCCTAGCAAGCTGGACCTGCATGGCCTCCTGTGTATTTTTTGGGGTTACTCAACTCCTCGGAAAAGATACCATTGCTACCATTCTCCCACATGATGTACCTTGGCGACCATGGACATTATCTTTCATGAGTCCCTCCCATACTACTCATCGCCACCTTGTCAAAGGGAGCCTATGAATAGCGAAAATGTGCATGCTCTTAATGTTCTTGCTATTCCTTCTCTACCTAACGATACCCACCCAATTCCAGCACAAGGGGAGCAACAAATACCCGTTCCAGTTCAGGTAGAGCCACACACACCAGTTTCGGTTGAGGCAGAGGCACAAACACCAACTCCAGTTCAGACAAAGCCGCAGACTCCAATTCCAGTTCAGGCAAAGCAGCAGACACCAGTTCTGGTTCCGGCAGAGCCACAGAAGAGCCCTGATGATCCAAATCTCCACATACATCGGAGTACTTGGACAAAAAATAAGCAAGTTGAAATCACTACCACTACAGCACCTTCGATCATCCGGTGCCATCCTTCGACCCAGAACCTCTTACTCCATCTAATAAGATTTCCACTTCTCCTAAGTTACCTATTGTTGTTCGTAAAGGTACTAGGACTTATCATATCTCATGTTGTCTCTTATGATTCCTTCTCTAGTACCTATAGTGCTTTACTTTCGCGTCTTCCCTTTCCTATTAGTATTCCATAGAAGTGGCAGGAGGCTTGTGCAGACCCAAGGTGGAAAGCAACTATGATGGAAAAAATGAAAGCTCTGGAAAAAAAAAATAATACATGGGATCTTTTGTTCTTCCTCTAGGAAAGAGAACGGTTGGCTATAAATGGGTATTTGTGATTAAACAGAAAATGAAAAAAAATCAGCTACCCCCCATAATAGTTTCGAAACATCATCTACCACCCAACCTTTCAAAAAACATCAACTACACCCAAGTAACTAACGGAGGAGATGCAAATCAGTGTTAGACATTTTTACCCTTTTTTGTTTTAATTGAAATTTTTTAAAAACTAGTAAAATTACTAATATAACCCTTCTCTTTCCTTTCCTCTCTCCCTTCCCCATCGTTCTCCCCTCTTGTGTAGCCGTGGCATCTGAACCATGGGGTCTAGCCAGAGAAAGCAAAGAAGACGACGAGAGAAATTTTTTATTTTCTCTCCGGCGATGGCCCCATTGTCCGATGGAAATACTTTAAAATCACTAGTGGATTTTAAACATCAGCTACACCCAAGGAATCAAGTATCGACACGATACGCTGCGTATCGGCCGATACGTATCGGTATCAACACTAGTCGATACGATACAAGGCGATACGTATTCCATTTTTTTTAAAAAAGCAGAGTATCATACCGTATCTACCGTATCGAGCTGTATCGGCTCTATAAGGGGCGATACAATCGATACATAGCATATGTATCGATACAGCTTTGAAATTAGTTTAAAAAAAAAAAAAAAAAAAACATAATGTATCGAACCAATACGGGTCGATACTGGTCGATACAGCCCATATGTATCGAGCAGTATCGAAGGAGCCAAAAATCCTCTTCTATTCGTCATTTTCCAACAGCCGTACTCATTCTTCTCTCCAAAAATCGATTTTCCTTTGAGATTTCTCCAAAAAGCATAGGGCTCTGATTCTTAGCCCTAAAATGACTGAAAAGGAGACATTAAACACTTTGTTTGTGAAGATTAGAAGCTAAAATCATCTCTTCAAGCTCCACAGGCGGAAAACCCTTAAGGTATGACTTTGAACTTCAATTTTTTTCATATTAATTCGATTTTTGTGTTGTTTTTTGCCATGAATCAGTGAAGTATGGTCTTATTTGACGAATGCATACTACAATCATGGATTTAAACACTGATTTGAGGTTCGATTTGAGAATTTTTTGAAGAACAGTTAAAATTTCGAATTTTTTTTTTCCAAAAATAGTTCCTTTGGTATTCTACTACTTATATAAGATGTGTAGACCACTGATCTACCATCTTTGGTGTTCAATGGTAATTTTTGAGTTTTTTTTTTAAATTTTTGTTTAAAAAATTAGATATATAAATATAAATTATATAATACCTCTCAGCTCTCTCCCTCTCTCTGCTCTCTCTCTCTCTACCCTCTGCTCTCTGTTCTCTTCTCTGTTCTCACTTCTCAGCATTTTTTTATTTTTTGGTTAAAAAAATAGATATATAAATTATATAATATAATACCTCTCTGCTCTCTCTCTCTCTCTCTTCTTTGCTCTTTGCTCTCTGCTCTCTCTCTCTGCTCTCTCTCTCTGCCCTCTCTCTCTGCTCTCTGCTCTCTGCTCTCTGCTCTCTCTCTCTGCTCTCTGCTTTCTCTCTCTCTACTCTCTGCTCTTTCTCTCTCTGCTCTTTATGCTCTCAATTTCTCTTATTTTATTTTTTTATTAAATCATTTGATTTCATATTAAGAAAAATGAAAAATTGTGTCTTAACTGGACCGGGCTTAATTGGGTCTGGATTTGGACTGGAACGACCATATATATGGTATCTTGTATATGCGGTAATATGGACCATAGGAGAACCTGGACTAGCATTTTTTTTTTAACAGCATGGTCTAGCATACATGGTCTAGGAACAGAACCTTAAGAGATACTCCTCCATTAATTTAATGTGCATGATCTATAAATTGATGATTAAGTTTTCTAATCATTAACCCTTTAAAATTGATTCAATTCAAAATACAGTTGTATAAAATATAGTCCATATTCTTGATTAAGTTTTTTCATCATATCATTTAAAACAATCCAATTATTTTTTAAATGAAAATAGTTTGCTAGGTTTGACATTTTATATTAACCTTGTATGTCGTATCACACGTGTGATGTGTAGGAATATGGCGAACAAAGACGTGGGTTGGTTGTATTGCACTAAAATCAACGACAATAGATTGACGACAAAGTGCAATTTCTGTGGCACTGAACATCATGGTGGTGGGGTGACACAGCAAAAGCAACACATGGTAGGGGGTTTTGTCAATGTCAAGAAGTGCTCAAAATGTCCAGTGGAGGTGAGCAGGGCAATGGCAAAGCACTTAGCTGAAGGAAAAGCAAAAAGAAAACAGAGGAAGGATGATGCAGAGAGAATAACAGAAAACCTTATGGAGGATAAGGGTCACTTAAATTTAGAGGATTATGAGGGATCAGATATGGATGCTGAAGATGAGATTCAACAAGTGGTTAGGAGCTCAAGGCATGAGGCAGCAGAGAAACGTTGGAATGAGGACCAGCTAATAAGATCTATGTCTCAGGGTGTTGGTGGTAGTGGTGCTAGTAGAAGTGGGACACAAAGAAGCAGGGGCAAGCAACCAGCTTCATTGAGTAAATCCAGCAGTGTAAGAGGTATGTTTCATCGAATGAGAGGCAAGAGGAAAAAAAACCCAGAAATTCATGACATGGCTCCTTCAATGCCCTTCAAACCAAGAGATGCAGGGTAACAGAGGATAGAGGAGTCAGTGCATTCTAAGTCCATGGGTGAGAGAATGGGAAAGTCTATCGCTAGATGGTTCCACAGTACATTTATCCCATCACACAAAGCCAAAGATCCCTATTTCAAGGCAATGGTGAGGGAGATACAGCGCTGTGGACCTGGTGTGACGGCCCCCACAGCTTATCAGATTGGTGGCCCTTACTTGGATGTCATAGTGGGTGAAGTGAATGATTATATAGAAACTTTCAAACAGAAATGGTCCTAGTATGGAGTAACCATCATGTGTGATGGTTGGAGTGGGCCCACAAGGCTGTCCATCATCAACTTTCTTTTCTACTGTGATGGATGTTCCATCTTCCTTAAGTCAGTGGATGCATCCGCTTACGTGAAAGATGCACAGTATATCTTCAAACTGATGGATGAAGTTGTTGAGGAAGTTGGGGAGGAAAATGTAGTTCAGATTGTTACTGATAATGCTACTAATTACAAAAAAGCTGGACTAACCCTTATGCTGAAGAGGCAACACTTATTTTGGACACCTTGTGCTACACACTGTATTGACTAATTTGACTTAATGTTTAAAGATATTGGAGAGTTGCCCAAGGTGGCTAAGGTTGTTGGTCAAGCAAGGACGGTAACAAATTTTATTTACAATCACAGTCAGGTGTTGGCTTTAATGAGGAAGCACACACTAGGAGATTTGATAAGGCCTGGAGTAACAAAGTTTGCAACCAACTATGTTGCCTTGGATAACCTTGAGCAGCGAAAGGCTAGTTTACTCCAAATGATAACTAGTGGAGAATGGTTGTCGAGTACATATCATGCAACCAAGAAAAGGACTGAGGTGACAGAAATCCTTATGTCAACAAAATTTTGGAAGAAGGTTGATGAAATAACTCAGATTATGAAGCCCCTATTTGTTCTACTTAAGTTGGTTGATGGTGATAAGGAGCGAACAATGGGGATGTTGGTCTATGCAATAACGATGATAAGGTATAAGTTAAATGAATGGAACCCATCATCCAAGAAAAAATATTTGAAGATTATAGAGAACCGATGGGAAGGAATGTTGTTACAAGACATTCATATGGCAGGAACTTTGGTTTCAATTAGTCTTAGACTATTGCTTTTTATATTTATCAGTTAGAATTTGAATTATAAATTTCTAATGTCTCTTACATCTGGATGTGTAGCATATTACTTAAACCCGGATCAACAATATTCAAACTCTGGATTGGGGTATGAGTTGAAATATATAGAAGCTGTTAGAAAAGTTATCAATAGAATGGAACCAGATACAAATAATGCCTTGTTGGCCACAGAACAGGTAACAAAAACCACTTTTGTATTCCATAAATGTTAGTTGCACAAACCCTTTATGATTGGCTAAAGTAATTTAACTACTGTAGATTAAAATTTTCCATGAATACCGGGGATAATTTGGTGATCGGGTTACTAAGGCTGCTGCATTCAAGATGGCTCCTAGTAAGTTAGACAATGGACATATTATTTTTGTCTTAACTGATTGGTGTCCTACTTAACTAATTAGTGGCTGATTGGAAATATTGTTCTTTGTGCAGCTGATTGGTGGCTTAACTATGGCACAAGTGCTCCACACTTGAGGAGGATTGCAATCCGGATTTTGTCCTCAAGTGGTTGTGAAAGGAACTGGAGCACTTTTGAGCTTACTAAACCACGCAACCGCTTCAGCCATCAAAAACTTCAGAAGCTGGTCTACGTTCACTACAACATGAGGTTGATGAAAAAATTTATGGAGTTAGAGCAGCCAAATGAAACAGAAGCCTACATCGACCTACTTGACATGACCCTTGCGCTTGATGAGGATGACCCAGTTAGAGCATGGGTAGAGGACACCGATAGAGCATTTGTAATGGATGAGATTGCAGAGGATAGACAATCTACTAGACCTGATCCTTTAATAGATGACATCATTCGTCAACTAAATGAAGAAGACGAAACACAACCACCATCACAAACACAAGATCAAGTTCAAAGTGAGAGTACTTCGTCCCCCTCTGATGGTGATGCCAGAAGGACGAGGTCAGGTACTAAATATGGAGGCACTATTTCTGAGGAAAGTGGTGATGATGATGATGATTACGATGGTGGTGGTGGTGGTGGTGGGGTCAGTGGTAGAAGTGATGTTGGTGGTAATGGTGGTGGTATGCAATCATATGATCCGGTGCACTTTACAGAGGAGGCAGGATATACTCATACAACTCAAGACGATGATCATGGTGGTCGCTTACAACAAAAGAGTTACAGCCGAAAGGGGAAGGGAAAAGGTAGGCAGCAACTCCATGATGATGATATTAATATGATTACATATGAAATGGAGTCAATGAACATGAGTTCTGCTGCAGACAATGGAGCAAGAATCGTGAACATCGACGCTGATAGTACATCACATGGAAGTCAAACTGAGACATCGTGGGTCCTAGAAACGAGAATGTTGACTTCAGAAGAGTATGCACGTTTCTACTACCAGCTTACTACCTTCTATAATCAACATATGGATTGGTTTACCTACTGTACATGGATAAGAGATACATTCCAAACAATATTGGTTGCACCTCTTCCTCCCCAATATGAGTCAGAGTTCGATCCGGGCCGTCACTCGACATGGAATTAGCTGAGTAATTTACATATAAGAAACACTTTCCTTCTTAAGTTGTTAATTATAGATTTATTGTGTTTTTATGCTTTAAAAATGTATTATGTATGATCCTTAATCATTTCTGTGCATATCCTGCCCCATAATCATGTGTGTATATGTAAGAAACATTTTCTTTCTCAATGTTGTTAATTATAGTGTTTTTTTGCTTTAAAATTGTGTTTTGTATGTTCCTTAATCATTTTTGTGCGTATCTTGCCCCGTATCCATGCGTATCCGTGCGTATCCACCGTATCCATGATATGATACGATATGTCTCTTAATTTTAGCTGACCGATACGGTACCGATACACGATACTTGATTCCTTAACTACACCCAATGTTTGAATTGCAATTTACTTTAAAATCCCTAGTGGATTCATCTGAAACTTTCAGATATGAACGAATGTGAAAATTAAGACAGAATTCAAGAAACTATGAGGGAATTTCCCGGAGGATTCGAAAATACTCATATTCGATTTTGAGCTATTGCTTCACTAAACTATATAAAAATAAAAATAAAACTATAAATTTAATTTGCCCTCACTATAGGAAAAAAATAATTAATTCAGCGAATAAATCCATATAAAAAAAGGGAAACAGTTGTTCAAACAATGGCAACAACCAAAGTGCATGAACCCCGATATGTCCAGCTCCAATACCTAGCCCTATATAAACCCCACCCCTGTTCTCTCCCCTCCACCCACGCAGTCCCACACAAACAACCTGACTCACAGAAACAGAGTGAGAGCAAAAGAGCTGAAGAAAAGAAGAGGACTACCTGAAAAGGGGTGTGAAAATGCTTTCTTCTTTGTCTTCTCCGACTCTCATCTCTAGATGCTCTATTTTCCCAGAACAGAAATCCTCAATTGAGTCTCTCAAGCTCTCTGTATCCGATCTCCCCATGCTTTCATGCCAATACATACAAAAAGGGGTTCTCTTTACTCGCCCTCCTATCTCCATGGAAGCTCTCATGTGTCTCCTCCCTCTCAGACTAACGCATTTCCCAGCTCTCGCTGGCCGTCTCACCACTGATTCCGCCGGATTCGTTCACGTACCTGCAACGATGCTAGCGTCGATTTCTCTCCAGGTGCTTCCTCGTCCACGACAGCGCTGGAGGTAACCTTACACACCATGACGACAGAATTGACATTCATCTTCCTCCCTCGTTTCTCCCTCGCCAGCAGAATTAAATCAAAAACCTAAGAAGGAAGAGGAGGGTAGATCTGGAGAAGAAAAAGAGAAGGAAGAGGAAGGTAGATCTGGAGAAAAAGAAGAAACGGGATTTATAGATTTGGGGTTTTACCCTCCTTAAGTGAATGAGAGTAAAACCGTCTTTCAACATTTCTTTTAGGGTATTATTGTCCAATTCAAATTCATTTTTGGATGACATCAGCAACTAATGGGATTCTTTTAACGGAGTTGATCTATTTGATTAACGGTGCTACACGTTTGGGTGGTAGTTGATGTTTTTTTGAAAGGTATGGATGGTAGGTGATGTTTCAAAACTATTTCGGGTGGTAGCTGATTTTTTTTCAACTAAAAATTGATGGTATGGTGGACAGATACAAAGCAAGGCTTGAGGCTAAAGGCTGTACCTAGACGTATGGGATTGACTATCATGAGACATTTGCTCCAGTTGCCCAAGTAAATATTGTTTGAGTTCTATTATCATGTGTTGTTAATCTGAGATGGAATCTCCAACAACTTGACATCAAGAACACCTTTCTACAAGGGGAACTCGACGAAGAAGTGTATAGGGACACTCCTCCAAGTTTTTCCTCCAATAAAAACTCATGGTAAAGTCTGCAAATTAAAGCATGCACTTTATGGACTAAAACAGTCTTCTCAAGCGTGGTTTAGCAGGTTACGTAAGGCTATGATTTCAACAGGGTACAAATAGACTAAAGCTGATCGTACCTTGTTTATTAAGTGATTTGGTGATAATGCCGCTCTCTTCATAGTCTATGTTGATGATACAGTAGTCATTGGAAACGATGAGTGATGAAATCTCTCACCTCAAGAGTTTCCTTGGTCTTGAATTTGAAATAAAGTATTTAGGAAAACCAAAATATTTTCTGGGAATAAAAGTCGCTCGACTCTCAGGAAATATGTCCTTGATCTTTTATCTGAAACTGGCTTATTGGGCTGCCATCTTTGTAACACACTTTTGAAAGCTAATACTCGACTCAAGGATAAAGATGGTGAGCCGGTTGACAAGAGTCGTTATTAGCAGCTCGTAAGAAAGTAGATTTACCTCTCACGCACATGGCAAGACATTGCATTTATTATTGTAAGTCGGTTTATGCATGATCCCTACTCCTCTCATATGTAAGTTGTTCTTCGTATTTTTTGTTACTTGAAGTCAACTTCTAGAAAAGGGATTCTTTTATCTCCTCATCACCATTTGTGGATTGAAGCATACACAGATGCTGATTAGTGTGGATTGCTTGATAGGAAGTCAGGTGGCGTAACAAGAAGCAAAATGTTGTGGCAAGATTAAGTGCTGAAGCAGAAATTCATTTTATGGCTCAAGGAATCTCAGCTACTTTGTTAGAAATTTATTAGAAGGATTTGATGTTCTTGTTCGTCTTCCAATGATGTTGTATTGTAATAATAAAGCTGCAATTAGTAGTACCCATAACCCAGTGCAACATGATCGTACTAACATGTACAGATCGCAAATATTTCATCAAGGAGAAACTCGAGAGTGAACTGATTTGTATATCCTTCATGAAGTCAAAAGATCAATTAGCTGATGTTTTCACTAAGGGATTGGGTGACAAAAATTGCCATCCTAATTTGGTTAAATTGTTCCAGTGTGACATATATGCACCAACTTGAAGGAGAGTGTTAAATTATGAAAGCCATAAGCAGCGAGGGACAATTTGGGGTCTTTCTAGTCTTTTTACTTCCCTCTTTTTTGTTATAAATAAAGGCATGGCTGGTCCCTAAAGACCATCCAAGCATTCAATCCCAAACTGTGTCTTCAACAGGTTTAAGGACTGAAGAGCTGCCTGAAATATCAGTTTCTGCCAATAAAATACTTCTAAACATGTTGACTCGTACTTTATGACAGTTGTTAGTTCACAATAATCAGGATGTCACCATTATAAAATCAAACAGCATACGTACAAGACAAAATTACTACAAGGAACAGTTCATATGAACCAAGAAAACACAGAATGTAGAACACTTCAGCAATCGCAATCATTGATAGTTTGAACAAAGGCCAACAGTCTCCCATCCAGTGATCTAGCATTTGCTATCAGTTTTACCATTGGAAAACAAAATGATGAACATGGAAAGTCCACAGAAAGCTGACTACTGGAAAACCAAATACTGATGGTACGAATTTGGTTTCCTGTTAGGGAAGGATCAACTTGCAACACATGCATGCACACAATTATCAATTCTGTATCTATCTTTCAGGAAGACCAGTTGATTTTTTTTTTATTTTTTTTTTTAAGATCTGTATGTTGTGATCTAAGTCTTCTTCACAAATACTCTTTTGTTTTAATGGTTATCACTGTAAAAGGAACATATTCTAGGTTTTTTCCCATACAAGCCTCAAACTGGGTTTTATTAGTTCTCACCTTCTGACCAGCACTACACCTTCCTCGCATTTCCAGCTCAGTATCACCAGTCTGCATGAGAACCTATGAACAAATACAACATATTGTCAAAAATCAACATACCTCCAGAAAAAGTATTCAGTGGATAAAGATTCCTCTTGCATACCCGGTAACTATAGGATCGAGTCCCAGAACCTTCAGAGTCAGAATGAATACTTATATAATCTATATCCTGACCCCTGTAAGTTTGCTGCCACAGCTCCCTAATAATTTTATTTATTTCCTCCATCTTCATGGTGTGGAAGCGCATTAGTGCCCTACAATCGAAGCAATACACGAAAAGTAATTAAATAAATAATTGAAATACATAAAGAATCATCTACGCACAAAAAGAGAGGAGAGACACCATAATAAAAGTACCACGTTGGGAACATATTGCATCAATAGTGTCAAGGTGAACCACACCCCTCGTGATATAGAATGAACAACCCCCTCCCCCGCTCTTCCCAAGGGAGCTCCTATTACACTATATAGAGACATGTAGTGCTACACAACCTGCCATGTGGCAGGACATGGTGAGTCTGTGATGCAGGACCCTAACCCATCTCCCTGGTAGAAATTCAACCCAAAACGAGAAAAGACAGTGGTTCAGACCTAGGAGATTAAAATGACAAAATTACAACAAAATAAAATTGAAAATAAAAATTTAAGATGGCATAACACTTAACTCATTTGGGCTGAAGTCTCTGTCACCAGCATGGAATAAAATCTCGGCGAGATCTCGCCATTTTCGGTGTTTTCGTGACTAGCCGAGACGAAAATAGGGCCGATAACCATTTTCGTCTCGGCAGTTACATGTTCTCGCCGAGTTCCCGCGAGATCTCGTCGAGATCTCGGCAGTTTTTGCCAGATCTCACCAGATCTCGCGAGATCTCGGCATATTGCTTTTTCCTTTTTTTTGTCTTTATAAAAGGCAGAAGTGGCTGTTCTCGGTCAAGAACTCAACCGAGACTGCCCCTTCTTCTTTCTTCTTTGGTTTTTCAATTTTTTTTCATTTCTTCCCTCATTTTTTGTTTGTTTGGACTTCTAAATTGCTACGGTGGTGCTTCGGACTGCAGAGATTGCTGTAAGAGCTTCATATCAATTGTTGAAGGTAAGTTTCTTGCCCAAAAATGAGATTTTTACTTGAGGGAGAAAAAAAAAATTTCTAGAATGTGATGAAATTTTTATATGTTAGATACGTGAGCCCGATCTACAAGCTCACGGTTTCAGATTTCGATTTTGATTGTTGTAGGTATTTTTTTCAATTATTTGCATTTAAAAATGAATTTCCAGCAATTAAAATTTAAAATAATTATTATTATTACTCATTTGATGATGATGACCTATTTATAGGTTAATCACCGTTGGCCGATCTACTGTCCTACGATTTCAGATTTCGATTCCGGTTGTTGTATGTTTTTTTTTTAAATTATTTATGTTAAAAAAATAATTTTCAGCAATTAAAAATTAATTTAAAATTGATTAAAATGCTATAAAATCAGGAAAAATAAGGAAAAATGTTATGATCGCATTTAAAATATGAGAAAATTTTTGAAATGAAATTTCTACTGTGTTCAAGTTTATAAGGTTATTGAAGTTTGTGTTTTCTATGAAACAGTGCTTGGAAATTATGTCGAGACCAAGTTCTGGGGTAGGCGATGGGGGCGACGGTACCGGTTCTCGAACTGACCCTGCATGGCAGTATGCAACTGCACTTCAGGGTGATAGGAAGAAGACCCAGTGTAATTTTTGTGGGAAGAAGCTTCAGTCTGGCGGCATCACAAGACTGAAGCAACACTTGAGTGGATTGGGCAAAGATGTTTCCAAATGCCCACAGTGTCCTGTGGAGATATCCAGGGCCATAGGTGAACATTTGAGAGGAGGGAGGCAGAGGAGGGCAGTAATGGAAAGAGAAAAACAACAATTTGAGGAGGCAATTCGAGGCACTATACCAGAATCCAGTGAGGAACATGAGGCTGAGGGATGGGATGTAGAAAAGATGACAGAGGCAGAAGCAAGACAGATGCGTCATGCGACAGTGGCTAGTAGAGAAACCCTTAGATCAGATGCAAAGAGGAGATGGACAGGAGCAGGTACATCTGGAGCAGGTGGCAGTGGTAGTGGATTTGCTGAGCCTGAGCCACAGAGGCAGAGCAAAGGGATTGGTTCTTGGTTTTCTAGATCACGAAGTAGAAGGGAAGAACCTGTTCCTCAGCCACGGGGACAGGATGATTATGTTCAAGTTCTACAGCAAGATCCCGCAGTCTTTACGAAGCAAGGTAATAAGCAAAAAAAAATATAAAGGCAATGTTTGGGGGAAAGAATAGGGAGTCAGTAGGGTATTCTTACTCTAAGTGGTCGTTTTATCATGGCATCCCAGCAAACGCCACCACAGACCCTTTTTTTCAGAGCATGCTGAATGCAGTTGCTGAGGCAGGTACAGGGGTTAGAGGGCCAAATCAATATGAGTTAATGACTCATTATTTGCCTCAACATAAGAAGGAATTACAAGACTGGATTCTAGGCCAGAAGAAGAATTGGGAAGATTTAGGAGTAACTATTATGTGTGATGGTTGGACTGGTCCTACCAGAAAGTCCATCATCAACTTCATGGTTTACTGTGATAGGAGGACGGTGTTCCTTAGGTCTGTTGATGCATCAGCTGAAGTAAAAGATGCAGATTATATTTATGGGCTGTTGCAAGATGTGATGGTTGAGGTGGTAGCTCAGAACGTTGTCCAGATTGTGACGGACAACTGCAGCAATTTTAAGAAGGCAGGGGAGATGTTAATGAACAATCCCGACTACAATCTCTTATGGACTCCATGTGCTGCCCATTGTATTGATTTGATGTTGAAGGACATGGGCAAGATAAGTAAACTCAAGAAAGTGGTTGAGCAAGCAAGACAAGTAACCACTTTCATCTACAACCATGGTTATTCCTTGAACATGCTCAGGGAGAGATGTGGAGGGGACTTGGTCAGACCAGGAATCACCAGATTCGCTACGAACTTCATAGCATTGAAGAGCTTTGAGGCGAAGATGGCCGGACTCAGATCGATGTTTGCATCTGAGGATTGGTTTTCGTGGAGACAATCAACTACCGCCCAGGGAGTGGAAGCACAGAGTACCATCGCTTCAGACGAATTTTGGCAAAATGTGAAGGTGGTAGTCAGAGTGTTGCATCCTGTAGTACAGGTGTTGAAAATGGTAGATACTGAGCGAAAAACTACCATGCCACTTCTTTATGCTGATGTGGACGCATTGAAAGTACGTGTTAAAGCTTTGATACCACGTGGCTACAAGAATTATATAAAGATCATCAATTACCGATGGGAGAGCCAACTCATGCATCCATTGCAAAAAGCTGGTGAGTAAATTTGATGATGTATTTACTTTAGTGTTACATATGTACCAATATAATCTTCATTTGATTTAACCATGTGTCCACTGTCAAATATTTCAGCATATTATTTGAACCCCAAGTACCAGTATACGCATGTACTTGGGACGAACGCAGAACTCATTGAGGCAGTGAAGCTAGTGGTTGCAAAGTTAGAGCCAGATCCCCAAGCACAGGCATTAGCAAACCTAGAGGTGAGTTGTGTGCTTCAATAACTGAAAATATGATAGCCGAGACACTAATTGTACTGGTTACTGCTATTGCTAGTGCGGCAAAACTATATATTGTAATTGCAAATATTTACAAGTTTTCGATTGTGTGTAGATTAAAACCTTCAAGGAAGCCCGTAGGAGTTTTGGGTTCCCCGCTGCAGTGGCTGGACGTGACAAAAGTGATCCGTGTATGTATTACGTTTAAATGACATACGAAATTAAATTATCTTATGTTTTATGTATTACGTTTAAATGACATACGAAATTAAAATATGTTATTGTTCTTATACAGTTGAATGGTGGGTGTTGTATGGTAAAGATGCACCTACTCTGAAGAAAATAGCAAGTAAAGTGTTAGCTCAGACATGCTCTGCGTCTGGCTGTGAGCGAAACTGGAGTACTTTCAACCTCATTCATTCAAAGAGGCGGAATCGACTTGGCTCCCAACGGCTAAATGACTTGGTCTTTGTGCATTACAACATGAGGCTGAGGGTGCAAGACATGTTCCATGATAAGGAGGATGATACCCCGCTCGAGCTCGCCAACATCTTCCAGCTTGACTCTGAAGAGGAAGATCCATTAGTAGAGGGTGCGGGACAGGGGAGCACCTGTGATGGACGAGCCCGGGGGGATGCCTGACTCCCATTTGGCCAGCCATTTGGATACTGATGTCGACGAGTTTTTAGCCTCGGAAGAGGGTCGAGTCCATACACGGTCACCCGTTCCATTTGACCCTCCTGCTGACACTGATACAGAAGATCCTGAGTGGAGTTGGAGTAGTATGAAGCTAGTGGTAGTGATCATGGGGTGGGGGTCGAACCACTATTGTCAATATTGGGGCTAATCCAGAGCCACGAGCATCACCTAATAAATACAATGGGGAGAGCCAGTACACTCATGCAACACAGGATGATGACCATGGTGCACGTGCGCCATCCTCATTACGTAGACCAACTTCGTATTCGCGTAGGCCTCGGCATCATTCCCATTCTCAACATGATGAAGATGCTTAGAAGACGATGGACGTCGACGTTGATAGCCTCTCTTCCGGCTTACGAGGATTGAGTGTGGAGGAGAATAGTAGTTACTGCGGTGGACGGGAGCGGTGGAATTTTCCCGGATACAAGACCGGTTCAAGATACACCTCAAATGATTATGTTGATATCAACTTCGTCCCCTATCCCACTGCGACTGCATATGGTTCTTCCTTCGACGATGGTTCGGATGCGGGGAGCACGTACACTGAGTCGAGTGGATCAACCAACTTCTATTCCGTTCCATCGGTACTTTTCGCAAGAGTCTACGCACGCAGTACTACTTGAAGTTTTTCCATTCTTCCCAAAGATAGGTATCCTTCGGACAGCTACCGATGTTATATTTATGAATCATGTGCAAGACTACGGAACTACTTTGCATCAAGAATGTCATGGGAAGATTATGTTGCTCAATTGGAAGACAATTTGCGTCGACAACTTTCCCAGATGTATGATGATAGTAGGATGGATCATCCACGACACTCTACGTATTACTAGACATTGTATCTGTATAAGGATTGTGGAATTGTGGACTATGGGCACAGGGGGACTATGGGATCATTCAATGTTAAATATTTGAACTATGATGTAATGATTTATAATGAAGTGTTATTTTGTTTCTTTTTCCCCTAATGCATTATGTTATTCTCTCATTTGTCATATTTGATTGAATATAATAGCTAATATTAACCTAAATTTACAACAGACTTGGCGTTATTTGTCAAAACATGGGTGTAAACCCAAACAACCACAAATGGTCATTATTTTTACAATTTTATACTCTAAATGTGTTTATATATGCAAAAATGAGGTTCCCCTGAAGTTAGAGACCTAAAAAATGCATTTTGGCCACCGAGACAGCCTTTTTAAGCTGTCTCGGACAAAATGCACTGTCTCGGCGAGATCTCCTCCGAAACCCGAGATTTTAAACCTTGGTCACCAGAGCCTAGGTGCTTGTGTCAGAATCTGACAATCATGGGTGTCATACTTGGCTAAATCCCAAAGAGAAGGATTTGTGGACCGGGGGAATACAAAATATAAGATCTTTTAAATACTTTTAAATAACGTGAGTGGCGGCACAAAGCACAATGGCCCACTAATACCTTCATTTTGGTAGCACATCTGATGCTCAAATTCGGTACACAGGTGGGTACATTGTTCCCTATCCATCTAAAAATTTCAGCCTAGTCCAAGTTTTACATGTCCAGAAAAAAAAGTCCAAGTTTAGTTAAAAAGTCAAAGATACAAGCAAAATAAATTGGCTGTTAAAAATACAAAAGGAATAATCCAATGCAAGTGAGCCATAGATTGAGTTAGACCACCAAATTTGTCAAATAAGAAATCCACAATGAACCTTTCAATCTACATTGAATCTTTCAAAATCGTGTGCCGCGGCACAAATTGGGTGGTCCATTGTATCAAACTTAGCACAACAGTTGTTCTGTCACCTTTTTGCCTTATAATACTATGTATCATTCTTTATCATAGAGAAATTTTAGAATTAATATTAAAAGGTTAATGATAAACAGAAAAATTGGGATTAGCCAAAAATTAAAAATATTTTATAATTTTGCATTCAAATTCACAAAAAATCTAAATCTAATGTTCTTGATTGGCTATTTGGTTCTGCCTACAGACCTTAGGATTTGGTCCTCCATTTAAATCAAGATTTTTAATTAGGATCCATTGATTTGGCTATGGATCCTACAAATTTCATATCACTTAGGTCCATAGGATCCATACAGTATCTTTTTTGGAGGGGGTGTTAAAGTAATTAGAGCAAGAAAGAGAGGAGAGAGGGGCAGCCGGTGAAGCAAGGAGACGAAGAAGCAATAAACCAAGGTATGCCATTGCTCCATTTCTACTCTTCCTCAACACCCCTTCTTTGCCTGCCGTATGCATCTATTTTTCCCTTTAAAACTACTCTTCCTCCAACACCCCTTCTTTGCCTGCACTATGCATCCTCTTCCCTTCAAAAAAATAAAAAAATAAAAAAAAGGGGAAAAAAAAAAGGACCCGACAAAGCTGAATCCCCAACTGAATTGGTCCCACACCAGTGCCAGAATCGTGTCCACAAAAATGGACATGCGATTAGTCTGCTGAATCAGGGTACCATAAGCTGAAGTTTTACCAATGATCTGGGTGTGGAATCTTCTAACACAGATCACCTATGTGCAGCCAAATGGCAGCTGCACTAAGCATCATTGGACAAGTGACATTTAGCGCCCCCCCTCTGCACTAAGCATCATTGGACAAGTGACATTTAGCCCCCCCCAAAAAAAATAAATAAAAGTCTCAAAGCAAATTATGCATATCTAATTATATCAGTTTTCAAATTTACTACATGAAACCAGACTACAATTTCCAAGATGTATGAAAATTCTGACAAACTAATAGTTCAAGAACTAAAGGGTGAGAATTAAGATCTAAATTGTTCTGAAAATGCCCATTTTCTAAGCAGGTGGAGTTTAAGGAGGTTTGTACAGTTGTACCTTAGACCTGGATAGTCTTCATCTTCCAGCAACAAATCGCTGAACCACTAACACACTTAAAAAAAAATGCTCTGAAAATACCCGCTTTCTAAGCTGATGAAGTTTTAAGGAGGTTTGTACAGTTGTACCTTAGACCTGGGTTCAAATCCTGTCTTCATCTACTGGCAACAAATCACTGAACCACTAACACACTTAAAAAGAAGTCACAAACGGCTCTAGAAATTGAAATTGAAGCCTTGATAAACATTCAATGCTTTTAAAAGACAAGTCAAATGTCAAGAGACAAGTCAAATGTTAAGAAAATTTATGAGATAAGCCAAGGTCAGAAGCCATTTGGAAAAAAAAAAAATTAAAAAAACATCAGAGGCCATTTGAAGTGCTCACTTATCAAGAGCATTGTAGTATCTGTCCAGGTCCTTGTTCGCCATCTCAGTTGTCTGTACCAGAAATCCCGACTTAGAACACTTCTGGTAACATTAACAGACAGAGAAAAGAAAATGATTAACTAACTACAGAAACAAGACTTTCACCTTAAGCTGGATCAGCTGACTTAAGTACCGCTTGTCAATATCATTGAACTTAGCTTGTCTAAGCTCAGCTTTATGATCTGAAATGTTCTTCTGATAAACAGACAGAGTTCCACGACACTTGTTCAACTGTAATACAGAGGCATATATCAATTTTGATCTTTCACTGGGACAACTTAAAAAAATTTCACGATTTAAATTATGGAAGTGGTCAAGTGGAAGATACAATAGCAATGCAAAAATTAAGGCATCCATTTTCTTTTGGTTTGCCATACATCTGATGACATCTTAAAGAAACAGAAGAGTGGAAATTGGTTTATCAGTGTAGTGTAGTGTTCTTTAACTGGAAAAAAATATGATTACGACAGGAAGATTCTAAATTACCTCCTCAAGAAATCTTTCTCTTTCCTTCACATACTTCTTTTTGCTAGCTTCAAAGGTGGAAAATCCTCCAATTTTTAGCATTCCATCTTCAAGTGATTCAATTTCACGTGTACATCCATCCAGTTCAGCCTTTGTCCTTCGATACTTCAAGTTGTCATCAATATTTCGTTTTAGTTTCTCTTGATTCCGCCTCAACTCCTTACTTTTGTCCAATTCAATCGAAATATCATGTTTTCTGGCCTTACAATTTTGAAGTTGAGACTCAAATACCAATAGTTTTTCTTGCAACTCCTTCAACCTTTCCCCTTTCTTTGAATCATTATACCTATTACAACAAAACTCATGGTCAAGCTCAATGACTAGTGGGGGTTTAAAAAATATATAAAAAAAATAAAAATAAAATAAAATTGCAATTCAGTCCAGAAAACCTACCCTTTAATCTGGGAAGCACATTCCAGAAGCTTCTCTACTTCAGTGCTATAACTTCTCTTAAGTTCGGCCAGTGAATCATATTCATGGTCAAGTTTTGCTTTCATTTCCTCATATTCATGATACAATCTTTCTTTCTCCTTCAATGAAATAATGAAAGCCTCGTCCAAATGCTGAAATTCAAATAAACTATATTCATCAAACCAAAAATATCAGGGAGAACTTAAGGAAATACCATAGAATCTCTACCACAGTCCAGATAAGTAGCACAAAAAGATTATTAAACATGGAAATAATGAGCAACAAAAAAATTAGAAATAGAGGGGATGCATCAATATGACCATCATATAGGAAGAGCATCTGTAGAAAATTTACAAACATCAAGTACTCATAGATGAAAAAAGTCAGTTCAATGCGTCATTTATTCATCACGGAATGTGAGAACCCCAGCATGAGAAACTCATCCACCAGATAATGTTGAAGAGGAACTAAGGACTTCAAGGTGACAAGGTTGGGAAAGCACTTACCACTTTCCGATCTATGCTTGTATCACCAGCAAAGTCAATTGATTTAGGCTCTTTAAGAAATTAACTAGGATATTGGCACAGGTGGACTGGAAACAGTCATTTGGCATTTCACATAAAATGAAAAATATACTATCGTTGGTTGCTCTCTGGGAGACCCCGGCCCAGCAGGTCTAAGGAGAGAGAATTTCTTTAATAAGCATATGGGAGATGTATTGCTGATTTCCATGGTCCTATTTGTACATGTGACTCTCATCATGGAACTGAAAATTAAAGGCGACAAAAAAGAACTTAGAAATGCCTCTTGTTAGCGTAATAAAATTGTAACCATGCACTGATTTGACTTAACCAAAGTAGTTAGTGCTAGTTTCTAGGACTTGGACTCCTAATTAGTTTATTAGTTTATTTTATTAGTTTCCTTTTCCTATTTTAAATTTACTTTGTCTTTAGTTTGTGACTAGGACTCTGACTTGCAAAGTCCTAGATCCTATCTAATAGTTGTTTTCTATTTTCTATAAATACTCTCCCCCTCTTTTCTTCTATCAAATAAAGGAGCAAGACACATCAATTCTCTCCATCTTCTCTTATTTTCTATTTTTCTACATGGTATCAGAGCAATCCACTGGGTTGCCGTTTTGAGAGTTGTTTAGGGTTTTCCGTTAAGTGTGCAGCCACCACTATTGCTACTCCTACAACTATTGCTACTACTTGATTCACAGTAATCTATATTGTGCTGCTACTACTATTTGGTTCACAGTAACCTATACTATGTTGCTACTACTATTTGGTTCACAGTGACCTATATTGTGCTGCTACTACTACTGCTGTTGCCACTACTATTGTTCACAGTGACCTATACTGTGCTACTACTACTATTGTTGTTGTCACTACTATTATTGCCACTGCTACTACTACTGCTCCTACTACTATAACTACTATTTCCGCTGCTACATTGTTTCAAGCTAAAGCTCTCACATTCCCCCATACTCTAGCTTGAGGGGGGGTGTTAACGTAATAAAACTGTAACCTTATACTGCTTTGACTTAGTCAAAGTAGTTGGTGTTAGTTTCTAGGATTTAGACTCCTATTAGTATATGGACTCCTAATTAGTTTATTAGTTTCCTTTACTAATTAGGTTTGTTAGTTTCATTTTTCAATTTTGAGTTTACTTTGTCTTTAGTTTGTGATAAGACTCTGACTTGTAGAGTCCTAGTGTCACAGCCCATTCTGGAGAATCGGGCGTGATATCTGAATCAACCCATATGGCTAACCCGAATACTTCCAGGAACGCTAACCACAATGTTACAATATAAATCTCACAGTCTACACAAGCAATATCCAATAAAATCCATAAACAATAATACAATAGTAGAAACAATTACTAAATAACAGATGCCAAATCTAATGATACATACTATGTATCATGTTATCATTACAAACCAGTGTCCTTTATCAAAATAATATACTATCAGTTATACAAATACCTAAATTCAAAAAAGGAGTAAATCTGTTACATATATTCTGACAGACCTCTTCGTCCACCAGCAAAAAGAATCATAATGTATCAAAGTATCATGGGAAGGGAGAAAGTAAGGGGAGGGCTACGTTATGCGTAAACGCAGTCACTGCAAGTGCAGCCTTCGCCGTGCTCTCCACCGACATCAGCATCTCCAGCGATCATGCTCACCAAAGGAGACTCCATAAAATCAGCAATAGATAGATCACTTGCAGGAGAATCTGAAAAGAAGTGTCGACACGAAGGTGAGCTCACATCCCAGCTCAGTGAGAAATCTAGTATCACATGATATGCACACAACATCCAATGCAATGGAATGCATTTTATTATTATATTAGGTCTCAGGTTTGTGTTACTACATCATGGGCAAAGGTAGAAGCGGAATAAACGGCCCGAGCCGCTAAACATCTTCTACAAGCAAACTCCCCCTTGGGGGCTCCCATCCTTACAGGGTTCATTGCCTCCCACATACGCCAACTACTACACACCCATACATCACTGACCCGCCAGCTACTGCACACCCATACGTCACTGGCTCCCCTAGGGTCTCCCAACCTGCTGTTATGCAAAGCTATGCCAGTATCTTTACCCCTACTGGAAGGGCGTAGGAAATAGGGGATATCACCACCTATGTCTATTATGTCCATTTTTATTTCACTCTGGCTGCTCGCCAACAGGAGCCCCTGAGTCACTACTCCCATAGATTCCCATGCCCCCACTAGCATATCAACATAACCACAATGGTTCTACTAGAGGGAAACCCCGGCTCACTACTCCCATAGATCACCGTGTCCACACCAGTGCCTTAAGTCCAACGTGATCCAAATGCCCATAATCCCATACGCCACACAAACCACCATACATGGATATGCATGATATTAAACAACCAACACAATCCATGCTTTGTACTCCCATACTCAACATGAACCATCATACATGGTTGTAAACCCAGCGGAGATCCCCGGATCACTATTCCCATAGATCACCGTGCCCCCACTACCATGTCACTTTATCCAACGTGATTCGTGTGCCCATACTCCAATATTCCACACAAACCAAAATACATAGTCATCATACAACATTCATAGTTATAATTATGCAAAATGCATACTCATAAAATAACAATAAAATAAACAAAGCATGTTATAACTTGCAACCTCAGCATTTTACTATAAAAATTAGACATGTGAGAATGCCCTTTGTCTACAAACTAGACCCCTCACCTGATAGCACTAGATAGTGCCGCAGTAATATCCGAAGCCCAAAATGAGACTTCACAGTCAATCGAGATCAATACCTATTAAAGCATATAATGGTTCATTAGTTGGTTATGTAGCTTTTAACCAGCCTAGAGAAGACTTATTTGTCCATGCACAGATCCCAAGGCAAACTAGGAACCCATGGGTTGGTCTCCCTAGACATTTCTGAACAAATTAACTAAGACAGACTCAACCGGTAGACTGTACCGGTTGAACGTTCTACCGGTTGACACTTAGTATAATTTCCTCACAATGGAACCAATTGAACAATCGACTGATCAAGCAACCGGTTGGCCATCCGGTTTAATACTTTGTCATGGTAGTGGGGCTCCAGAAGGTTTACCGGTCTCATTGTCGGGTGAACAGTCATCCGGCAATGCCACCGCTGGGCATTAAGCCTAAACGGTCGAACGATGTCTAAACGGATCTACCGCTAAACCAGTTAACCGATAATCGATAGTGGTCGACCGGTTTGGCTATGATCTGACAGACCAGGTTTTTGGCCTTGGCAGCAGATCGGTCAAAGCTACCGGTCTAGGGCTTCGGTGGAACCGTTCAACCGGTTCTACCCAGAATCCCCCTTTTGTGGTCAAAGCTTGGTTTCCAAGCTTGGAAACTTGGTCTTTACTTCAATACACACCAAATAGTTGGTGAGAAGCTTTTTCCCACCATTTATGGCTACAATGGGAGCCATTTATGGCCCCATAAGCTCCTTTAATGAAGGTGGGTGTCAACACCTAACTTCCAAGCCATTAATGGTGAACCCCAATGATGGAGTTCAACCACCCAACTTCCACCATTAAAACCTACCAACAGAGGAAGATGGAGGTTAGAACTTACCTCCATGGGAAGGAAACTTGGGGTGTGGAGTTCCTCTTGAGCTCTAAGCTTCTCCTTTCTCTTCTCTTCTTCTCCCACCTTCACTCCTCTTTCCCACGGTTTCAAGAAATGGAAAATGAGGGTTTGCCCTCATTTATATAGAACAAGAGAAGAAAGCGGGTCCATTGATCGTAATCAACCTGTTGGTGATGACCAGATGTTCGGTCATCCGGTTGGTCATCCAGTCGGGCTTAAAATAGCCATTTAAGACAACTAAACAACCCACAAGCTTTGGGACATACATCCGCACCTCCTAGGCCCCACTAGGGTACCTTACCCTACCATTTGGGAGTAACGGAACATACCTAGGATTCGGATATCATCATCGGATCCGCATCAGGTGCTCCATCCGACGGCAAGTTGAGACCTAACACAGGAAGGAATCCGAGTCAGTAAGGGATTCCGGGTGTGGGTCTCACACCTAGATCTTATCTAATAATTGTTTTCTATTTTCTATATATATTGTATCCCTCCTTTCTTCTATCAAAGAAAGAGGAGCAAGACACATTGATTCTCTCCATCTTCACTTATTTTTTTTATTTTGTTACACCTATAATAGATGCACAGATACTTTGGTTTGAGGAGATTCTATGGTGGTCATTGGTTGGTTTCAGTCACACAATGGTAGGCATTGATGGCATTTATAGCTTATAAAATTTCAGGTCCTTGTGTGATCTCGGAACCTTTCTTTTTCAAGGAAGATGAAATCAACCAATTTGCGGGCTGATGAGCTAGCTAGGGGAGGGATCAATAGGAAATTTTTTACTTGAGTCACTACCACATTGATTAGTCCCTGTAGTTAGTTAAGCTTGATCTTTAGTTATTTCTTTACCAAATGTTCTGTAATTCCTTTGCTACCTAAGCAATGAAATCTTCTTGTTCATCTTTCAAAAGCCAAAAAAAAAAGGAGAGAGAACAGAAAATATATACTATCACCAATGTAAGAATTCATGAAACTAATATTTTAAAGGTAGGGTTAGACAAAAGGTTTGAAAAAAGTGGGAAGTTAGATTTTATATCTTATGCCATGTGTTGTGTCTTGGACCCAAGAAGAATGAAATTTTCATCCTCCAAATGGTCATGCTATTTCAACTCAGTAGTCAGAATACAATGTTACATAATAATAAGACAAGTTTCTCATTTAAAAAAATAAAAAAAAAAGTACTACCTAAATGAAGACATCACCCAACTTAAACCAAAAATGAATAACAAACAGAAACCGTGTCTGGCCCTCACCTGTCGCTACGATCTGTATATTTAAACTGCCTCAAACAATCAACAAATCTTGGATAACATAACTTCAGCAATAGAAACTCATAACGAAACCTAACAAAACTAAACTCTGCACAAGGGATTCCTACTGGCAGTAGAGCACACCGTCTTCATAATAGCAAATAAAGATGAGAAATAGAAACTTGAAAGGGATTCTGTCTACCTTCTCTTCAAGGTCTAATTCATTCTTTTCCTCCGCCAAACGCTCTATTTCCTCTTCTGCTTTTTTAATGCTATTCAAAATGTTAGCTGCTTTTAGTTTCTCCTCCCTTGCATTTCCCCACCGCATTCCAACATTTGATAAATCACTCCTCATGGAATCCTTTTCATCCCTTAACTTCTGCACTTCATAGTCCAGACTATCCCTGATTGCAGGGAGAAAGTAAAAAAGATAAAAAGAAAATGTTGAGCAAACATGAGACTGGAAAGCATTGTGAATTGACAGCAATTATAGTACTCTTTACAGAAATCAAATCCATGCTGTTAAAATAAAATAAAAATACATGAAAAGCAGTTCCCAAGTTGAAACATAACCACTTGCTTTGTTATCTCCCAATAATCAATCAGTTTATAATTTTCAGAAGTGCAAGAGTAATGTACCTCTTGCTCTGCAATGTATTCAACTGCGACTGAAGTTCCTCTACAGACTTTGCACCATCACCACGAGCATCAAGTGTGTATTCTAAATCGTCAACTACTTTTTGCAAATTTTGGATCTCATGAAAAAGAGTGTCAGCAGTTCCTACTGGTTCTACCAAGGTATATACTGAGTCCTTCTCCGCTTTAATATGAGCTAAAACACCCAAAACCTGCAAATAAACACCTTATTTCAATTGTAAAGTTAAACTTGACAATTGAACTTTGGAAAATTTGCAACCTGTTTCACCAGCTCAGCCAAAACAAGGATTACACCAAAAGTTCAAAAAAAAAAAAAAACAGTCTAGTTATCAAGTTCCTCGTATCTTCACTGCCATGTGATGTTTTGGGTAGGGGAAGGAAGCAAACCCATCACAATACATGCAGAACTTGGTCGTGGTACCACAATTCCACAAAACCATAAGGAAAATATTAACTACTTTCTTTCTCAATCAATATGCAGAAACTTGAATATAATTCCATCTCCGTTTTCTTTATGCCATGGAGATTTGTAACACTTGTATATTGATTAAACTTCATGTCACCATGTGGCCTTTATTATTCACATGCCACATACTCTATTAGTCTTGTGCAATGAAATCCAAAAATCCATCACAATGCATGCAGTACAACCACTGAAATACAAAGTACAAACCATACTCCATGCAATAGAATTGATGTGGATCAACATGGTGACATATATCCAGGGAGCAAGTATCCAGCTTCACTAAAAAATGACCAAGAAGGATTACAAGAGTTAACTGCTCTGCAGAACTCAACATCACCCTAGGTCTATCCTGTGCACCCGTAACCCTTATCTCAAACCCTATTGGAACCCCACTCTTTTATCATGCTTCTCTCCTAAAATGCATAGAGACAACCAAATACATTCACTCTCAAGGTTTTAAGTATCAGTATCGGGGATCGTATTGAAGGGGTGAATTTAAGAAATGTATCGTATCGTACTGAGGATACTGAATATACACTAAGATACACATCGAAATGCCAAAGGAACATGCAAAATAAAATTTTGAAGCATAAAACACCAGCAACAAATAGTAATCAAGTCTAATCATAGGATATAAAATGGTTGGACCTAATATCAGCCACATGGCAGATCATTTAGGACCTAAATTTTGTTTACAAGTATGTCCCATGATACTCTGGTCTACCTGTTAATTTTAAATTCAATCAAATTTGACCATGTTTAATTTATTATATAAATTGATGCTTTTTATAAACATTTTGATTTGATTGTGTATATAGTTTACATACACTGTCATACATGGCATTAAGCATGGGTATTAAAAACAAAAGTTTATGCCATTTTAACACCTTTGTTTGTTTCTATATATTGTTCAGATAGATTGTCATGCATGGGATGATATGCGTATTTAAAACAAACTTTATACATTTTTGAATATTTTGATTGGATTGTGTATATTTTTAAGATACGCTGCCATGCAAGAAATGTGTATTAGAAAAACAAAAGTAGATGCTTTTTTCAACACTTTAATTCGATTGTGTATATTGTTTAGAAACACTGGAATGCATAAGATCATTTGCATATATATTATAAAAAAAACAAAAGAAAGAGAGAAATAGAAGAGAAAAAGGAGAGGAAAATTCGACCGAGAGGAAACGTCCCCTTATGTATCGATCTGATGAGAGAAGGATTCCCAAAAAAACAGAATCACAGTGATCTGGATAAGACCAGAATAGGAACAAGATAATAACTGAATATCTACCCCACAGATAGGGATTAGATTCAGGACACAAACAAGTTATAGGATACTATTTACCCCAAAAAAAAAAAGTTATAGGATACTGAACAATGTATCCAAAAATAAAACAATCCAATCATAGTCCTAGATGAGATAGGACCGATGGAAGGATGCATGAGGATTTCAGTGTAAACTAAAATAGCAGAATCTAACCAATAAAAGGATGATCAGGATATGTAACAATGCTGTGATAGATGATAGAAACAGTTTATTAAAAGATGGAATTAATCTAGTGGATAGATGGTAACATATGATAAAGTCCTAATGGATGTGGGTGTAGTGAATTCAGTGAAGAACAGTAGCAGATCAGGTACTGATTTCGATGCAAAATGCAATCTGAAATCAATCTCAGTTATTACCGTTAATGAACAGAACAGAGAAATGAATGAGTGAATGCAAACACAAATTGAAGATGAATAATGTAGGATAATAGATCTGAAATAACAGCAACTTACTTGAAGATTGAAAAGAAACAGAAAAGATATGTACCTCAGGCATCCCACCTAGGAAATTTTTTTATGTCCCATCTCCCACTAGACAACCGAATCTCACAGCCAGCCACTGAATCCCACAGAGCACAAAAAGGCAAAGCCATACTTCATTCAATAATAAATTAGTGTTGTTACAAGGCAGCCTTGCTTGGCTATTTATAGAAAGCAAAAAAACATAGCTAGAGGGCCAGCCGACAGGGAATAGAGAGTCTCCAGTCGGCGGCTGCCAATAGACTTCCAAATGCCAACAGGATGATGCAGTACCAGTGTACAACAGGAGAAGCCAGCAGCTAAGCCACCAGCCAAGCCAGCAGCCTAGCCGGCTGGACTACCAGCTATCGACAGCTATTGGCCAGCTGTTCATTAGGAGGATCTTCTGTATTAGTTATTGCTATGTCTAGTTATTGCCATGTTACTTGCTAGCTATAATTAATTACGTCTTGAAATAATTATTGCTAGTATTAGATACTTGTCTAAACATAAGTTTCTATTTTCAGTTTTAAAAAGTTTTTATTAGGCAATAAGATTCTTCTTCTTTTGTAAAGTTCTTGTACAAGATTGGACTTTGCTTTCCTTGCTAGTTGTCAACAAGGAAGGATGGACTAGTCTACTTTCCTATTTGTAATCAAAGCAATTCTATACATATGAATAGAAGGAGTTTTGGAAAAAGAAAGACTTGTCTGCAATTTAATTGCAGCTGACTCTCCTTCGCCGTGAGACTCAGCCACAACTTCTCCTTCCCCCTTTTCCTCTCATTCTTCTCTCTATTTCCCCTCCCCCTTAGTCCTATCGATCCCCCTGCTACAGTCTAATTGTTGTGCTGCCACCGACCTCCCTCCCTTGCTGCTGTACCTTGCTCCACTGAAGACTCCAAGATCAAGAGGGCTCCATCAAGGTTGCTTGCTGATTGGGGGAAGAAGATCCTTATTCTGATCGGCACAATATCAGTACAATCACACATACTTTCATTCATCGATTCCTGTTTAGGAATCAAGGAGGTACCCCTTCCACTTCAAAAATTCATAACTCCTCAACCATTGCTCAGATCAGTCTCAAATTTGGATATTGTTACAAGGGCATACCAAGCTACAAGCCCTCCAAATTTCTTGGTCAACCAACGGTCAGGTTGACCAGAAAGATAAGTTTTTCATTGCTGAATTCCTGGTTTGCTAATTGATTTATCATTAGGGCTGGTGTAATAGATCCTATTGCAAGGCTAAGGGTCTAAAATTGATTGTAACCCTAGCCATTGCACCACAGGAAAACATATGTCAAGCTAAGCTTAAAGCTTTAGCCAACATAACTACCTGGTGGGGCTTTTACTCATGAAATTAAAACAACTATGGGCCACTAATGGGCCATTACATTATTGACATAAAAACTAACTGAACTAGCAACTAGGCCCACCTTATTGAAATAAAATTACTAAGACTAAAACAGGACTTGGTTGGCAGCTCTAAGGGCTGCCCCTCTTGGCCCTGCTATGGTATTTCTCGGAAAACCATATCGTGTCGGTATCGATCTATACGGACATGTATTGGGCCGATACAGGCCGATACTTAAATCCTTTTTCAGGGAAAGTTTTATATAGGTTCCAACCATCCGCTCTTGCTCATGATCTTTTTTCGGCTACTAAACCAGATCATTAAATGTTGTTATTGGGCAACCAGCGGAGCCACCCAAGTCAAAATCCAATTATTATCATCTATTAGAGTCAAGACTACTGAAGAGAATCATAGTTGTCAACGTGCCAAAGCAAACCAAGGCATTTGAGGCCTGACGGGGCGCCTAAGCGACCAAGGCGCCCGCCTAGGCAACCAATGCGTCCGATTTTCCAAGGCATCACAAGGCCTCTTGGGCGCCTAGGTGGCACCTAGGCAACACCTTGACAACTATAAAGAGAAGAAATATAAATATAATTTAATGTCCAGTTGGCATCACAATTGAGTTGGAGGGAATATAATATGAATGTCAAACCCATGACAAAAGACACTTTCTATCATTAGAGCTAGGTTTTTGGGTTACAGTAAACATAGAGGAAGGAAAGAGGGGTAGCGAAAACCAAAAAGTACCATTATCCTACAAATATTGCTGATTCATGTTTCTAAGAGTAAATTTTTGCAAACTTGATGGAGCAAATAGAGACGCTCTTATGAAAGAGATCCGATAGAAAAAACCTAGGATCATGTATGAAAAGTCACTTGTATCTTAGGTGCATTTATCTCCGAAAACTCTCGCAGGAATTTGTCTTCTAAGCTTATTAACTTGTTCTTATGTCCAATATTGGTTCTAATTTTCGTGTGGTAGCTGCCACCAAGCATATTCCTTGGTTAGGTTCAGCAGTTGTACACATTTCCTATGAATCTTCCAAGTTCCAATCTACATTGTACTGCTATGGACACAAAGGGCAGAAACTGACACTGAGTTTAGCTACTACCTCCCCCGGCACATAAAAAAGATGCTTCCAAGATAGGGCAATGTCTAATGACGATTTGCAGGCTGAATGTTTTAAAATCCATATTTCTCTATAGACATGTGGTTTGGTCTTGATACCATAGAAGAAATCTTTTAGGGGATGAACATGCAGACCTTCTACAACTCAACAATCAGAGGATTGATAATCTAAGAAAGAACTCAACCAGATAGAAGGATGGAGCTCATGGCATCTTCTTGGTAAAATCATTTTATAATATGCTTTTGCAGGCTAAAATGGGGAACACAGTGCAAGAAGGGTGAAAGTTTATAATTGAATGTTATCATTTGATGCATTATCCACTTTGTACCAACTCTTAGAAAGAAAATTCAAACTACCTAGTGGATATAGTCCATATAACAAAAGGATGAGAAGACCGCTAACCAGATTCCTCTGAAATATAAAGTGATGGAGTAGAACTAAGTTGGATTTTTTAAGTTCAGAGAAGGTTAAGCCCCAGCAAGTAAAAAAAGTTTTTACTGCAAAACCTGGTGTTCAGCTTAACCTTAAGGGAATTTAGAATGAAACTCCTCTTTATTTCGTGATAATCCAGAGAGATTTTTTAAAATAAAAGAAAAAGGTTAGTCATACATAGCCAAAACAGCTGTAAAGAAGGACAGAATCCACAAATACACCCAACCCTACACAAAATAAGAATACCATTTGTTTCTAATATCAGTGATGCAGATAAATCACAGAATTGGGCTTCTTTAGTGGAAATAAGCCTTGGATTGGGCTGTCTGTATGTTAGATTTTTGGTCCAATGGGTTTTCACTGTAATAGGTCATTTTAATTGGCCTAAATTATAAGTACGAGGTAGGAGGTAGGAGTACGGATTTATTAATTACTTAAGTTGTTGGGTCTAGTTAGAGCCCTATTTCTTTATATTATTTGTTATCTAGTTGGGCTGGAATAGGTCTTTAAGAGTCCAGCCTTGTTTTAAGCTACTTTCTTTTATTTTAAGTTGAGTTTCAGTAGAAATAGACTACCTCTAAAGTAAGTTATTGGCTGGAGGAGTTTGAGGACTCTCTTAATTCATATTTTAAGTCTTTTATATAAGTTTGCAAGGGGCTACAGCCTTAGTCACGAAAACTGATTAATGAAGTTGGCTTCTGCCTTTGGCACTGTGGTGACTCAGATCTAACTCAATATTATGGTAATTCAGTATCAACCCTATTATGGTGATTCCGTCGATTGACTGGTGGTGATTTCAATCCAGGCCATTACTTTTTTTCTTCTTTTTTTTGGATGGGTAATTGGTGGTGATTCATTTGGTCATATCCTTGCTTTCTTCTTATTTTCCTCTTTATTCAATCAGAAAAACAAAACAAAATAATAAATAAATAAATAAAGTTTCTGCAATCCCTGTCTCAGTTTTCTACCCCTGTTCTACACTTTATCCATTCACGCTACCTGCTGAAATTATTAATCATTATATTCTGAAATCATTATCATTTCTTTCATTGCTGCAGCTGATTCCCAGTTTTGAAACAATCATACCTCAACAAGGATTCCTCCATAACTTGGAAACCAACCGTCAGATCACTTTGAGTTTTGGATATACTATTCTTCAGTCTATTCTTCACCATGTCCTAAAATCTGGTTTGCATCCATTGGTCAGATCTTCAGTTATTTATTAATTTCATATTCTAATCTGTTTTCCCTCACTGCAATCTGGATTTCTAAGTGAGTTTTTGAATCCTACACTGTTCTGATTTGGAAACCCCATCAACCAGTCTAACCTGCATCTCTAAATTAATAATAAGACAACCAAAATAGATTATCAGTTATCATGTTAGCCACCAAATGATCTGAAAAAGCATGGGTTTTAATTTAATCATTCATTTCCCTTAAAATGCACCAAAGGGCAGTCCCAAGTATTAAGAGCCTAAAAATTCAAACAGTCAAATCTTAATAAAGCCAGGATGCCAACACAAAAAAAATTAATGCAGTCTTACTAACAGAGCAAGATAGCATGTAAAATGGAAGATAAGTCATAGACTGACCAATAAATAAGGCGGAAAGGCAATATGAAACAACAAGAAGGTTACAGTTGTGCTACAAACTACGAAAGGGGAAAAAAAAAAGTTCAGACAAATAAATTGACTACAGCAGATGAATGTATAGAAACTTTTAAGGAAGCCAGAAAGGAAATCACATCATCGAGTGCCAGAGACTTCTGGTCCAAATCTTTGCTTAGTTGTTGCAAACTTTTCCGTGTCTGAGGGATAGTTTCCTTGCCAAGTTTAATATATTCCTCATATACCATTCGAAGCTTGTCTAATTGCTGGAAAAGGGAATCAGCATTTGATGACTCCACAGCCAAAACCTTCATATGCTCTGCAGAACTTGTTGCTTTAACCCTTTGCTACACTATGCAAGAACATATTAACAACCTCAATGAGAACTAAGGAAAAGCAATAACCAACATACACAAACACAGTGTGTGGAGAGGGGCGAGTAGCAGTGCACTTTAAGAACTTGGTAACTATATCCTCACCTTTTTCAACAAAGAAAGAAAGGTCTCTCACACACACACACACACACACACAGATATATATGGGAGAGGGAGCCCTGGAGCAATTTAACCACTTCACTACTCAGTATTGCTTTGCCCACAGAGATATTCTAACCTTCTTCACAAACTCATCCTCCTCTTCAGGGGAGAAAGATCGCTCACAACAGGGACAAACATGATGTGCACGTGCAACTCTTTCAAAAGGATCAAACATCTGCCTCATGCCATCTGCAATGTTATATTTACTGCAAGTGATGAATGACAAAGGGTTTCAGCTCATATGAATGATACAGACCTTCCATGGCGCAAAAAAAAAAAAAAAAATTATATATATATATATATATATATATATATATATAAATGCAGGGACATCACAGTGAGTGCAGGGAACAAATATGAACAGAAATGTGTGACCCTTCAGAAACTTCTTCACTGCAGGTGCAGGAAGAGCTGTGTGTATTTGCTTGCACTTTTATGTGTGTGTCTGTTTCCCTATGAGTAGAGTGCAAAATAATGACCTTTTCTTGACATCTCTTTTCTCCTTAGCTTCATTGACAACTTGAGGGAAAGAATCAATGTCGAAAGACTGCTGAAACAAAGACTGTAGTTTTGACTCGATAAACTTTTTTTTCGCTGCATCACAGAGGAAAAAATAAATAAATAAATAGTGTAATGCAAGTAAAAGAAATGACCAAAGTAGAGCTAAAACACTTCACTACTAACACAAACACTCCAGGTAAAATAAGTAAACACCTCAGGTTTCACTATTTTCTCCCCATCTAGTCGACAGTAGTGTGCAGAGAGCTCACAAGCTGGTCAAGCATCAACCCAAAAGTCAGAAACCCAGAAACCAGTAACAGGTGGGTAAGGTTTGACTTGCTCAGCAGACTGCCTTAACAAAGTGGATGGAGCACAACACCCCAAGTTTAATGTTTCAAATTTCGACCGGAGTATAGATTTCAACTTGACTTTGAGAGTTTGAGGAAAAATCAGATATCTTTCTGTTAGATGTCGTTTAACATTTTGGTGGAAATCAACAAAATGTTTTGCCAAAGTGAGGCCCATTTTAGCCATTACAATCCTTGGTATGGAAGTACACAGTTTTAACAAATTGCAACAAAACTTTGACCCATCTTTTTATTCTGTAGAACCGAGAAGCTTTCGCATTTTTTCCAAAAAAATAAATAACAATTTTGATCTGGGAAAAAAGACAAACCACATCTTGGAATTCTGTCCAACCCCACAGCTATTTTTCTTGCCACATGAACTGATAATTTGGCACATTGACCATTGTTAGATGGAAATTCCTCAATAGGCCATGCATCAAATTTGGTGGCCTATCTCAACTGTATAGACTGCATTACTACAATGTATGGCAATTTTCACCTCACCTCTCAATGGTATCTATTTCTAAACAGTCCCTAGTAAGGATTGACCTTTTCAAAAAACAATTTTCAAAGCATTATAGTGATGGTCAGGTTGGTCTGATAACCTATGAGCTATGACTAGATGGTTGAATGAAAACATGTCATTTCAGCTCTAATCGAACTGCCACATCGCAGTTATAATGACCCTACTAGAAAGCCTTCCAATGTATGGTTGGCTATAGTGCTAAGAACTTAGAGGGATTTCAAAAGATTTGAGCACCTTTTGAGGTTACTTCCTCAACACAAGGTAACGTAAGCACCAAAACTGATTCATTCTTTTTGAAATTGTTCTTAGAACTAGATAAATCATGTAAAAAATGCATGAATAACACCAATAATCGTGAATTTGTGCTAGTTTAAGAAATTAGCAGTCAGATATATGCAATGAAAGAGGAGGGAATTGGGAAAAATTCAATTTTTTGAATTAAAAGATTGTAGATACGAGGTAATAAAATTCTAATATATATTTAATTATATATTACCACCCAAGTGCAGAACCTATCGGTCTTGGCTTTTTATAAAACTACAAAAAGCGAATACATTAGTTCGAACCATCCCCGGTTCAACCACCAGACCCCCCACGGACCTTACCACCTTAGGCCCTTTACCAAGCCCAACCCCAGGCCCATCTCACCTTCAAGCCCTAGACTTGACTGACCTAACCGGCTAACCCATCCCTGACGGTCCCCCTGGGCCGAACCTTTCCCTTTAACGTTGCCTCTGCCGCTGCGGTAAACATCCTTGTTCCCTCTTGAATGTTTCCATCTCCCCTATCTGCGGTTTCTCTACTCCCTCATACTTCCCCTTATCTCACCTCCTCCTCCCCCATCCTCCCTTCCCCTTTTGCTCCCTCCACTCCTTCGTTAGCCCCTCCACCACCCCTATTTGTCTCCTGCCACTATCTGCAGCCTGGGGAGCATTCCCATCCACCCTTGCCTTGCGGGGAAGGCCTCTCCGGTTCCTATTAGCACCTTCCCCCTCCAGCCCACCCCTCGCCAGTAGCTTTGCTGGGAAATCCCTTAGCAGTGACTCGGGTAAGCTTCTCTCTATCCTTGCTCAATCATGAATAAAGGTCTTTGCTGGACTATTAGGGGCCTCAACACCCCCTGCAAGCAAGATGAAGTTAGGAATTTCCTCATAAAAACCCAAGTCTCCTCCTATTTCTTATTAGAAACCAGACCGAAAGAGCATAATGCTTCTTCCATTGCTAAGAAGTTGGCCCCTTTGTGGAATGCAGTGTTTAACTACAGTCTCCATCTTAATAGGCACTTGTGGTGCATGTAGATGACCCTTGGAGTCGTCAACGCCACAGTTATTAACTCTACTATCAATTGATTCAATTCATTCATGTCTGCATCATAGACAAGGTGAGCACAAGTATTGTCTTCCTCGCAGCAGTTTAGGCCCATAACTCGGTAATGGATAGGCATGATTTATGGGAAGATCTCAAACTTCTGGCTACCTCAATTGAAGACAATCCTTGGGGAATCATTGGTGATTTCAATGTTGTGTGATTTGTCCATCAAAAATTTGGAGGCGAAATTGATAAGGCATATGTGAGGGAGTTCAATGCTTTCTTAGATGATATTGGAGTAAACGATCCAAAGTGGAATGAAATGAAGTTTACCTCGAACAATAGAAGACTGGAAAACCAAAGAGTGGCCTGCAAACTGGATATGGATCTTGTGAATGACAGATGGCTAAATCCTTCAGCTCTTTTGAGCCTTACTTTGACAGCTCTAGGATATCCGATCAATGCCCGATTCTCCTCACCATCACCCCTAAAGTTCCTTTCGGCCATAAGCCTTTCAAATTTTTTGATATGTAGGCCAAGCATGATGATTTTCAGTCTGTTGTTAGAGGGGCTTGGGTGATACCTCCAAAGGAAAATCAGCTCCCTCTTAGCAAATTTTCCCAAAAGAGTGAGCCCACCGTATATGGAACAAAGACACCTTTGGAAACATCTTTAAGGCTGTCCAGGAGTGCAGAAGAGCTATGAAGCACATGCAAAAAATCCAGCTTCAAGTGGCTATGAATGATCACTCTTGTGGAGCAGGAGAAGGGGTTATCAGATCGGCTTGCTTCTTTAGTGTCTCAAGAGGAAATTTTTTTCAACCAAAAACCGCAGATTACTTGGCTTAATTTGGGGGATAGGAACACAGGCTACTTTCACCGCTCCATGAAAGCCAACCAGAATAGAAACTCAATCTGCACTCTGCTCTCTAGTGAGGGATCCTTCCTCTCCAGAGTTGAAAACATCAAGCCCGAAGTGTTCAGATCCAAATATAATCGGGTTTCCCTCCCTGTCCTGGATTGTATCCATGATAATCTCGTTGATAATGCTCTTTCTTTATATGAACAGAAAAACCTGGCAGCCATCCCTTCGAAGGAAGAGATTCTCCAAGCTATCAAGTTAATTGAATCCCAAAAGGCTCTAGGCCCCAATAGACTCAGCATGGGATTTTTTTCTGCAGCCTGGGAGATTGTGAAACCTGACCTTATAAAGGCAGTGAAAAGCTTCCTCACTCTCCCAGCAGAATCTCTGAGATCAGTGACATGAACTAAACTTTCCTATGCATGAGTCCTAAAGTTGACGGAGCTCACTCTATGCCAGAATTCAGGCCTATTTCCCGAAGCAACACCATCTACAAGTTTATAGCATAAATTCTTTCCAATAGACTCAAAAAGGCAGATGGATCATCTTATCAGCTCCAACCAGTCCAGTTTCATTGAGGGCCGTAATATTACTGATAACATCCTCCTTTGCACGGAGTTAGTCATAGGGTTTGACAGGACAGCTCATACCCCAGCAGTGCCACCAAAAGTGGACATCCAGAAAGATGGGAAATTGGGAATTCCTTACAAACTTGCCTTCTAAGGCTGTGTTTGGATCTATTTCTATTTCTATTTTTATTTCAAGTTTTTGTATTTAAAAAGGTTTGGTATTATTTTTGGATGCTATTTATGAGAAATAAAAATGAAAATAAGGCCAAAAAGCCATAAGAGGTTTTGACCTCTTTTTGATTTTTGGCCAAAATCTCTTTCTAGTTGTTTTTGGCATATCTTTAATTACCATATGTTTTTAATGAGGGTAAAATAGTAAAACTAAAATGTTTTATAACATTTGCTCCAACGTCTCATTCTCCCTCTCTCAGACTGGTCTCCCCTGTCCCTGGGAAAAATGCTTGGATCTGCATTGACATCGGAAGCTGCAGCTTTCACGGCACCTTTGGCAACTCTACTGATGACAGAATCAAATGTAAACACCACTCCAACATTCACAACTGGGGGCCTTTTGTAGTTGACATAATCATTAAGAAATATGCATATAAAATGAATAATAACGAAAGAAAAACGGAAGCCATTGTTAGAACTTCAAAACTACAGAAAACCCAAAAGCACATAACAGCACAAATCAATAGTACCCCCTGAAACCGAAGTGTTCGAGGCGAGGTTTGGAATTTCTAAAAAACTTCGAATTTCTTTCAGAGGTTCAAACGAAATAGAATGGGGATTGTGGAAGTAGACAAGTTGCTCATTATTACAAAAGTGCCTAGTCTAGAAAGAAGCTTTCCCAAGAAACCATTAACGCGCAGACATTGATCTACCTACAAAGTGGTAGTAAAAAGAAACTTCACGCTCTGAACACTCTGTTTTCCTAAGTACGAAAGAAACAGAGAGAATTAGACCAATGGTCATAAGGTTCAATAAGCCAAAATCAGATATAAGATCACTGAAATAGAACCTGGCGGAAGCTCCTGGAGCAGGTCTGATATTATGAGTAATAAACCTTTCAAATAAAATCTTAGGGGAAGATACTCAAGGAATGGACTCGATTTCAGTTAAGGATATAATTCACAGGTTCTTAGGGGGGAAAGGAAACTGTACGGAGATCAACCCTACCCTATGAAGACTGGTTCGCCACTAATTGCAAGTATAGTAACAGAAAGGGAAAAATAAAAGATCGCAGCAGAATTAAAGAAAAGGAAGAAAACCTAGGATCGAAGAACCGGAGAGGAGAACAGGTAAAGAAAAGGGAAGAATCGACCAGTCGCAAACTACTTCACAGCCCCATGGTGTGTTCAACAAAAATTTATTTTCAATATTCAATCAATTCTAATCTCTTCATTGAATACATGGATAGTCAAAGAAATTGAAAGCAACAATCCTAATCGAAGTCTAAAACAGAAACACAAAGATAAAAAAGCAACTAGGACTCTAAAACAGACTCTAATTTTAATTTGAACTTTTGAGGAGAAACCTTAACAGGGATTGAAGCAAGCACAAGCTGCAGCTGATACTAAACAATTTTGGTGAGTTGGGAGCATTATCGCCTGCAAGTTGACACCTCAAGAAAGAGAAAGATTGAAACAACATTTTATTTTTGAAATTATTTTGGACATAGATATACCAAATCTATTTCACATTCTTCAATCTGTTTTTTTATTGTAGCTACCAAACAACATTTTATTTTTGATAAAAAATGAATTTTAAAAATGATTTTTAATAAATAGATAAAAACAAAATAAAAATAGATCCAAAGATTCCAAACTAAGCCTAAGATACACTTCCCTCCATGCTTTATCTCGTGGATTCATTGGGCGTCTCCACAATTCGCCTCTCTTCCTTGGTCAATGGCAGTCTTGTGGGGTTCTTTGGTAGCAACAGAGGCCTTAGGCAGGAATGCCCCATGCCCCCCTATCTTTCCATTCTCGTCATGGAAGCCCTATCCAGAAGCCTCTAGCTCAAGGCTGACTGCAAAGGCATTGATTTCTTCCCAAATTGCAGATCCACTAAATTGACCTACCTTGCTTTTGCAGCTGACATTTTGATTTTCTCCAAGATAAACACAAAGTCTATTCGTGCCATAACCTTCACCTCCTTTGGCGCTTTATCCAGTCTCTATGTCAATCCTCACAAGTATTCCATCTTTCTGTCAGGACTCAGGAGTTTTTGAAGATCTTCAAGAACTCCTGATGAGTGTTTCTGGGTTATCTGGGAACCCTTCTTGTTAAGTACTTAGGATTGCCCCTTATTTCATCCAGATTAGCTTCTCATCATTGTTCTCGTATTTTGGACCAGCTACGGAAGAGATTTCAATTATGGAAGGCAAGATAGGCTTTATGGCTGCTTTCAGTTGATTAGATAGGTCTCGCAGCATTCCTACATTTACTGGACAGGAGTATTTGGTCTCCTTACATCAATCATTCAGAGAATCGAATCCTTGATGAGTGCTTTTCAGTGGAAGGAGGACAATAACTAATTCTTCCATACGATCTGCCCCCTAAAGCCAAAGGGGGGGCTTGGCTCGAGGATAGTGAAAGAGGCTAACAAAGTTTGCCTCCTTAAGCTTATTTGGAAAGTGATTACAAAGAAGAAAAGTTCATGGGTGGATTAACCCTATTCCAGGTTCATTGAAGAAAGAATTTATTTGGAAGGACACTTGTGGGCAGAAGCCACAGAACTCCTCTAGGGCTTTGACCTTGGAGAAGATCCTGGAGATAGGCCTCTAGTGACCGACATCATAAAGTCCTTTTTTTGATATTGGAATACACTCCTTTGGCTCAACAACTGGCATGCCAGAGGAGTCCTCTACACAGTAACGGGGAAAGGATTAGGCTTGATTTGGGGCATGATAGAATGGACCTTGTATCCTCCATCCTCCACAACGACAAGTGGTAACCGAGCAAATTTCCTCTCATGGATTGTCTAAGGCCCATGGTCCTTCCCTCCATTTCTAGACAGCCATCAGGAAGGGGAGATCTAGTGATGTGGAATGTAACGGCTTTGGGCCTTTTCTCCTCTGCTTCAACTTGAGATATCAATTGGACGCGCACCCCCAGAGTTCCATGGCATGACATAATTTGGTTCAACAACCATATCTGTCGTCATAGCTTCATTGTCTGCACAGTTCTTACCAACACCTTAACTACCAGGTCATTCCTACTCCAAAGACATACTGGTTCATGAAAGGTGTTGCCTCTGCTGATAGTCTAAGGAAGATATTTCTCATCTATTCTTTGAATGACCTTTCTCTTCCTGTATATGGGGAAGGTATCCTCATTCAATGCAGGCCCTCAGAAAGATGATACCTGCCCTTTGGAAGAGAATGGAGATGGATCCACAACAGTCAACAGGTTTAAAGGGAAGTCGCCTTGCGATATGACTGGCAAATTAGCTTACATAGCGACGATCTATCACATTTATGATTCAAGTGATCAGTATCGCATCGGCCGATTCGTATCAGTTTTGGACCTGACTGATCCGTAATACAATCCTGTTTTAATATTATTATATACGGAATCAGCCACGGGTCAACTTCCCACTGTATCCATACATTTGGTCCTATCCGGATCAAATCGGTTTTGGACATGGATGATACTGTGTCCGATACCTAGATTTAGAACCTTGATCATATTTGGATGGAAAAGAACCTTAGATCTTTTGGACCTCTGAATCAACAAGCTTCAACCAGGTCTAGGGGGCAATTGCTTTTGATGTCTGAGGGAATCTTACCTCTATCTCCATCCTTGTCCTGACAATGCTAGGAATAGGTTTATCCCAAATGCCTAGAATCTACCTATTCAATTTTAATGTAAATAGGCGTCCCCGTTCACTCTTCTGTATGTAGGCCCTCCGGGCTTTGCTCTGGGTGTCCTATTGGGCCCCTTCTGTTTCCTCTTTGGGGTTTGTTTATAAAAATTAAAAAATTAAAAAATAAAAATAAATAAATTCATACAAAAGAAAAACCATTTTGACTTCGGATATTGTATTACTGGTAAGTATACTGCATCAAAGCACTGCAATGATGAAGTCAAAACAGTATAACTGCTGAAACAAGTTAAATGTAAGAAAGACCATAACAAGAACAAGGCTCAGTTTCTATGATAATCTTTTCGCTAGAAAGAAAACAAAAAGAAATTCATATACTAATGGAAGATATGATAAACTTGCCCGACCAGATTATTTTAAAAAAATGAAGATCTGGTGTAGGAGGTGTAGTGATGCAGATGGCCAGATGCAGTTGAATGGCTGGATAAGTTCGACCCAAGCTAGAAGTCCAAGCTGCGAAAAACCCGGACCAAACCATCTGGATTTTGGTCCTACAAGGGTAGTTAGGGGTTTTAATTATTCGTTAGGGTCATTTTAGTCCAGTACTTTATTATTTTATTGTAATTTTCTGTTGGAATTAACCAATGTAAGAGATAAGAGTTTCATTTGAGTTTTGCTTTCAGGTAAGGAGTTTTAGCAGATTAGGAGTCTTTTTAGTTTCTTTAAATACATGCTTGTAACTCGTCCATCCAGAATTTTGGAATGGAATGAAAGTTAGAGTTCGAGTACTGTTTGCTGCTGTTTTCTCTCTCTAGATTGCTCTTCATCTCTCCATCTCAGTTATCCTTCCTCTCTTCTCCCTTCCAGTTTTGTTTCAGTCCTCCTTTCTCTTTTGTTCTTCCTTCTCTATTACTGCTATCGACACCAGTTCAAGCATCAGTTGGAGTTAACCAAGGCTGTGTTTGGTAACGTTTTTGTGCTGGAACAGAGTTCTTTTCACAAGATTGTCTTTCCCGGTTTCTGTGCTGGAACGGAGTTCGACTCAGGATTAGCATAAAATGCCATTTGGCAAACATATTCTTAGACACAAGAAAAGAACATTATGCCGTTTGGTTAACATGTTCCAGAACACGTTTTTACCAACTCATTCAATAATTACAGAAATGCCATCAACCGATTTCTTATCTAAATATTTACATAAATGTCATCTAACCATTCTTAGACGAAAATATTACATAATTGCCATTAACTCACATTCAACCTACATCTAATATCTAATTGTCTAAATGACCAACCCTTGAAGAAATCTGCCGACTCTTGAACCCTAGAAAAATCAAAATGGAAGATAAAAACCAGGTTAGAGAGATGGAGAGAGAGAGAGAGAGAGAGAGAGAGAGAGAGAGAGAGAAGAGGGAGATGGGGACGAAGAGGGTTTTACCTATTGCAGTGAATGAAGGTTTTTCCAGTTGCAAGACGTGAGTGAGATAAAAGTGTCATGAGGCTTCTTTTATCAGGAACAAAATAATTAAACTGTGCTTCGAAAATTGTTTTGGAACATGCATGCTTATAGATTGTTCTTTACATTCTGCAAGATATGGCCAAAAAGCCGCATCACGCAGCTGGGTTCTGCAGATGGCCCAAGCAAAGAATCAACTCCATGAGCGCCCTAGTGGATTGTAAATCAGGGCGCATGAGATAAAATCCGGCCCCGCGTAACATTTTAAATATAACGCAGTTGAAAGCAATCCTACTTTCTATGACATCATCCTTTTGCCGGGAGTCGCCTTCTTGCTGTTGATGGTGCACAGTTGGCGCTGAGTAGTCTTCAAAACCGGAGTGTCACCTTTTCCACAAAAGACTCCCCATCTTCTGCGAGCTCACGCTCCAATCTCCCGCATCCAAACATATATGTATGGAAAACGGCAAGATTCCAAAAGAAAGTGGTTGTGGAATCATTTTTAACGGCCAAACAATTGCCTTAGAAGTTGCGCGGAATAAATGGTTCGACCTTTCGGTCCCGTTAAGAGATTGATCTCTCTCGCACCTAACTTGCGCCCCTCACCTCCCTCATCCTAAGGCATCGTAACATATGTATCAACGATTCCATAAAAGGAGAGAAAATTGGATTCATCCCTGGAGGCATATGCACAGACGGAGAATGTAAGACCTGTACTCCATGAACCCGATATAAACCTTTAATTCATGTCGTAACAGGTCTTCCAATCATCACCGGCCAGACGGGACGAGCGGGCGACAATCAGGTACGAAAACGGACCAAAATTGATAAAAATTGTCATACCGGTCTATATACCGGTCGACCGGTATGTCTGCTTGGGCAGACTAGTTAGATCCGAAAACTGATCTATGTGGGTCCCCCTTGCCAAATCTCGAGCCTAGAGACTTTCCTAACGTAGGGAAACTTCCTAAACTCTATCCTAGTCTATTCAAGGACCCTTAAACCTCCTTAAAACTCTTTGATTGATCCACACAAACCCTAGAGAGGAGAAAGAAATCTGAAGAGGAGAAAGAGCTAAGAAAGGTGGAAGCGGAGTCGCCGTTGGACGAAGAATGCCATAGTTGTGAACCAATGGTAAGTGCTTGAACTTCTCTCTAAGTTAAGCATTATAGATGATTGATCATGACTGATCAATACCTTGCAAAGCTAGGTATTGATCTAAAACCCTTATTTTGTCGTTAAACCCTAATTGTTCGTTAAACCCTAGATTTGAATTATAGGCGATGAATCATAGGAACTAGGACTTGAATGGAACATGAAACAACCCTAACTCGTTGCACAGTCCTAGAATGCAAAAGAGAAACCCTAGAACCAATAATGGGTGACCGACGGAAGGCGAACACCAAGTTGGTGTTCTTCCGGAGGCATACCGGTCGACTATACCGGTTGCACTATGTGCGACCGGTATTGCGACCGGTACCTCTCGGGAGCTGGTCAGTGGGGGACCAGTCGACCATACCGGTCGCACCTTTCCCCACAGTGCTGCGACAGGTACCTGTGACCGGTATGCACTGTGAGGGGTATATTTTGGTCCAGTTGGTTTTCAACTAAAACCAACGTAGACCTTAAGAAACTAATTTTAATTCAACCCTAACATCGTGTAGGACCTTGTGATAGCGAGTTTGGATTTTGTGACGCGGATCAAGCTAGCAATCAAGCGTCAGGTAAGGGAATCGGACCTAAACCCTAATAACTTAATAACAGTAAAACGTTGTTAATAATTATGATTATGTGGATTGGTGTTATGCATACTCACATGTCATCTTTACTTTCAGTTATTATATTGGTCATGCATACTCGCTATGCTAGGATGTGATTGTTAGGCATGTGATTGTTTTCGTTAGTGTGTGGAATGGGAAGGGCCTGGGGTCTGGGATCATTCCTCACACTAGCCTCTTTTCATATCGCTTTTGTCTTAGCATGCTTGGTGTGGGTAGGGTATCAAGGGGAGGAAGTGGCACTGTGGTCTCCGGCCTAGCCACTAGACTCGAGCCCTATCTCTATGCCGTAGGGAGCTGTGCTGGGATAGGGCCTACAGTGATAACATATAGGATTGGTTAGTTGCGAGCTCAGTTTGCAAACCCTCGCCAATAGGGGCTTACGTGTTGGTATGGGTAGGGCATCAGGGGAAGTGTTGGCGGTGTGTGATCCGAACACTTTAGCTCTATCTCTATTCCATGGTGGGTGTATGTGGGACGACAGTGGTGTTTGATCCATTGGGCGGATTCACACACTCGTGTATAAAGATGTGGTGGCTGCCAATCCTTTCTATAGCACATTGCAAACTTAAAACCAAACCATAATGTGAATGTTATTCATGCATGTTGTTTGTTGCATTGTCTGATTTTCTTACTGAGCTAAATTGTGAACTCACCCTTGTAATTTGTATATATACATGTTTTTAGATGTTGATGCAGGTTACACTGTCGAGGACTACATGGATGCTCCAGTGTATGGAGGTATTGCTGCCTTGGGAGTGCAAGCAGGGGAGGACGAGCATGACGCTTCATGCGAGTGCCCTTTCTGCGTGTACCTCTAGGATATGGATGATTTGATTATTTTATTTCAGTTGGATTTTATAAATCATGATGTAAAGCTATTTATTTACGTTTTGGTATTTTGAATAATTGAATAATTTATTTATTTATCAATAGAAGTACTCAGTTCATTATTATTAAAACTTCCCCTGTATTTAATCGTATTCTGATTATGGTTATGTGCAATGGTTTGTGTTAGTGGACACGGTCTTATTGAGATCCTGGTGTGAACCGTTGGTTTAGTGGCAGTTCACTCACACTTCTAGTTCAGCCGGAATTGGGGTGTGACAGAGAAAGTAGAAGCATAGGGAGAGCCGGTTCATTCCTTGAGAACAAAAAAACAGATCAAAAATACCAAATACCAAAACAGTGTTTTTTGGTGTTCTTTCCTTCCCACCAAATGGAAGAACAAAAGAACAATTCTTCAGGAGAGTTACCAAACACAACCCAAGAGAACACTCGATCTCTCTTGTCACTCCTTTCAGTCTCTATTTCAAAGATCTGAATCCTTATTTTAGGGCAATTCAAACCCTAGAGGCTAGAACATTGATACCAAAGCCCTCTTCTATTTCGAGAAACCAAACTGCAACCAGAAATGCCACCAGGTTCAGTTTCAGATTTTAAGACTCTTCCATCACTTGTTTTGGGTAACCATTATTGGATCTGAGAGAGTTGAGAGAAGCGACTTACCTCCTGAAATTTCAGGACAGTTCAATTCTCTGTTAGTGAGTTATCTCACCTTTAAGCAAGCAAGCTTACCATGGGGTTTGAGTTTACGAAGGAAGAAGACAGAAGAATTTATAACTACAATAAGACCCTGACCTTGAGAATCACATAAAAGCCCTGCTTTCTGAAGTACGTTCTGCTTTAACCCTACCTACTTTGAATTTACAGATTCATTCTTTGTTCTTTACTTTAATTACCGTTCTGTCCAGATACTGTTTTCTCACCAAAAGAGGTCCTAATAGTTCTGAGTATATATGAAACTGCCACTACTCATTCAATTTGAGTTATTTATCATTTGGGTGGGCCCATAGCAATCCCAAAACAGGGTTCAGCAACCCGGGACTGCATCAGGTACTCATAATATTCACCTAAGACTGGCAACCAATGATTCAATCTTTGTTCAACAGGATTTAGCAAAAACCATAAAGGAGGAGGGAAATGTAAAATCTTAAATGGAAGATGGGAGTTAGAGGTAGAAATGAAAAGGAGAAATAAGGTAATACACCATATAAAGGCAACTATATATCCTTTTTTTCCTATATTGTTACTTATACAGAAAAATATAAGCCAAAAACCAGTAATCATGAAATCGTGAGAGAGAAAAGAGAAGAAAAGGGAGAGCAGAGGAAAAATCATGGCACTCTCCCCCCGTTACTCTAATTTATAAATGTAGGAAGCTTAAAGAGATAGGAATAGGATTACCACAGGTCAGCAGTCCTAGTTACACTTCAACATGAGTAAAGACTCCTAGTTACACATGTGCAAGGAAAAAGAAAGTAAAATAACAAAAGAAAACTAAATACTAAATCAACTAGTCAAGGGCCGACACGGTTTTGACTATTGATGACCTGCTTTGACTAAGTCAAAGCTTATCTAATTAATTACGTTAACAACTATCAACAACCCTAAATCAAAGCAGTTATGAGTATTTAATTAATTACGCTAACACCCCCCCTCTCAATGTGGAGGACGGGGGAATGTGAGAGCTTCAGCTTGGAGCCTTGGAATAATGTAGCAGCGGGAGCAGCAACAGCAATAGTAGTAAGGGCAGCAATAATAGTAGTAGCAGCAGTAGTAATGGCAATATCCTATACACGTATCATAAATCTTTACTGAGTGTGACATTAAAACTATAAATTTTTTAAAGTAAAAAAAAAAAATCGATCTAATAAAAACAAAAGTGGTTAGCTTTCAAAGTAGTATTCCTACCATACCTGAATGCCTACAGACTAAAGCGTCACCAGAAGCAAGCAAGACGAGGCTTTATGCTTCGTAGCGAGCATTCAAAAACCTAAGCAACAAGGAAATACTCACTTCATAAAGCTACACTCCTTACTTTTTTTTCTTTTTTTTTTCTTTTTTTTTTTTTTTTTTGCTAACAACGGGTATCTAGACCTTTGGCCTGATTAATCCCACGGGCCCATACTGATCCCACAACCACATGGACCGTGTCATTCCAGGGTTGAATGAGAACCATTCCACTTGCACCCATAGCAGGAAAGAAAGAGCACTTAACACCCCTGTGTGAGTGGCCCCAAGGTAGAGGAGTCGAATTCTACCTTCTGCTTCCTGAGGTGTAGGCTCCTAGCCGACTCAACTACCCCTTGGGGTTCGCTCCTTACTATTCATCATTTAGTATCTTGAAGCTTCTTCTGTTTCAATATAGATCACAATGAACCTAGTAGTAGTAGCAACATAGTATAGGTCACTGTGAACCAAGTAATAGTAACAACATAGTATAGGTCACTATGAACCTAATAGTAATAGTTTGCAGCAGCAGCAGCAGCAGCAGAAGTAGTAGTAGTAGTGGTGGTGGTGGTGGTAGTAGTAGTGGTAGTAGTAGTGGTAGTAATAGTAATAGCAATTGTAGTAGTAGTCGTAGTAGAAGTCGTCGTCGTCGTAGTAGACAAATCGCAGGATACAGCAGTCGGATAGTGCTTCAGCAGGACATCAACGCACACCAACACAACAAGAGCAGCAATATCTCAGTAGTAGGGAAGAGTATCTCAATCATTAATACCCCAAAAGTAGTAGCACATCAGCAAGATTTCATGATGGGGCAGCAGTACATGAGCAGGGGCAGCAGTACAACATGAGCAGGAGCAGCAATAGTAGTGGCCGCACACCCAACGAAGAACTTTAAACGACTCTCAAACCATCTATTGTACCATGTTACAGAAAATAATTAACTAAAAACCAGTAATTATGGGAAAAGAGAAGAAGAAAATGGATAGCAGAGGCGGAATTGATGGCACTTTCCCCCCGTTACTCTTATTTATAATTGTAGGAAACTTAAAGAGATAGGAATAGGATTGCTACAGGTCAGCAGTCCTAGTTACACTTTAACATAAGAAAAGACTCCTAGTTACATATGTGCAAGGAAAAAGAAAGTCAAATAAGTGTTAGCGATACCGACGTGCACAGCTCATAGCGATATCGCTATGAGCTTTGGGTCCCATTTCTATTGTTATGTTATTCGTTTATTTATATTGTTTAGGTTGTTTCCTTGTTAGATTCTATTGTTAGGAAACATTATCTTTTGTAATTTGTTTCTATATATTCTAAATTGAGCAATATAAATGAAGAGATAAGAGGGAGGAAAAGTCACGTCGACTCATCTCCTTGAAGTCGGTATTTTTCTGGTTTCTTTCTCCTTCATCTTCTTCTTCTACGGTTCTTGTTTCTGGTTTTCTTTTTATTTTGAGTTGTTACAATAAGAAAAGGAAACTAAATACTAATCAACTAGCCAAAGGCCCACACAGTCTTCACTATTGATAATCTCCTCTGACTAAGTCAAAGCTCATCTAATTAATTACATTAATAGCTATCGACAACCTGCTAGTTATGAGTATTTAATTAATTACGCTAACAGTTACTGTTATTTCTCAAAATAAGAAGGATAGGATCCAATAAAGATGGAATCTAGGGAATTTTAAATATTTGACTAGGAAACATACATGCCAGGGGCAGTTGACAGAGAACTGATCTCAATCACAGTGTTTTGATGGTGTGGATAGGTCAGGAAGTGTGAATTCTTGGAGAGACCTGAATTTCAAGGCTCAGGAATTCAATTGGCTAGGGATTAGACTAGGGTTTAGAGACGAAATTGTATGGGATGATGGAAGAATGGTAAAAGAATGAATTATTGAAAGGTTTAAAAAGAAATGAATGTAATTTGAATGAAAATCATGTAGCTTTCTAGGCTGATTGAGAGGTGGGACAATTAATAATTTCTTGAGAACATATAAAGAAAAATGTATAAAACATAAAAAAGAATTAGAAGAGAGAGAAAAAAAGATCTAGGACACATACCACAACCATGAATCCACAGAACAGGGGAGGAGCAACTGAACTGCGAAATTCAATTTATTTTATGCGCATAAGAAGGTTGATTACAGCCTTGTACAGACCTCTAACTATATGGACTTCTACTGGAAATAGATCTTATCAATATCTCATCAAACTCAAATAAATAATTAACTAGCACCTTAAAATTTAATTCTGAGCTGGAAAACAATCAAATCCCATACTAACTTGATGACCTAGGTAATTAGAAGTTAGAACTCATGCCATTAACACCACTTGACTAACACCAAAAGTATCTTTTAATTATCATCTCAAATGAAATCAAAGTTTGTTTTTACAAAAATAAAAAAAAATAAAATAAAACAAAAAAAAAAAACTAAAGCTAAAGTTAATGAACATTAAAAGTAGAGCTCTAGATAGACCAAATAAGAATAGATGTAGATACATCCGTATGTGTATCAGTTTGTTGATTACAGCCTTGTACAGACCTCAAATCTATAGACTCCAATGGAAATAGATCTTATCCATATCTCATCAAACTACAATAAATAATTATCTAGCACCTTAAAAGTTAATTCTGAGCTGGAAAACACAATCAAATTCCATACTACCTTGATGACCTGAGTAATTAGAAGTTAGAACTTATGCCATTAACACCACTTGACCAACAACAAAAGTATCTTTTAATGATCTCCCCAAATGAAATCAAAATTTTGTTTAAAAAAACAACTAACACTGAAGTTACTGAACATTCAAAGTAGAGCTCTAGATAGACCAAATAAAGAGCAGATGTAGAAACATCTGTATGAAAATTCAACTTCCAGATTAAACAAATAAAAATTCTTGCCCGTGTGATACATGTTTATATGGCTAAAGCACGACTTATAATACTGTATATTTAAAACAGATAGCACATAATCCCTATTAATGACAAGAGTCTACATATTGAACTTCGTAATTTCTAAAAAAAATAATACATAGAGCCTCACAAATTTATAATGGAACATCTAGGGTGCCCCTTCTATATTATAGATGAGAAGAGTAAATAAGTCATCATCGTCATGTTAATCAGATATAATATACGTCTATTCATACCTGAAGTAAACAAATTGGATAAGGATCGGATCCAGATAAAATCCAATCCATCCATGGCTCTAATACAAATCACCCCTAAAAGGGTCACATGTGTGGGCCCCAGAAACCAAGAAACTCTAAAAAGTTTTCTACAAACATGTGATGGCTATTTGTTCATCTTTCCTCTGTCGTAAGCTCCCATCAATATTACAGATGATTTTTTGACATATGAAAGCTGGGATTCTATAGCAAACTTCGCAAGATTTGCCAAGTAAATAAGCTGTTCAAGTGATAATTACACTCACCATCCATTTCCTTTTGAAGCTTCGACAGGGAACTTTCAACATCTTCTATTTTTGTCTTCCCCACTTTCACCTCCTTATCTGCTTCAAGGTATTTTGATTCCAAATCACTGAACTCCTTTTTGAGGGCCCTGCAAGTATGAAACCAAACGTATGAGAGAAATATATCAATCTAAATGACGTAAAATACTTAAAAGTCTGCGCAACAGTACTGCCTAAAGTCACCAAATACGTGTGTAACAAAATAGAAAAACAAGAGAAGATGGAGAGAATCGATGTGTAAAGGAAAGAGAGAGTATGCCTTGGTCCTCTCCTTGTAGCTTGTATTTATAGAAAATAAAAACAACTATTAGATATGATCTAGGACTCTACAAGTCAGAGTCCTAGTCACAAACTAAAGACAAAGTAAACTCAAAATAGGAAAAGAAAACTAACAAGCCTAATTGGTAAAGGAAACTAATAAATTAATTAGGAGTCCATATACTAATAGGAGATCTAATTACAATAGGACTGTATAAAACTATAAACACAATAGGACTGTAGAGTCCTATTTCAACTCAGCAACAAGGACAGTAGAGTCCTTCCTTAACTCAGCAACCAAGGATTGTAAAGTCCTTCTCCAACTCAGCAGCATAACCAAGCAGTCCGACGCGATGAGGACTCCTCACAGTTCCTACCGTGTGGACTGTTCAGTAGTCCCTATGGTGTGGACAGTTTAACAACGTGAACATTTATTTTTAGGAAAAGAAGAAAGAAAACCTATCAATGATGACTATAATCAGAATTTAAAATGAGCTTAGACACCAAGAACTGATAATTAAAAAGACAGAATGAGTATAACTAGAGCATGCAAAGCAACAAGTAAATGACTCATAACAGATAGCCACATCATAAAGTTTAGAAATATAATTATCACATAGAGACTATTTAAAGTAAACTCAAGTCCTTCCACATACAAAGTAGACTATCTTAAACATAGTTTCCCTAAAATCCAGGGATCAGACAATTGCCTGGAGCACCTTTAAAACAAGCTCATGTGCTCAACCAACAATAAGTAGCTAAGTTCACGACATTGTCAAAACTTGCAAAGAGCCACAAGATGCATTAGCCAATACTCTTTTAAGACTTAAAGAGTACTACATCAATGTCAATATATAATAAAGCACAACCTCTGGAACAAGGTTCTAAATCTCGGATCTCAACCTCGTCTTGGAGAGGTCGAGATTTCTTTGTCCATGTCTAGCACCCCAAACTGGACAAGCTTTCTTCTCAATCTGTCAAATGCATATTTCTTGGTTACTCTTATACTCAAAAAGGGTACAAATGCTTTGACCCTATTACTTGGTGTCATTTTGTTAGTGAAAATGTTACATTCTTTGAAGACACACCAAACTATCCGACACCGGTGCCTCCTATTGTATCACCCCCTACCCATGATCCTCCCCTACCCCTCATCACCTCTCTAGGTGATGATTCCGATACCCCCCCCCCCCACCTCCATCCCCGGTGCCCTTGCAAGTCTACAAACACCACTCCCCACGAGCTCCAGTCCCTGCTCCAACTATTGCTCTGCCTGCCACTGAATCCAACCCTAGCTCTGTGGTCGACCCTGACCTCCCTCTGGCTCTTAGCAAAGGTCAGCGTACTTGCATTCAGCAATCTTTACTGACCTTTCCCATTGAGCGCTTTATTATTACTAACCACCTTCCCTCTTGTCACCGTAACCTTGTTTTCTCCTTATCTTCTACCTTTGTCCCTACCACCTATTCCCAAGCCTTGTCCCATCCATGGTGGAAGGTGGCTATGGATGCTGAAATGGAAGCCTTGAACTCTCGCCAGACTTGGGTTCTTGTTGATCTTCCGCTGGCCACTTTGTACTTCATTGCCAACGGGTGTTTACTGTGAAGCATCATCCTGAGGGTTCTGTTGAACAGATGAAAGCCCATCTTGTTGCAAAGGGTTTCACTCAGACTTATGGGGTTGATTATTTTGAAACCTTCTCTCATGTGGCTCGACTAAACTTTTTGTTCATGTTCTTATATCTTTGGCTATCAACCTTGATTGGCCACTCTATCAGATGGATGTTAAAAATGTATTCCTCTATTGCAATCTCCAGGAGGAAGTTTATATGGATCAACCTCCAGGGTATGTTGCTCAGGGAGGGAATTCTAACAAGGTTTGCAAATTACTTAAGGCCATCTATGGACTCAAACTGTCCCCTCATGCTTGGTTTGATAAATTCAACGATGTTATTACCATTTTGGGTTCTTTGCTTGCTACTCGGATCATTCGATATTTGTACAACATCATCACTCTACTGTCACTATTATTGTTGTTTATGTTGATGATATCATAATCACGACCAATGACAACTCAAGAATCATGGAAATTAAATCTCATTTAAATAAGCATTTTCAGATGAAAAACTTAAGACTTCTTCATTACTTCCTAGGTATTGAAGTAGTTCGAAGCAACAAAGGCATCAGTCTCTCTCAACGCAAATATGTACTCGATCTTCTCATTGAGACTAATCTACTTGAAACTAAGCCAGCCGAGATCCTCATCAGAAATTTTAAACTTGTGACAACCCTGACTACTCTGATGTTCATCGGTATCTACCATAGTTCGAAATCTCGGTTCTCGAGTTTATGTTGATGATATCATAATCACGACCAATGACAACTCAAGAATCATGGAAATTAAATCTCATTTAAATAAGCATTTTCAGATGAAAGACTTAAGACTTCTTCATTACTTCCTAGGTATTGAAGTAGTTCGAAGCAACAAAGGCATCAGTCTCTCTCAACGCAAATATGTACTCGATCTTCTTATTGAGACTGATCTACTTGAAACTAAGCCAGCCGAGATCCTCATCAGAAATTTTAAACTTGTGACAACCCTGACTACTCTGATGTTCATCGGTATCTACCATAGTTCGAAATCTCGGTTCTCGAGGGTGTCTCGACCCTTGAGAAAATCGAGATTACCGAGATCACGAGACGAGAACCTGCCGAAACTCCCAGAGGATAAAAATGGGAGTTTCGACAGGTTTTTTTTATGGTTTAAGCCATTTTTTAATGTTTTAAGTCCATTTTAGAGCCATTTTAAGGCTATATATTGCAGGAAAATACTTATTTAACATATATAAACATATTTGAAGAATAAAAAATAATCACATTATCGAAAAATCATACATTCATAAATCATAAATCCCACAAAATGACATAATTTACAAGTACTCATTATATGAAAGACTTAAATACTCAAAATGAAATAATACATTCCCATTAGTCCATCCCAATGTCTAATCATATGTAGAGTGGCGTACAGGTTCCATCTGATCAGATTGACTTTGCTGAAGAAAATATATCTCGGTCTGATAAACAAAACCCTGCCACGACATCCTTCGACTATAAAAGGTCTAGTAGTCTTCCACATATTTCTCATACACATGATCTGAGAAGTTTCTAAAGATACCCAACCTTGGATACAATTCTGATGCAGCAGTGGGCCCACAAGCTGGGATGGGCATGGGTTAAAATCTTTGTTAGATTTAATTTTAATTGTAATATTTGTAATCTTTTATTTTTGGGAATTTTAGATTAGAAACTTAGGCAATATTTTTATTAGGCAATTAGTAGATTATGGTTTCTTTAATTAGGATTAGGATTAGGATTTTATTTACTTACTAATTTACTTCAATTAGTTTAGGAAAGTATTTCTTTTAAATACACATGTAATAGGATTTTTAATTTGGAGATTGAAGAAAGAAATAATGAATTGAAGAATTGAGATTTGTGAGCCTACGGGCAGAAGTGAAGTGGTGTGCTCTCTCTCTCCTTCCCTTCTTTCTCATTCATCTCTGCGATCAAAACCGACCATCCTCCTTTGGTTTGTTCCCCTCTTTCTTCTTCCTTCCCAACTTCTTCTCCTTTCTTCTTACTGTCCCCTATCCTAGCGGTAAACCCCAGCCCCAATAAAACTCATAGATCTCCCTCGTTACTCCTGTTTTTGGACTGAGATTTGGGGATCCCATCCTTACCTAAAGGCGACCCTACCTGCAAAGAATTGGCCCCAGGCTTTGCTAAAATTGCATGTTCCCAACTGAAGAATAGATCTGAACCTTCCTCTTCCGCCAGAATCTGTTTCAGTCATCAAATATTATTTTCTGGTTTGTTGATCCTTGTGTTTCTTAGTGACATTCAAGAGGCGTATGAGTGTAGGTCCCAACTCCAAAATTCCAGGTCAAAAGGAGTTGATTTAAGGAAGTTCTAGTTCTTTGAAACAAATCTGTTCACCGCCTCTGTTCTCAGCTAGAGGTTGAAGACAACCTCAAAAGCCACGATTAGTTTCATTAGCCTTTATTGTTTCTTTCCAATATTGTCCCTTCTTTATAAAATAATTCTGTTTTGTCCCATTTTATCTCTTATTCCAAGTTTATCCTTGTTTCCTTATTAGTTCTAAGGCTTGTTTGGTTTGTTAAGAAATTGCAAACTTCTGATTTATTACAAAACTGCCACTACTGGTTGAGTTTTGAGTTTATTTACAATTCTGCCACTGTTTGTTGAACCAAGCTTCCATGTTATTTGGTTGGGCCCATTAGCGGATTAATTAGGGTTTTCTCAACCCGGATCCCTCATCAAATTCACTATAATGTGGAGTAAAGTAAGAATATATTGGCTGGTGCGGGGGCATGGTTCTTTGCAAATTTGGGACTGAAAAGAGACTGTCCACAAAGTTTGAGTCAGTCTGTGATGTAGCATTACTAGTACCAGCAGAATAATCATATGCACTTTCCATCATGCGGTCATCATCACCGGAATAAGAACCGTACGCCGAAGTGGTGTCAAATCCATGAGCACTCCACTGCCCCTACTCCTATCTACTGCTACCCTCAATGCTCAGTCCTCCAAAACTTGTGGACATGCTATCAATTTCAACATCAGGCATAATATCAGGATCAAGAACGATGTCAAAGAAACGATCTTCTTCTTCTTCCACTGGTTGCAAAGGGAATTCCCATTGACGAGACCTACGTGTATACCCAGTTGTAGGCCGTGATGAAGATGCGCATCCACCATGATCTGGATCCTGTGTAGTGTATGTATACTGACTCTCACCGGTCCATCTAATAATGGGTACAGTCGGTCTAGAATCACCACCACCACCCTCATCACCACCACTATCAGAAGTTGACCAGCCACTTTGATCCATTGTATCATCATCGCATTCTAAGTCACTACCAGTACCAGCTGGGGGGTCAAACGGTCTAGGCGCGACTGTGCCTGTACACGACCCTCATCCGAGGACATAAACCGCTCGAGATTAGAACCCATCGGAGCAGACACAGTGGGGTCAGGCATCCCACTAGGCTCATCCATCACTGAAACTACTCTGTCTCTCACCCATTCCACATAGGGATCCTCTTCATCTGAAGATAGTTGGAAGACGTCGGCTAGCTCAATCAGTTCTTGTTCATTTCTTTGTTCAAATTTCAAGCATTGTACCCTCAGTCTCATGTTGTAATGGGCGTAGACCAAGTCATTTAGCCGTTGTGAGCCCAATTTATTCCGCCTCTTTAAATGGATAAGGGAGAAAGTACTCCAATTTCGCTCACACCCAGATGCGGAACATGTCTGAGATAGGACTTTGATTGCTATTCTCCTCAACTCAGTTGCATGCTCGCCATACAACAACCACCACTCAGCTGCACAAGATGAAGAACACATTTTAATACGCATATTAAATAAGATATGTTACTTGAAAATTTCAATTTCCATAATTCCATACCAGGATCGGTCTTATCACATCCAGCCACTGCAGCGGGAGTTCCAAAACTCCCAAGAGCATCTCTGAACGTTTTCATCTACACCCATTTCAAAATTTATAACCATTAGCCATTGTAATATGTGGATATTCAAATAATTCAGCACTTAAACCATACAACTCACCTCCAGATTGACCAGTGCTTGTACAGTATAATCTGACACCAATTTTGCCACAACATCTTTTACACCGATAAGGTCAGAATTGAGCCCAAGCACATGTGAATATTGGTACTTGGGGTTCAAATAGTATACTGCAAAATATGAGTCGCCAGATTAAAATAGAGTACTAACTATTAAGTGGAACTAAATTAAAGACATTAATAAATATACTCACCAGCCTTATGCAATAGGTGCATCAGCTGACTATCCCATCGATCTTTGATAATCTTCACAAAATGTCTGTTTCTACGTAGAAACGCAGTTTTTATACGATCCTTCAACATATCCATGGCAGCATATAAATGTGGCATGGTGGGCTGGAATGTTGTATCCACTAATCTTAGCACCTTCACCACTAGCTCCAGAATTTTGACTACATCTTTCAGTGTTCTCCAAAATTCCTCTGAAGCTATAGTAGTCTATGCTTGAACCCCAGCAGGAGAGCTGGACTCCCTCCACCCAAACCAGTCCTCAGAAGCAAACATCGATCTGAGGTCTACCATCTTTGCCTGAAAGCTCTTTAGTGCTATGTAGTTGGTAGCAAATCTAGTAATGTTGGGTCTTACCAAGTCCCCTCCACATCAATCCCTCAACAAGTTCAAAGAATAGCCATGGTTGTGTACAAATGTTGTCACCTGACGTGCTTGTTCAACCACTTGCTTTACTTTTTGGATCTTGCCCATGTCCTTCAACATCAAGTCAATGCAATGGGCAGCACATGGAGTCCAAAAAAGGTTATAGTTAGCCATCATCATCTCTCCTACCTTCTTGTAGTTGCTGCCGTTTTCTGTCACAATTGCACCACATTTGTAGCACCAACTTCATCCACCACTATCTGTAGCAATCCATGGATATAGTTAGCATCTTTTGTGCATGCAGATGCATCCACAGACTTCAAGAATGATGTCTTCCCATCACTGTAGACCATAAAGTTGATGATGGACTTTCTAGTGGGACCAATCCAACCATCACACATTATAGTGACCCCATATGCACCCCAATTATTTTTTAACCCTTTTATCCATACTTCTAACTCTTTTTTAATTCTTGGGAGATAGAAATTCATCACTTCATCTGGAGTGGGGGCTTTAACACCAGGACCAGCCTGAGCAACTGCATCAAAGAAAGGCTGATAGTATGGGCCACCACTGGCATTTGCTGGGATATTATTATAAATGGACCACCTAGCAAAGGCATCCCTAATAAATTCTTTTATACCCTTCCAGTTCCACATACACTTCAATTTCTTCTGTTTAGTGCCAGCTTTTCTAAAAACTGCTGGATCCTACTGTAAAATCTCAACATAATCCTCATCCCTAGCAGTAGGTGGTGGTGCTTAGGGTTGTGCTCTAATACTTTTTTATCTTCTAAACATAAAAGCCAACCCTCCCTTACTCTGTGTTTGTCGTTCTTCGGGCTGCTGAAATGATCTACTACCACCTGCCCCTAAGGCTCTTTGCCTCAACCTTTCCATTTCCATCTCATGGCTGACTTTACTAGCCATTGTTGCCCGTCTCAGATCTCTGACTTCTTCCTCAGTCAAACCCCTGGTATCTAGACCATCATCATCTGAACTATCATCATCCAAACCACGCACTGTACCTCGGATTGCATCCTCAAATTGTTGTTTACTTTTTTCTTTCTCTGCCATTCTCTGTTGGCCTCCCTTCATCTGTGCAGCTATGACCCTGGTAATCTCCACAGGAACTATAGCATACTTTGCCACGTCTGTAGAAGTCCCACTCAAGTGTTGCTTAAGTCTGGTAATCCCACCAGACATAAACTTCTTGCCACAGAATTTGCATTGGGTCTTCTTTCTATTACCGTCAATGGCGGTACAATACTGTCAAGCCATGTCAGTACGATCAGCATCACTACCTCCCTCACGAGAACCCGAAGTAGCCATAATATTTAGAACGAGACACTGTTACATAAAATGATAAATAGAGAAATTTAAATCAATAGATTTACATAAATAAAAACTTAAAATTGAAGAACATAAAAGCATCAAATATGCGAATACAACTCAAAACACATTGAAATTACTTTTCAAAATTTTAAAACTATGTTACAAGAAAACAGAATATTTTTCTTAATTTTCCATAATTATTTAGATATTATTAATAATTTTGGATATTAAATAAAAATAATTTATTTTTCGAAAAATATAATCCGACAACATGAAACCGTAGATTGGTCAATGATGTTCAACATATATTATTTTGAACACCAATAGATAAGTATTAATATTTTTTACTAATTTTTTATTGCTGAAAAATAGAATTTATTAATAAAAAATTCATAAAAATAAAAATATATACAGAAAAAAAACTGAAACCATGACCGCGTAGATCAGCCAACGATATTCAACATATATTATTTTGAACACCAGTAGATAAGTATTAATATTTTTTTATTAATTTTTTATTGCTGAAAAATAAGATTTATTAATAAAATTTTCATAAAAATAAAAATATGTATAGAAAAAAAAACTGAAACCATGACCTCGTAGATCAGCCAACGGTGTTCAACATATATTATTTTGAAAGTAAACTGATTAATATTTAAGAAATGTATTTTTTATTTTTTTAAACAAAAAATTATATATATATATATATATATATATATATATATATATATATATATATATATATATATATATATATATACAGAAAAAAAAATGAAACCGTGGCCGCGTAGATCGGCCAACGGTGTTCATCATATAATATTTTCAACACCATCTAAATAATATTTATCATATTTTTTAAATTTTTAATTACTGGAAAATACATTTTTTTAACAGAAAATCAAAATAAAAAATATATATGCAAGAAAATAATTTCGAAAGGATGAGATTGAAGATCGGCCTAATGACTTTCACATATATAAATTTCATGATGAACCAACATGTATTAAACATATTCATGTAAAAAAATAAGTTTTAGGGAAAAAAATCATACCTCAAACCTTAGATTTGCAAAGAATAGGTCAAAATACACCTCCAACAGCACTTTGATGGAGAGATTTGCAAAGAACAGAGGTTTTCAAACCTTAGATGCAAGGTTGGAGAAGAAGGAATGGAGGAAAAGAAGAAAACAAAAGGAAAGTGTGAGAAAAAAAATGAGTCCCGGTCGAGATCTCGACCGAGACTCTTATTTATAACTTGAACCAATTCGAAACTGGTCGAGACTGGTCGAGATCCAGTCGAGAACTGGTCGAGACCCAGTTTCGAACCAGTTTCTCGTCTAGACCCTTTCGAGACTACCGAGAAGGATCGAGATCCCGAGAAGGTCGAGATCTCGACCCTTCTCGGTCGAGTTTTAAAACTATGGTATCTACGACTTGTCGGTAAACTAATTTATCTTATTGTTACTCAACCAGATCTTTCCTTTGCAGTTGAAAAGGTCAGTCAGTTCATGCAAGCTCCAAAGCTCATCCACTGGGAGACTGCATGTCGTATCTTACATTATCTCAAGAAATCACCTGGCACATGTCTTATTTATCTTCGTCACCGCCATATTGATGTTGTTGGTTATTCAGCAGCCAATTGAGCTGGCATTGATGGTGATCGACAATCTACCGCTGGAAATGTACCTTTGTTGGTGGCAATCTTGTCACCTGGAAAAATAAGAAGCAAACTAGTCTCTAAATCCAATGCTAAGGCCGAATACCGTGCCATGGCTCATACGACTGCTGCACTATTATGGTTGAAGAACCTACTTCAAGAATTGGGATTTCCTATCACTCGACCCATGTCCCTTATGTGTGACAACAGGCTGCTATCTACATTGCTAGCAATCCAGTCTTCCATAAACCCACTAAGCACATAGAGGTGGATTGTTATTTAGTTAGTGATGCTGTTATGAAGAAATTGGTTGTCACTCCATTTGTCTCCTCTTCTAATCAGCTCGCCGATATCCACACCAAGCCTCTGTTTGGACCAGCATTTCGTCTCAATCGTTACAAGTTGGGTATGGGAGATCTATATACTCAAGCTTGAGGGAGGGTGTTATGAGACTCCTTCTTTCATGATACCAGAACCAGGTTCTGGTTTCATGACTGTACCAGACCTTGTCCTGGTCACATCTAGCCTGGTAGCAGACAAGATCTTATCCTGGTCATATCCAGCCTAGCAACAGCTTGATTAGAACTATTTAAGGATAAGATTTAGATTTGTCAATCAATTCTTATCCTCCCTTAAGTCAGCCATTGTATTTATAGTCATAGCTGTTTTAGAGAATTCTTACTGTAAATCTTTTTCCTCACCTATATATACAAGGCGATAGGGAGGGAGAGGATCATCATCAACACTGCCCCCTCTAGCAGTAATCGACTCTCCCCTCTCTCCCTCTTTTTTTTCTCTCTTGGTGTATGGTTTTCTTGTTACTGTTTTTTTCGTATTGATATTAGTTACAGGTGTAAACAGTACAATAATGTAAAAAGGGGAAAAAAAAAAAAAAAAAGGAAAAGGGAGAGAGAGAGAGAGAGAGAAAGATGATATGGTTTGGCTTCACCACCAAAACCTAGGTAAGGTTTCCCACCTTAGCTGCACTTGAATTAGCACAAGAACTAACTTCATGAAGACAGAGTATTAGCCAAAATTAATGGAGGCTGAAACCACCTTTTTCTATTTATTGATTTGAGAGCTATAACAAAAATTAGAACTTTAAAAACAGCAACTAACCTTTGACTACTCCTCACTAGCAGCCTTCTAAAGTGTATATTACAAAATAGAAACTTTTAAGTAGTTGACAACTGAACACGGGAAATAGAAACTGTTACATAATAAGTACTACTAAATAGTAACTAACTAAAAACCAACATCTAAGAGGTTCTCTCCTAAATAACAGCTGGACCCCACCACAACTACAACCAGTACTAGCCCACGCATGGGCTTATTAACAGACCCATAAGACCTAATAATTCTTCCCATCAATGGGCCTAATGCTGTACCATTTTGTGCACATCTCAAATTGACCCAGGCTCTCTGAGAAGTACACTATCGACTTCCAGAAGAGACGCGAGCTGACCAGATGGGTGTATCAGAACATCACAAGAAGGCAGCTTAGAAATGCATTGCAAACTAAGGGGAATGCCTCTTCATAACAGGAATGACTACTCATATGCTGTCCCATTTCGTGGACAGCTAAAATTGGTCCAGGCTCTCTCCTCCTCATACAACAGTAGTGCATGGACCAGGACTGGCCATGATGCCTCCACTACATCAGATAGGGGATTGAAATTGCAGTATGAAAAACCAAAATCGTAGTAAAGGTTTAGAAACCAGAATTAAGATAAAACAGAATTTACTAAATCAAGAAATCAGATGAGGGCAATTTGGTTGATGAACTGAATTAATACAAAAGCTAGGATCAGAAAATATCCAACAAAACACTCATTTAGCCAACTAACATGAATCAGGAAAAGTATAGCAAGCGCAGGAAAGATATGACCTGCCTGATTGAAGAACAAGATATTGACTTGAAGAGTCTCACTCCAAGCCTCAGCTAGGATCTCACTAATCACCTCAACTTCACACCAGGAACAGTGTCTCACTGCTGCTATGTTTCTCATAGAATAGAACAAACCAATTTCAATTTCAATTTCTTTTTCAAATGCTTATAGGCCGCTACTTTTAGAGAGAAGCTGAGAGGGTTCTAGGCCCCATGGGGATTTTCTCCTAGACTTAATGGCATGTATATTTCCAAGTCTTCCATTGGGACTGTTTCAAGATACTTAATGATCTTTACATTTTCAAGGCCATTCTTCTCCACTAACAATGAAACTACTAACTCCACTGGCATCCCTTAGACTTCTCAATTCGTATGGCCCACTTAACCCTCATATATGAGCTTTCAAAATAGACCCATTACAATAGAAAACATAAAAAGTCCAAGCCCATGACCCATATAACCCATTAGACTACGATTTGGGTTGTTCCAGCGTGAAAACTTGGGCTGAAACCTCTCCTGATCTACATCAACGGGGCAGTAAGAAGGGTCCTAACGCACTCAGTGAAGAAAAGAGAGTCGAACTTATTACCTCTTGGGACCCCTGCACTCTACTGGTACGAGAACCAAGTTACCAACTGCTTTTGTTTGGGTTGAAAGTTGAAATCTGAACTTTGTTTGATAACCCTCTTCTTCTCAGGACATTTCTCAACTAATGGCTACATTCTAGAACTCTTCTGTCTTGAGCTCATCGCAAATGATACGTCCCTTCAAGCCTTAGGATTATCATTTGTAAATCATGGTCTTATGCTACATTTCAATTTAAGGAATACCACCATAAGAAGGGGGTGTGGTAGATGATAGTCTCACTTCCAGCATTTCCACCACATTTATCCCATATTCTTTGAAATCTGCTCTGAGAACAATCAAAGGATACAAACCCACCCACATAAACAATAGCACAAACACAAGCTGCAGCTTCAATAAACAAGGGAGAAATGAGCCCTCTTAATGCAAGACTGGGTTGCAAAACCACGGTTTGGTTCCGCTATGGGCCCACCCAAAAGTGTATTGGCTCAAGCAACGAAGAGGGAGGCAAATCTGTAATTATATGGTTTAAATAAGGCTGTAAGCCTAAGATGTGAGGGTATGGGATAAACTAAGAATTAAATTAAAGGGTTAAGGGTAATTATGGAAGTGAATGTGAAGAAAGGACAAACATGATTCAAGACTTTAAAAAGGGCTAAAATTGAGAATCCAAATCAAAGGCTTTCTTCAACCTTAAATCACAATGGAAAAGGAGGGCCGTCAGGTGAGAGAACACAAACCACAAGAACTCCAATCGATTAGAAATTTAGAAATTTTAGGGCAATGTTGCTGACTTACTAATCTCTGAATCTCAACCAAATAATCCACCAAAACAGCAGCTAGAAAGTAATAAGAAAATTCTGTAACTGGACCTGGCTGAAGTTACAGGGTCAGGTCCGAACTGAGATAGATTTCTAGCAGCAGGGTTAACTTCAGCCAATTAAATTCTAGAGTTTGGGTTGCCTGGGACAAAGGAACCCATGCCTAGAATTTCAGGCCAAACAGATAATCATTCACAGAATTCAATGCAATTAAGAACAGAATTAAACGAAAGGGAAACAGTATAACAGAAAAGAATTAAGAAGAAGGGAACGGAAGAGGGAAGGCTTACCAGAGGAGAAAATGGGAAGAGAGGCAAAGAGAAACTCAACAGCAGGCTACACCGTATTGGAATTATCAATATTTCATTCTAATCTGAATCGTCATAATTACATGCAGATATTTAAGGACTTATAAAAACAAATAACTGACTTAAACTCAACCCCCTAATAGAGTTCCACTAAATCTCCACCATCCTAAACTTATGCTAAGACTGAAACATAGTTGAAATAAAACTCCTATTTACAATTGCTATCAATAAAATAATAAAATATTAAATATCCCAACTAATGAAACAAATCCTAATTGTCCCGGTGGACCAAAACCCAATTGGTTTGATCTTGGCCCTGGTCCAAGTTGGATAGACCTGGATTGCTGCTACATCACTTCTTAGACAATTCACTTTATCTGAAATCCCAAATAGCCTTATAAGAAATCACTCCATAGGATGTCCTACAGTATATCTCGAGTCTAGACCTATGGAATGAAAATAATAATCAATAAAATACCAAACAGATTACTTTTTGGCGGGTCCCAAGTTGGCCCACCACAATCGTGACCCGGAAGGGGATTGGGTGCCATATAGGGCCCACGTAAGGGGGGTGTAAACCATGTAGTAGCTAGTAGGAAAGGAGGTGCCACAGGCTGGGCACCCAGTATGTGGGAGGGCGGACTTGAACCGGGGTACGAAGACCAAATAGTACTGTATATATATATATATATATATACATCAAGTAAAAACAAAATATCCCTGCAATATAAAACAATATCTTAACCAGCAATCAGCAATACAAACAGTATTGAATCCAAAAATAGAGGCAAAATAAAAAATAAAATCAACAATCATATTTTGGCACCTAGATCTAAAAGATAGAAACTAAGGAATAGTAGACACCATGCCACTATTACCCCTTCATTTGCAATAACCAGTTCAGTGTTATTTCAAGAAAAAAATTCAACTATAATGATTTTTACTGTAATGTACAAATTAAATAAAGTTACGGAACAACTCTAGGGCTTGAGTGACTTCTTTCTTCAGATCCTTGTCCAAAGGAAGCCTTCCTTTCAGCACTCTTCGGATTTTATCCTTGTGTTCATCAACTCTGAAAACAAAATAAACTATGTAAGCATCCAATACAAGACCACCCTGCATAAGAACATATAGCTGGTTTTATTTTTAATGAGCATCATGAGCAACAAATAATCAAATAAAATTGAGTCGATCACTTGCATCTTCTTATGTTTTTTCTTGGCAGTTTCCAATTCCTCCCTCTTCACATTCAGTCTAACTCTATTGTCCGAATCACGAGCCATGAAGTCCTTCTCCTGATTAAGAGATTTAATTTTTTGCCCTAAGCTAAACATTTCAGTCAACAACTGCTGAATGTTTTCATCAAATTTTCTTTCTTCAAATTCCAGTCCCTTTCTTTCATACTCCATTTGCTGCAATATAATATAAAGAAAAGTTAGCATAGCCTGTATACACTGAAAGGTAAGTTTGTAGAACCAAGTACAATTGAGCACAACAATCACCAATTTCTTTTCCCTTTCATCAATGTGAGACAGATTAAAGTTGAAAAGTTGTTGTTCCTCCAGATCCCGATCATTCTCCTTTTTCTTAATGGAACTCAATATTCCTTCCTGGCACAAAACTACAAATTCAAAATCCATTTTCAGACACAAGGGATTCAACAAAATACAACAATCAGATACTTCCAGGAATACCTTGGCTTCTATTTTATTATGCTTCTGAAGTTCTATGCCATTGAACTGTTTATTTGCAGCATCGTAACTGTCCCATGATGCCTTGAGTTCTGCTTCATTTGATTTCTGAAATAATTTTATTGCAAATTTGCACTCAACACCATAAAAAATAAAATTTTAATCTAGAATAAATGCAAATACAAAACAAGTAAATTGCAAAGGAGTTGGAAAGATGGGACAAGTCAAAAAAAGAAAACTACTGAATGCACTTATCATAGAAGGGAAAAAGAATTATGTCTAAGTATTAGCGACAGCATTCATCTAACAAATAAGTAAAATATGGCATTTGACACAGCTAAATTTCAGAAAATACAGGCTGTCATTAAATGGCTCAATGCAGACATATCCACCTTTCTATCTTGCAAATCCCTCTCAAGATCCACCAACCTCATCTTTATTCGATTTATGAGGTTGCAAGCTACTTCATAGCTAAAAGGTGCACTTGGAAGAGACCCTAAATTATGCTTTTCAAATATCCTTTGAATGATTAAATCCTGCTTTTGCCTCAATGACAGATGAGCCTGAAACAAAAATTAAGTGATTAAGAATGGAACAATTGGCATCAATTTATTATATTAGCAGAACAAAAACATGTATGCAGATCAGTAAAATATTACCTCGGCTTCATTTTGAAGTTTTCCAATCTCCTGGTTGGATTTAGTAATTGCATCCACAAGAAAAGAACTTCTTTCCTCTGTGTCATGCATCTCTCTTTCTAACTTGCTAATTTTGGTTTCTAATAGTGCAATCCTTTCTTCAAACTTGGTTTGCCATTCCATTAATTCCTCATCAGTGTCTGAACAAAAGTGGCAACAAGGTCAATCACCAAAAAAAATTAAAAGAAATAAAAGCAATGATGCCCATAGCAAGCCCATAATGCCCCTAGGGATGTAATCATGCAGATACAAGGCACAGACAACAGAATAATGAAAACTGGGATAAATATTCTTGCCCATGATAGGCCATGCCAACCTTCATTTTCCTCCTCAAGAGCAGCATATTGATCCTGCTCTTGCTTAAATAACGTGTTTCTTTCACCAGTTTTTTTCGATATCTGATCTTGTAGGTTCTTCAACTCTTCCAGCATTGTTTCTGCGTGGTGGATCTTATCCTCCAAACTTTGTACATTCCTCTCTAGCTCATGCATTTGAGCTTTTACAGACTCTGAACTATCTTCATTCTGAGCAATGTTTTCTCGTAGCTGCAAGAACAGAATATCAGGACAGTGGAAACGTATTCTTTAAATAGAAATTTCTCATATATTAAACTACAAGATAAACCTTTTAAATCAAGTATAAGTGTATAACACAGCACGTGTACCATAATTCAACTTCTGGGCAGGTTAGTGAAGCACATATATTTGCGGCAAACAAAGCAATGAGAAACTGTTGCATGACTAATCATATATTACTTGCGAAATGCAGCTCAATGGAATGTGCACAGAAAGAAAATAAAGTGAAAGACCAAATAGAAAAACAGGGAACACGGAATTCTCAAGCTCGCACCACCCCCCTCACCCCTTCCAAGAAAAAAAAGAAATAAAAATAAGGGAAAACTATACGTATTACCCTTGTACTATGGACTAATTACACCTACCACCCACTAGTTTCTGACAATTACACATACCACCCATATTTAAAAAAAAAGTGTAACAAAAAAACCCACTCCGTTAATTGATTTCCGTTAAATGATGATGTCAACTAGCACTAAAAATTTTACGGACAAAACTACCCTCAATGGAAATTGAAATGTCCTATCTACCCTTAGTTAGACTTATTATTCCCTATCCATTTCCCCAAATTCAATTTTACAAGCTGTGGTTTTCTCATTTATTCTTCTTCCCAGCAATATGGAAAACCCCTTCCCTCAGGTGTGTTTCTCTCTTTCTTCTTCTTGTGTCTTCTTCTCTACTCTTCTCTTTCTTCTTGTTATTTCTATGCTTTCTGATTTTACCCCTGCTTTTGGGCAGTTCCTGCAGCACATCTTAGCTCGATCAATCTCCATCGATACAACTCCTCTGAACCTACTACTCTTAAGCATAGATTGTCTACCCATAGGACTCCCAAATCCTAGAGTTTCAGTTCCTGAAACGTTTTCTACCATGAGATCCGAATTAGTTTCAGATCTGGTTTAGTGCTTTTACAGCCAGATTCAGCTTCAGGCCTTCGATATTCTTCTTCCACTTGCTGGTTGGGAGGATTATTAGGTGGTTACATAGATCAGTGGGTTAGTAACGTTCAACTGCAATTTCGGATCAAATGGAGTTCACATGTGTGAGTTCTCCCATCTAAAACGAATTCAGTTCCTCCGCTGGTTCCTGTTCTTATCATGGGGAAGAAGATCGGACAAGTTACGATTTTTTCGGCCGTTGTATCATCAATCAGGTATCAGATCTCTAGACTTCAACTAAAAACAACCTTTTCCTGAAAATTTAAGATCAATCGGTTGGTTGGTTTTGAATATATATAAATTTGAAAAGTTCTGCAACTTTCAATCTCAGAAACTGAGAGCAAGACTCCCCTCCTCGGTTCGGCGGATTACTCCTTTTCCAGCCATTCAAACAACCACCAGTGATGCAGTATTGTTCAGCCAGCCACTGTTCACGTGGTACTGTTCATGTGAACAATACCAACAGATTTTAGAGACTGGAATTGTCCTTCTTATGTTATTACTTTCCTAAGAATAGTTGGTTTTCTTTGTTTTCTAAATAGGTGGTGGCATCTAATTAGGAAAATGAATAGTTAAGTAGTTTAGTTTTATTAGGAAAAAGTTTCCTAATCCTTTTCTGTTTAGGACTTAGTTTCCTAATCCTTTTCTGTTTTGAACTTTCCATAGATTGTAAACATTAGCCTTTATATATGTGAATAAAGAAGAGTAAAGTAGACTTGAAAATTCAGAAAACTGAAGTTGTGTTTTCTGGTTGAGTCTCCGGGTTGTGAGACTCAATCAACCCCCTTATTCCCTTTATTCTCTTCTCTCAATCTCTACAAATCTCTTCCCTATTGTTCCATATTGTTTGCGCAACTAATACCCTCCAAAGATCCATCGTTCATTGCTACCAAAGAGTTATGGTTGCTGCTGTAAATCCAGGTCCGTTTTCAAATGATAGTTGTTCGAAGAAAATTCATAACTCTTCAGTCCTTGGTCGGATCGACCTCAAATTCAGATATGGTTGCAATGACATCCTAAACTACAATCCCTCCAAGTTTCATAGTCAACTAACAGTTGGATTGTTCTCAAAGCTAAGTTTTATGTTACTGTTCTAATTATGATTTTCTGGTTTTGACTGTAATTGTATTGAGACTGGTTGTAAATATCCTATGGTTAAGGGTGTAGATTGATAGTAAACCCTAACCTTTGCCTCAAACAGCCGGCGTTGGATCATGAAGCTTGGAGGAAGAACGTTCTCCTCTATAATGGCTATTTTTTCCTTTTTGGCCGCTAAATCAACAACCAACCACTAGATCCTTGGAGTGCAGCCAAAATTGATCGTTCGATTTAAGGTCGATTAGATGGGCGGTCAAGGAGGATGCCCTTCTACAGTTTGTCTAGTACTTCTTGGTCCTCATCTCTGGACAGCATTAATTCAATAGCTTCCTCAAAGCTGCAACCAGTGAAAGGTTCATCCACACAATCCTCGTAATTGGAATTTAAGGAATCTTAATTCAGTGAATCAGATTTTGGGCCTTCCTCATTCTTATTGAAAAGTCTTTCTAAGCAATTCACGACAGCCTTCACCAAAACTTCACTCTGGGATTTTCCAGAACGAAGATGCAAAGTTCATAATATCCTAATGTGTGATTCGCAGGGGATTTTTGATGCAGCACGGGATCCACAAGACTTGGATAAGAATCTTTCTTTATTTTAATTTTAATTGAGAAAGCTTTGTAATTTTTATTTTTTAAAAGTTTACTCATTTAATTAGGATTTTAGTTCTATTTATTTTTTCATTTGATATAGTTTGTTTTTATTTATTTAGTTGTAGTCATAATAGGAAAGTAGATTTGTCCACGATTTAGTTGTGGATCTGCCCACGATTTAGTTAGTTTTCTTTTTTATGTTTTTATTTGTTTCTTTGAGTTATCTTGTGGGCCCCACTTATATTGGGCTTGTAAGCCTAAGAAGGCAGATTTCGTTATTGAAATTCATTATGCAATGATTAAATGTAAAGAAGAAAACAGAAGCTCTCGATGCTCTCACTCTCTCGGTTCGTTCTCTCTCTCCCTCACGATCTCTCCTTTTTTCTTCCCCCTCTCTCTCTCTTTCTCGATTCCCTTTCCCCCTTCTACGGTTCCCTCCCCTTTGTTTGATTCCCTTAAGATCCCTCTATAACTCTTTATCAGTAATCCCTTTCCTATTTTCCTTCCCTTTTTCTTTGATTGATAGAAGAAAAAGAATGCTCACGATACCCCTACTTCCCCATTTTTTGTCACAGTAATGCATCCATTTCCATTCACCGTCCTTTTATTATCCCTTTCCCTATCCCCACAGTTTGGTGTATACCTTAAATCCCGTCCGCATTAATTTTGGACTTCAATAAAAGGTTAAAATAGTCAATTTTATTTTTCTCGACTTAAAACTATAAGGATACACCAATCCGATCCAGATCTAGACATGTCCGATACTTGGATTAAGAACCATGGTCTCAGCCACTAAGTGATTTGAGTCATCTAGAACTTAAATTGTCGACAACACCTAGGAGGCGCTAATCTCATCTCGGGATTAGTGTCATCCAACTGTCAAGCTGCCTGCCTAATTGTAATGCCCCCAGCCCAGGGTTTAGGGCCAAAAGCGTCACATAAAGAATCTTATAAGTAACAACCAGGACCATAGAATGCTCAAACACGCACAAATATCACATAATAATAAACAACGGAAAACAAAGTGTACCATTTTTTCCCTTCAAACAAACACTCACACACTCATATTTACAAAGGTCTAATGCGCTATCTGGTGACAGAAGAAAAATATATACAACGTCATGCTCAAAGGTTTACACAAACTTGTTTTCTTATTTACAAAGACTTAGTTTCATTCAAAAACTTTCTCAAACTAACATGGAGGATCCTATGGACTCAAGTACTTCCCTCTTCAGGGATTTGTTCTTCAAACTCTGGCACAGTCTTCTGGCTTTCATTATCTTCCTCTAAAACATTAATTGATTATGGGATGAGCTCGACGGCTCAATGAAGAAAAATTATTTACTTACACAACAAGCAAAACAAACATTCCACCACAACACGTATAAAAGATATTAATCAACAAAAACATAACAATAAGGGTAAGCACAAGTAAAAAATGAACAATAATATAAACAAAAACAAATATTAATAAGAGCCAAAAAGAGCAAACCTAATAATTAATTTCATATGTCCTAGGCTCAGGGTTTGTGCTTGCTGCAGTGCGCACAATTAGTTCGAACCGTGATTTGTACAATTTATCGTGGGGTCCTTAAGCTGACTAAGCTCTCATGGGGTCCTTAAGCTGATCAGACTATCATGGGCTCCTTAAGTTGACCAGGCCATCATGGGGTCCTTAAGCTGACCAGGTTAAACATCACGCATCTCCACTCATTACCTAACCCTTTAATAAGAAGGGGGTAGCAACCACGGGATTCTAACATTTATTTATATTTATTTCTAACTTACATCATTGAACATTTTTCGCAGTCCACTAGCTTGGTGCTAATGGCTTATTTGATTCTCAATGCATATACTATCACATTGTCACATAGTCTCATTGCCTCATTTCCTATGTAATCATATGCATTTTCGCAATACACATTTCACATCAAATCATGCATCAATATTCACAAAACATTATACACCATAGCTCACATTATCAATAAAATAACAAACAAATAAGTGTAAGTAGATAATTCTTCTTATCTCAACAGTGACCAATTTGATATTCCGAACTATCGTCAAACTCACACAATGGTAGTGTTACCTATACAATATAAACGATAGATACCCTTTTAGATAAGCGTTGTAATAAAATTCTCAATTAATAAAAATAACTTCACACACACTCTCTCCTATCCCTCTTGGTCTTGTCTTTTTTTTTTACTTTCTATCAGATCTCAATTTTCCTTTTCTGATTTTATTTTATTTAAAATTTCTCAACCATTATCAGTCTCCTGGATTTTCTCCGTATCTACTATTTTTTTTTTCTCAAATTTCCCTTTGTGAAATTATCTCTCTCCTATTCTGTAACAAATCTTCAATTCCAGCATTTCTCTCTCTTTCTCCTACTCTCTCTCTCTCTCTCTCTCTCTCTCTCTCTCTCTGCCATTCTCATCAAATAACAACAAAACTTAACAACCGAACTAAAAGAACTGAAAACAATACCTGAAATTTTTCTCCTAATTCTGTCCCTATTTCTTCTCCTCCATTCCCTCCTCCTTCACAGTATTCTTTCTTCTGTTTCCTAAACCATCTGCAATACCTTTTTTTTTAAGACTCCCTCTCAATGCCACCTTTCCCTTCTACATGCCCCCTTCTTCTCTATTCTTATCTCTAACCGACGTCCCATATCTTTTGCTAGTTGTTTTTGTTACTGCTTTGTTTTTTTTTTTTCCATGCCACCTCCTACTTCTTCTTTTCCTCCACGTTGCTGATCTTTATCCTTTGTTTTGTTCTTTTTTTTTTTAACCCACAATATCAACAGGTGGCACTCACCCCCCCCCCCCTTTTCCTTTAGTTACGAAATCCATATAAAACATGATTACATAAACCCTATATTTAATAATAATAATATATTCACACACATATATACAATAATATTAACATAAAATTAATGATATAAAAAAAAACTTACCCTAACTGGCTAGATTACCAAAATGCCCTCAACTACTGTCTTTCGCAGATAAGCCCTGTAAAGAAGGGAAAAACATCCACAACTTAACACCACTGGATACTGGGGTATTACACTAATAGTCTTTAGGATTATATTGACTTAATCAACTACACTCTTTTACTTTATCTCTATTTCCTTATGTAACTAGGAGACTAGAATTATTGTGTAACTAGAATTCCTTGTCATGTTGATATATGGAACTCCTATCTTATTATGTAACTAGGACTCATTGTCATATTGGCATGTGTAGTCCTGGGCTTATCTATTTTGCTCTTTGTTTCCCTATAAATAGAGACTGTTTGAAGAGAAGGAATATACACAGTTTTCTCTCTTTTCCCTAAACATTATTCATGAGTTACTATGATGGTAACTGTTCACAGTCCTGAAACAGTATTCTATTTCTCCATCATCTCTCCTTCTCTTTCTTTCTATTTTGTTACAAAGGACACATGTCTCTTAATGAAATTCTCTGCATTCACATTATTTCTGATTATATTTCCAAATTTTTCATCAACATTTGAAATTAGTTGAATAACATCACGAACACTGAAAATATTCACAAGGCACTAGATAGCTCATTTTTTGTCCCTTCCATTACCCTGAACTGCCACTCTTGTATTGTTTCATACAATGGAGGCACAGATTTTGTCTTTCCTTGTACTCCAATTTTCTGGTTTAAGTCTCATATATATAAGATACATAATGCACTTAAATGAGGGCGAGCCTTGGTGTGACGGTAAGGTTGTCATATTGCAACCAGGTGGTCACGGTTCGAAACTTGGAAACAGCCTCTCCACATTGTGGGGGTAAGGTTGTGTACATTCTTCCCTCCCCAGACCCTACAGTAACGGGAGCCTCGTGCACTGGGACGTCTTTTTTTGGTCTGGGGAGGGCAGAATGTACGCAGCCTTATGCCCTTTTTCACATAATGCACTTAAATAGCATTCCCCAATTAAACTTGCAAAATCAAATATAAACTCCCACCAATCTAGACCCTGAGTTGTTTGACCTCAAATGCTCTATACATTGAATTGAGTCCAATATTTGCATAAGCAATGAGTCCTAAAAGCTAAAAGCAAATCCCACACTAATTACAAAAATATAGCAACTCCAAAATTATATAAATAATTTAGTCACTTATCTAGGAAATAGTAATCAGGAAACTATTTTTAGAAATAAGTTTCATCAGCTATTTCCAGTAGATTCACTAGTGTTCTACCAAACGGTTGACTAACTTTCAAAGTTCCAGCAACATAAAAGCAAATCCTCCCTTCAATTCAATCCAGCAACCAATACAAACAATATTTTAGTGTTATAATCCTTACCGTTGGGGGTTTAATCCCACCCTGACTACCAAATAGTCTACAAGCCACCTTATACAACTGGAAGTCCCACCACCTACCAATTTAAACTTCTAGGATGGAAATTTTACATGGTATTGGAGCAGGTAATCACCGTCTCCATGTGTCCGCAGTACGTACTGCCACTTGTGCAGGTAGTGTTCCCTACCGCCTACAAATAATCTACAGCCCCCTTATACACCTAGGACTCCCTCCAGCTACAGGTTCGAACTTTTAGGATGAAAACTTTACACTAACCTTTAGGTCTCTCAAAATAACAAACAGTAGCACAAAATATCTACCCCAAGGACCTCATCAGAATGATGAGACAGCTCAAGAAAACACCATTACAACAAGAAGGACCTCATCAGCATTCATTACTAATCATACTGTCATGGGTAAAACAAACGCGAACATCTTAGAATGAGAAACATAATAAAAATAAGATACAAAGATATTACGATCTCCCCCCCTCTCCACCACCAAAAACCCAAAAAAAATTTGCGAGAGAACAAGAAAAAAACCTTATACGCAGAATCTTTCAAGGTTTGAAGATTCTCCAGCTTTAGCTTGTATGTTTTTATCTCTTGTGCCTGCTCCTTGTGAAGCTTTTTTATGACTTCCAAGGCTTTTGTGTATCTAATTGAGGAGATATGACAATAAGTAACAGAATATATTCTAATCCACAAAAGCTCAACATCAAACACAGGAAAATCAATTATAACAAGCACTAAGAAAAAATATAGAACCAAAATGTTGCAACACCATAGTTGTCAAGGCGACAAGGCGATCCAAGGCGTTTGGAGCCATCCTGGGCGCCTAGGCGACCAAGGCGTTCCCAATGCATTTTTTTTATTTCTAAAATATTAATGTTTATATATATGCAACATTCTACATAAATAATCAACATTTAAGACATAACTTAATTAATATGTGGTGTGGACCCAAGTTTACTAATGTACACTAGGACCTGGGATTGTGTCTAGAGTTAAGTAAACAATTATTTATGACTAACATTTGCATATTTTTAACAAATTTGATCGGAGCGTAACTCCTTTAATATAGTTCGGATTCAAGCAATCTCGAATTCGTTGCAAAGCTAGCATAATCAGCTTTCCAACAAATCCGAGATTGTTTGAATCCAAATTATAATGAAGGAGTTACACTCCGATCAAACCTTGTTCGGAATACGGGAATGTTGTTTAAAATCGTCTGAATGTAAATTATTTTTTGGGCATCAAAGCAAAATATTATTTTGACGCACTCTTGGTTTTTAGTGATGATTTATTATAATAAGATTTATAGAATTTTTATATTTAGAAAAAAGCCTAGCATTTAAAAGTTGAAAATCGCCCTCGCACCCAAAAATATGGTTTTTGTTCTTGAACAGGGGGGTTGACTTTTTTTCCTTCTGGAATTCGAATTTTAGACTATTTTTATTGGATTCAAATAGGGGGGTATTTGCTTATTTATGAATAATATCTTAAGTAAATGAAATATAAAATTAAAGAAACATTTACTTAAGTGATATTAGTCATAAATATCTTAAGTAAATGAAATATAAAATTAAAGAAACATTTACTTAAATGATATTAGTCATAAATAAGTACTGCCTGATAAATGTTGTTCTTGCCTGGCCTGGGTAACCGCCTTTCTCATGTACACAAGGCGCCCTGGCGCCCAGGCCTGTACAAACCGCCCGGACGCCTAGGCGTCGCCTTGACAACTATGTGCAACACAGAGACAATTAATAGACCGTGCACCGATGATGAACAAGTGATTTCATGCTGCAACTTAAGAAATTGAGCGAAACTACCACTTTGAGAGGAAGTTTAAGTTACAGGAACCCAAACTTCTTTGCTTGTTCTTAAGAGCATAAAACCATTACAAACAAATGGTGCAATTGAATGAATGAGTCAATACATAACCATGAACTAATTATGAATGACAACATGCCAAACCTCTTTTATTGTCCTCGAGAACATAAACTCAACAGAACTATGAGGCCCCAGCAGATTTGACGGTTGGTACTTACTAACTGATGAGGACATCTAAGAGTCCTAGTAGGTTTAGGATTCTATTAGTTGTAGGATTCTATTTATTTTATTTTGTTTTATTCTGTTTTATTGCTGAGACGTGGGAATTTCAGTTTGTTAGAGTTGTGGGTCCCTGCTGTGGGCCCCTTTTGAATTTCAGTTTGTTAGAGTTGTGGGTCCCAGCTGTGGGCCCCTTTTTAATTGTTTAGTTGGTTTATGATTTGATTTGTTTTATTAGTCTTTAGAGTTATACTCTAATTAGGATTGTAAGTCTTATAAAGGTTCTTTTTAATTAATGAAATCAGTAGATGATTATTGAATGCAGAAAAAGAAAAGAAAAGAAAAGGCTCTCGTACTCTCTCTCTTTCTCGTGTCTCTCTCTCTCTCTCTCTCTCTCTCTTGCAGGTACAGCAACTATCTTCTCTCTCTCTTACAGGTACAGCAACTATCTTCTCTCTCTCTTGCAAGTACAGCAACTACCTTCTCTCTCTCTCTCTCCTGTGGACAGTAAACTTCTTCCTTCTCCTTCTGTTTTTTTTTTTCTGGTTATAAGAACAATACAGCCCCACTGCTGTAACGCCATTATAGCTGGTTCTTTGTTTCAGTCTAGTAAGTCTACATCCTTTAATTTTCTGGTTTGCTATCATATCTATTTTTGTTATCGTTTCTTCCCATTGTTTCTGCTGTTTATTATTTCAGTTACATCTATGCTTTGCTGTAAGTCTATTCCACACAATCTCTATCATAGTCTAGTCGTGTTTAGTACATATTAACATGGTTAGCACTGTGAGAAGTTTCTTTACAGCTAAGCCTTCATATTTAGCATGTTATGATTAGGATTTCATCTCTTTAATTATTGGGAAGTTACTGTTTTTTACATGTTCATGGGTTTATCTAATCATTAGGCATTTAATCTTATTAGTTTTAGGAGTTTTGACATCTTTTGCACATTAGTACTTCTTAACCTATGGTTTACTATGAACATGACATGAAACCTAATTAATAATTGCTTAGTTGATCATGTTACTAGGCTTTATACTGTTCTTTACTTGTGGTTATCATGATACTAGTCTCGTAAGCATGTCATGTGTGTTGCTGCCCATAACAGTCCCTACACATTAGTTAATTATTTCTTTAATCCTTATGTTAGTTTGTCGTGTAAGAGTAGGGTAAACTAGAGACCCTAGATTAGCCTACATCACTAACTTTGTAATGAAAGGGGTACAGCAACAAAAAAAAAAAAACATTCATTCAACATTACCAACGAATGGCAAAGAAATGCCCCAGACATTGCTATCTCTATTTTTTCTTTTTTCCCTTTTCTTTTCTTTTTTTTTGGATATCAACAGTCTGATACATAAAACACTCCTGTTCTCAAGTATCCTGGTAGTATTAACTTTTTCCATTCTTCTAATAATAAAAAATTTATTAAAAGAAAGAGGAGCAGTCAGAAAAGATCCAAAGAAAACAAAATTGAAACATAACAGGTAATATAGCATTATTTTATTTTTAGAAAAACTCAAGATTATATTATGAAAGATGGCTAGTTGCACATCAACGAGAAAGAGTAATATAGCTCAAGAATATAAAAGAGATGTATGAACGGTATCCATGACTCAAACAGAAATAGGCACAACCTTCTATTCGCAAGGACAAAAAAGAAGGGGTCTTAACAATGTCTTTAGTATCTTCATAATAATTTAAACCCTGAAAATCCTAGAATTTCTTTCTTTCCAAATCTGCCAGTTAGCGACTGTTGGATGGAGGCTCCATGATAAATTCCTCTCCTATTTAGCCCACAGCAGCCCTAAGACAAATCAGACTGAGGATGTCTTTTGAACATTGTCCAAATTGCTTAAAATTGACATAAGACCAATCCACTCCCCCAAACAGCCCAAGTGAAAGCCTGTTTCAGTCTGGGAACAATATATCATATGACACAACCAACAAGCCAATTGGGGTCAAAATTGGGTCACTGATGATAAAAATGGAAAAGAGTCAATACACTGGGTCATACCAATGAGTTTGGATTCACAATTAGATAAATAGCTAATCCACATTGCCTACTACTACCCAATGATTATAATTGCCCCATAAGATCTCCACTGAGATGACAGACAACTTTGGCTTGTACACAAACCAAGAAATGTTCTACCTATCCACTAGTCTGTTTGGATAGGTTAGCACTCCACTTAGCTAAAGCAAGTGAACTGCGAAGATAAGCTTATTTAAAAGTCACTAGTAATATATGCTCATATGTTAAAAGAAGTCCAGCAGATTTTTTTTTTTTTTTTTTTTTTTTTTGGTGGGTGATACATAACAAAAGTCAAAATTGCACCCGAAAGAAACATCTTATAGGCATAAAGGATATTAGCGAAGTACCGAGTAGCAGAGAAGATATCGTCAAACTTCTTCTTTAATGTCGAAGGATCTTGCAATGGCCAGTTGGCCTCATCTTGATGCACAAATATAACATTTTCCAAGATAGCCTTTGAAATACCCATTAGAGCAGGAATTTCCCTATCCATGTCAGCGCATCTATAGCTGAGGCAAACCTTCTGCAATTTGGCAATAACCATAAAGAGTTGAAAACCTAGTTAGATATAAAGTAAAGTATGACTCGTACATAACAAACAGAAAAAGGTTGGGTATTAGAGCCCATAACTATCTCAAAACATCAGAAGAAAAAAATATCATGGATAAACAGCACAAACACAAAGAACAGTAGAAAATAAATCAAGCAGCTCATTTGAACGATCAAGAACTCTTCATTGTGAATTAAATCTATGCAAAAATTTTGGTTCCAAGATTAATGTCATGTTAGTTTTTCAACTTCTACAGATTGCAATTTTAAGGAACACATAAAAAATAAATTTCTTGATTGTAAAATAAATTAGTGAAACAGCATTGGGTGTTGGTTTCAAGACTTTTTTTTTCCCCCTTTCTTTTTATCAGTAAAAATTTATTAAACGCTCCTTCTCAATGTAACGATACACGTTACACAGAGTTTGTAGCCACCATTTCGTGCTTCCTAAGGATCTGACAAATTTCAAAAAGCCAAAGGGGGTATTATGTAATCTGACTGTATTGTAAGGTAAGGGAATTTTTATTATCATGTGTAATACTATTACTGCCCCACCTTACACATGTGAAGAAGGGTATAATTCGTTATGGTGACAATCTCAATGTAACCAACCATGTTTACATAGAACAATACCCTTTATTAAAGTTCAAAAAGAAATGAAAAAAAAGTACAACTACATAGAGAGCATACCCTTCCTTTATAGGCAAAATAAGAGATTTTATGACAATTAATGATAGCTTTTCTGTTTTTCTCTCGCTTAGAATTTAATAATATCTTCCAATATCCAATAAGTCGATAGCTTTGTAAAATGTCCCAGATAGGTAATGTCTATGTTTGGTCAACAAGAAGATCAAACAGTGTACCAAAATCCGAAACTCCTAAGTCACACTGCCTAGCAAACATTGATGGACCATATTTTTGGTATAAGAGAATGTGGAATCAACAACTTGCCACATGTGTTATAGTTCAAAAGAATGAAATCCCATCAATCAACAAGCCCCACCTCAAAGGCAGCATGGGTCAAAAATCAATATGTTTGGACACTACTTGGAATTCGATTAAATTTTTCTTTCTAGATAAACATTACAAAAATGCATGGTCTTGATCACATGATCGAGCTCATCGTTGGCTTAAGAGAACTATCTAATGATTGTCCTGATCGTTTGATGCAGTCCAAAAACCAGCCAATAGTGGACCAGCCCAAGGATCTGTCAACATGGGCCCAACCCACACTGTTCACGTGAACACTGTTCACTTGGTACTGTTCACGTGAACAGTACCAACAACAGTAATTAGAATCTTTTGGTTAGTTTCCTAATTTTTTAGTTTACTTATTTCCATTGTTTAGTTTCCTAAAAATTAGGCTAGTTAGTTTAGAAGTCTTAGTTGCTTGGAGATTAAGACTTACCTAAAATCTAATTTCCTAATTCCAGTTTTTAGAAACTTTCCTATTTCTATGTTTTAGAAACTTCCTAAGTTATAAAGGAGGTTTAGCTTTTCCAAGTTTAGTTTTTTCCTATTTTATTTGTAATGTTTTAAAGCTATAAATAAAAAGAATGCAGGCCGGCTGCAGTAGAGTTTTTCCAGAAAATTTAAAGAGTTAAAATTTTCTGGTTGAGCCTCACCAGGTTGTGAGACTCAACCTATCATTCTTCCTCTATCCTTTTCTTCATGTTAACTTCAAGCATTCTATTCCAGCATATGAATCTGACCTCCAGCAGTGACTGCTAAGCTTTGCTGACTTGCTGCTACAGCCATTAGAATCAATCAAACTTGATCCAGATTTGGACGCTAACAGGTTCAGCAAACTTGCGGGCCCCATAACTTCTTTAACTCTCTTCAGATCTTCTTCAACTTTGGAGGGGTGTTCATAAATATTATAAAGGCCATTCAACCCAAATTTCATCAATTTCTGACGGTCGGATTTCCAGATAAGAATTTTTTTCTATTACTTTTCTCTGTAGATTTTTGTATTGGACTGAATTAAGATCTTGTAGCAAAGAGGTCTTGTTAATTTGATATGTTTTAACCCCTTTGCCATCATCGTTAATTTAGAGTTGCCACCCTAAGATATTTGCTTTCGGGATGATTTCCTAAGGTTTGATTAGAAGGGTAATTTAGGAATGGGAGGAGAATCTACAAGCTAGTGGAGCATATTTGAATCTTATATGCTAGAAGGGAAAATGGGAGTACAAGACGAACCGGTAACACTTGGACGAGAGAGAATGAGGGTCCAAATTTCAAGGAACAGAGACATAGAGACAGTACTTCCTTTTCCCTTTAGGAATTTTGGGATTATTTACAATTTTAAGAAATTATTTTAATATTTTCAAACTACCACTACCACTGAATACCATAACCTTGATATCAAAAGTAACACCCAGCAAGTAAGGGAGAAAAAAGAGCTGGAATCCATAAGCCAGACATTCAGTCAGTTAAATCTGACATGCAAGTCTTTGTAGAATATAAAAGGTATCTAGTCGCACACCCGATTGCCTATGTTGCTTTGAGGGCTTTGGCCCTTGTTGTTGTTGTATATTACTTCTTGTTGTTGACGGTGTTGATGTATCCTTTTATGCTCTATTTTAGTTCTTTAAAGAATAAAGCAGGTTTTCTTCTTGTTGTCAAATGGTAAAAAAGTAAAAGTTTCAAAAGAATTTCAAAATGAAAGTTCAAATTTTCATTTTGGTTTTGAGTGGGAAATTTTGAATTTGATTTTTAGAGTTGGTCTATGCAGTGTAGGATTTTTAGCCCCACATTCCTCAGGGATGTTGGAGTAGGGTGTCTTATATGTAGGGGGTGACCCTTACATATTGAGCCCCTAATAGGAAGGTGAGCTCAGTTTCAAGACAGTTCTTACACACGCGCGTGCCCGATTGGACCGACAAGGGGCCGCGACCTCGACCTGCGACAGTGACGAGGGTGAGGGGGCGACATGGGCCATGGGCTGCGGGTTGGGGGTGTGGGTGTGGACGACTTAGGACACACCCTTCCACAAGATACCCTTTTGAAAGGGTGCTTATGTGTAGAGTTGCATCTCTACACATAAGGGTGCAACTATGACCGTAGATCTGAGGATCTCTGATCAGGTGCCATCTGGGACGTCCATTCTAAGGGACATGTCCCATCCTACGGCGACAATCAAGGGATGTTTGTCCCCTATAAATAGAAGACGACCCCAAACCTTCAAAGCATCCAAAATTCGAGCTTCTTCTCGTCTTACTCCGTCCAACTCTCTCTCTCTCTCTCTCTCTACTCTGATTAGTCGATAGAGTCTATCCATCCTTGGTTTTGAAGGACTATTAACCTTAGCCGTCAAGTTTCTGACAACATCCAACTCGTGTGTGTACATCGGTTGGGTGAGCTTGAAGAGCCATCTTATCTTAGAGGTTGGTTTGCGAGGACCCGTTGCACCATATAGGGGGCAAACACAATCTTAAGGATAGTGTGCCAACACAACTCAGCTCTTTTACATTACAACATTTTGATTAATATAAGGTCTGTTATGTTACATTTTTATTTACATCTTAAGATTGGTAGTGTATATGTTTTGGTTGTTATAATCATTTATGTTGCATGATTAGTAGTTAGTCTTAAACAATATATTGCCCTACTGTATGACAGTGTTATTTACTACACTTCTACTAAAGACCAACAGATGAAATTAGAAATCCTAATTGGATTGGGGTTTTATGTAGTCGCTTCCTACATTAAACCCCGACAAAACGCCAGAAAAAGAGAGAATAGAGAGAGAGACCCCATACCTCCCCCGTATGTGGGTTAATAGTCTGTAAGACGCTCTCAATTGCCTTGTACTCCATTTTAGACGCCTTCTGTGTCAGCTGGAACGACCTTACGCACACCACATCCTTCCCAGCTGCCGTCTTGAATCGAAGTTTAATCTGCGCTTTCGTTTCCGTCTCCCCAGCAACCTAGAACCAAAACCAAGATTCAAAACCCAAAAAACACAGACACGAATACCGCAACAGAAATCAAAATCCAACACATCGGACCTTGGGATCGTGGATGAAACTCTGACCGGACCTGGCATTGGGAGGCAACTCTCCCGTACAAGAAAGCTTCAAGCATTCGATTATGGTCTATCAATCACCAATCCAAACACAATCGATAGTTCAGTAAACGTTACAGAAAGAGACTTATTAGTGAAATTAGAGAGGTATGGTAGTTGTTACCGTTTTGCCAGCGCCGTTTGGACCAACGATTAGGGTTAGGGGTTTGAAGAAGGTGATAACATGCTTGTTCTCAGGGTCGAAGCTACGGATACCTTTGATCAGCATTTTATCGATGGTGCTCATGTTCACAGTCTGAAGATGAACTATGAGGGAGAAGTGATAGATAAACGAATGATGGGCGAAGAACCTTTTTCTCGCGCCCAAGAAGAAACACAGAAATGGCGGGTAATGCTTTTTGTATATATGCATGTATGTTCACAAACTGTGGACTTTGGTAGTCAATGAGCCGTGCGTACGTGGCAACGTGGAAGAAGGTCATGACTCGAATCTGGTCAGGGTAAAAATTTTATCTACAAAATACTTTTTTTTTTTTTTAGGGGTTATAGGGGTAAAAATCTATACCAAAATGTGCTTCTTTAAAATGGTCACACATCGAGTTATCATAACATTATTTTCTTTTATTAAAAAAAAAACATTATTTTGTTAGGTAAAATATTTTATATAGGACGGAATCATATTTTCAAATGTCTAATAAAGAAGTGTAATTTCAAAATTATCTTTCCTTCATTGAATAAGAAAGATTGATACCTGACCATGTACATACACGGTTTATATATACACAAAAATCCTCTCATATTTATTATTATTAGTAGTATTTTACACTCTCTACAATATTAAATTATTCAAAATATTTAGAATATTAAAGGAACAAATTGATTGACTCATAGATTCCTTCAATCACTTCAGATAGAGATCGATAGCAGTTTAGCTAGAGAAAACGAAAAAAATAAAAAAGCTAATGATTTGATCTTCAAACACAAGGGTAATTATTGTAGGCTTATTTACAGATGTTTCAGGGCCCCTTGGATAACCATCCTGCTCACAATCCCCTAATCTCAATTGCGAGCAACTTTCAATGATTCCATTTTTTTTTGAGATGAGGATAGTGTTAGGTTATACTGCTCTAGAGTTGATTCCAAAGCAAAATGCTCACAAGAACTTTTGGTAAAAACCAAGATTGTTGTTTGACTATTCTCCAATCCAACTTGAGTGTTTAAACGGCAGTTTTAATTTTTCTGTTACTTGGAGGAGCAGTGTCTTGATGTAGTGTAAAGCAACCTAAAACAATTTCTTATGATATGGAAGCTGTAGTGGTGGCGTGCTATGAAATAATTCCTCAAGCATCATGGTTGAGGCAGTTTATCCCAAATTTGGAAGTCGTCATTTCTATTGGAAGACCACACAGTATACGTTTCTCCAAAAACACACGCTCAGTGAGTCGCTGCTGACATATTGAGATAAAGTATTTTTTTTGTTAAAGAAGAAGTTTGAGATCGTCATGTTCAAATATCAGCACTGATGATATGACAGACATTCACCAAATGCCTTCAGCTCAATATGTATGTAGCTCATGTTGATCATATGAGACTATGTAAATCATTAAGCGGTTGAATGTTTTATTTATGACATTGCAATATAAAGTTTGATGATTTTAAAATAAAGTTATTATATTTTATGTCATTATTGGATTGATATTACAAAGTAGGGTTTCCACAATTAAAGCTTATCTTAATGAACAATTCATTGTAATAGATGGGGAAAAAATGTTATAGTTATTGGACATGTATCACTATAATTCATGGGTTGGGATTTTTATTATGAATGTAAAGCATAATACATAACGAAGAATAAAAAAAAAATTAGTACATGCCATACAACATGTTAACAACCATAAAGTGACTTGCCAAGTAACAATATGGATCAAATGGAAGAATGTGACCCACATGCCACCTCACCACTTAATCACGTGTCTCTCCCTTATGTTCTAAGGTGGTTAGCATAGGAATTCTAAAATGGACACGTGGCAACCTATGCCTAACCATATCCCCTTGATGGGAGGGGATGAGCTTAGGCGTATTTAACCTGACAGGATTAGAGTCCTGTGCACACTTACACTTACGTTCTTTGAGAATTCCTTTAAATTCTCTGTCTAGGAAAGTAGTGCATAGAAACCCTTCTCCCTTACCTTTGCTGAGCTTTATCAGAGTTCGTCGAAAGACAGCTACACTACGCAAATGTCTGAAAGTTGAAAGGCAATGTCAAGTATCAATTCAACTACTAGAGGTCAACATTTAGAGTACCTCTGAAGCATAGAGTGGGCTTACAAATGACTCTCTTAACGTTATAGGCTACGCAAACAGTCCCTCACTCTTTCTCCTTAAAGTTTATGATAATAAATTCAGCGCGCCATTCACCGTTTTGACACAAAATTTCATCCAAACAAAAAATTACCTCTTTAAGATGTTCAAAGAGTGAATTATCGAAACACCATTTTTTTTATCAGGATAAGTGTTGGAAATAGCGAATAGAAACTACTATATTGAGTCAAGACTTACCTACATCGACCGAGAAATCTGATGCAACAGATAACCGAACCAGTTGATGAAGCAACAAACTAGTTTAAACCATTAGTAGAGTTGAGTCATATGTAAATACTCTCCTTAAGATTTTTAAACACTCCTAATTGTGCAATCCTGGTTGTCTTGTGTTTATACCTGTAAGATAAAACAACTCACAAATCGCATAAAGTGCACCCCCTAAATGCAATTACAAAGAGAGTCAGAAAACAATGCTCACAAAACCAAAAATGGAATGAAATATAGAGAGTTTCATTTTTTGTATGTTGGAGATTAAATGAACGGGTTGTTGTAGTGTATTTATAGAGATAATGTGACATTTTCAATACACGTATGGGTATCTACACATGAATGAGTGTTTTTTATATGTATAGGTGTGTTCGTTCATATATACATGTGTCTACACGTGAATGGACACCATCCGAAAGCATAGATCACGTTGACACACACACACGGCCACACCTGCACCCCTCAGCCACGCAATGTGGGACTAAGTATTGTCACACCTCCAAAAGCAAGTTCAAAAACCAAAAACCTTGGATGCCAGGAACCCAATACATACAAACCAAAGAGCTGAATGGAAAACACTTTGACTTTTAGCTTTTTATAAACTTATATATATATATATATATATATATAGGTAAATTACACAGACACTCCTTTAATGCTGTAGTGAAACTACACAAAACTACCTTGTTTTTACAAAAGTTACACAGAATACCCCTCTAATAATGTCATCATACAATCTCACTCAATCTGTTACTTTCAACTTAACGACAGAGGGTCAAATTTGTTTTAAGACAAAAATACCTTTGATTCAGAAGACAAGGATGACAGAGACGACAGAGTCTGTTCTTTGTTGTAATTCCGCGAAGATGCACAAAGAGACCATGACTGGATTATAATGTGTAGACTCTTTGCAAAAAAACTCGGTAATTATCTGCTCGATTTTCGCAGGTACAGAGGGCAAATTGCTTTGAGAAGAAGCCATAAATCTCAATTGAAAAGCACTCTCATCACTTACAAACCCAGAAAGGAAAGAAGCTTTCAAAAAATCAGACAATAAAACCCATAGAGATTAACTAATGAACTACACATAACAAATTTGAACTCAGAAAAACAGAAAAAAAAAAAACCAATGGAATTCGATTTTAAGAGAGAATCTAAGGAAGTGGAATTTCATAAAATTCAATGTAAGTTATCAAATAACACAGAAATTGATAGATATCAGCATCAAACAAAAAAGAAGAAAAAAAAGAAAAAAAAAAAAAAAAAAACCAGAGCCTGCACTCACCGTTCTACTATTGTTGTTTTGCAATCTCCAATTAGGAGAGAAAAAAATGACCGTTTTTTCCTTTTTCAGTTGATCATTATTATTTTTCCTCTTCCCCGTTGGAATCGATGAACCATGTTGATTAGTGGAATTCAACTTACAAATCTACCGAAAACGGCAAGGTTTGTGAAGCTTGAGGAAGGAGATATCAGAAGATGTAGTTAGATGGAATGTCAAAGCTCTGTTTTAGTTGCAAACTTTCACCCGTTAGCTTTGTTATAGGCCGTCGTTCATAAATGAAACCAATATTGAAAGGCAAAACCATAGGTTTCAGATCTTGTCGATCGAGCCATTCTATGGAGGAGATGATCTGGAAATATGGGAAGTAATCGGAATACATTGGCAGCAGAAACGCTCTGGACATTTTTTTTGCAAAAGGACGGTTGGAGGAGAGAGGATGATAGATGGAAATCAAGATAAAGAACTCAGGTTCCACCAAATAGAATACATGAAAGATCTAGGGTTTTTCACTAGCTTGTTCAGAAAATTCCTTTTTAGTTCCTTTGCCCTTTGTTCTTATTTTTCTTGTTTGAGATTTTTAGTTCCTCTACCATCATCTCATTGATGTTGATCCATTCTAGAGAGAGAGAGAGAGAGAGAGAGAGAGAGATGTCTTTTGTGAGTTGTGGTGGCATTCAGTTACCGACCCCAATCTTCCTTTTTGAGTGCTCCTCTCTGGTTTTCTTCTCCATTTAATATCTAACTCTGTCTCCTTCCAACTCGTTTGACTTCCTTCAAAAATTTCTTCAAACTCATCATCAACATCAAAACTTGTAGTCAAGGCATCTTCTTCCCCTTATTCTGTTGTAGTACTTGTTGAAAAAAAAAAAAAGGGTAACTCGTGGAGAAGAAAGATGAACTTAGGATTTTTGTGGAGAACTTAACAATAAACCCATTGTATAATAAAAAAATTTAAAAAAAAATCCGTTTAGGTTATTTTACATTTATTAAGGGTATTTTTGTCTTAAAACAAATTTGATCCTCTGTCGTTTAGTTGAAAGTAACGGTGTGGGTGAGATTGTATGATAACATTGTTAAAGGGATATTCTGTGTAACTTTTGTAAAAGCATGGTAGTTATGTGTAGTTTCACTACAGTAGAGGGGGTGTCTATGTAATTTACCATATATATATAATTTATATATATATATATATATATATATATATATATATATATATATATATATATATTAACTCACATGTGCACTTCAACTAGAAAGATGGATAAGAATAAAGCACATGGTTTGATTTTTAGACACAATGGTAGTTATTGTGGGCTTATTCACGCTGTTTCAGTGTGATGAGATTGTGAGGCTGTGTTTTATTGCAAGGGGAATTGAAGGGAAGGAAAATGAAATTTTTTAACCTTAAAAGGAAACTTTGTAATGACTACAATACATGCCATCACATTGTTAAGTAATTAATTCTAAATCATTCCATATGTAGTTATAAACTTATACTTCACTTTGCATTCAAATCCCTTACATTTAAAAAGTAAAATAAATTTACATCTTATTAGTATCATTACTAAATATGTTAAAAAATTTAGATAGTTTATCCAATCATTTTGTGTTATAATTATACAAGTTTTCTTTATAAGTATAAAAATTTCCCTTCCCTTCCCTTCGATTCCCCTTGCAACCCAACACAACCTAAGAGAGTATCTAGCAACCGTCAAGGGATTAAGAACACAAAACACAAGTAATTTATTATGTAAAAAATTTTATTATAAATTTTTTGAAAAACTAATTACATTCTTTTGTTTAAAACCTTTAGGTATTTATTAAAATTCATTTCATGAAATTTGTTTTTATTTTATTAGTTATGCAATTAGAGTATGAAGTTAGAATTTTGTTGTTTTTTCCTAATCAAACATGTAATGGAAATTTGATTTTATGTTTTCTCTATGTCAGATATCTCAAATCACTTTACTTAAAATTTAAATACATTTGAACATCCACTTGAAATTTTTATATTTTATATTTTTTCTCGCTTTATGAGAATATGATAATTACTTTCTAAATATAAAAACATTGCATTATTTATGTAAAAATAATCCAGGATTTTTACACGTCTATGATATTTTTTCTATTTAATAATTTATGCAATTAGAGTATAAAGCTTTAGATTTTTTTTTTTTGTTCTTTCATAATCAAACATTTCCTAGAATTTTTATTTTATAGTTTACACATAAACAGCCTCTACATTGTGGGGATAAGGCTATGTGCATTATGCCTCTCCCCAGATCTTGCATTAGCGGGAGCTCCGTGCACTAGGACACCTTTTTTTTTTTTTTTTTCCCTATATCACTTATTGTTAAGATCGGCGGCCACTAAGAGGAGAAGAATTGGTGATTTCGCATAAATACAAATATTTAAGTAACTTCAATCTGCTTCTAAAGCCTCACCCCAAATGTGTTAGTACCAAGTAAGGATAAATAAGAAGAGAGCCGCCACAATTTATTGTGGTTCAAGATAGATAATCCGTCTTACTCTACTCTTAAAGCTTCTAGCTTTAAGTCCACTATATATAGGAGGTAAACCCTTAAAATGGTCACACATGCCAGTCACAAAGGGCTCTGCCACACAGGCAATGCTCACACATAGCTACAAAGGTCACACAGACCAAATACCCAAAGGCAATGCTTACAAATAACTACAATTAACTATAATAAGGAATGAGTATAAAAATTAACTCACACAAAGTTGAGGAGCAATATACGCTCAATACAATCAAATCATGGAGTTTCACTCACACCCTTCAATATGATGTTCAAGATGATGCTCAATGACTCTTAGATGTAAGCAAATGCAAAGTACAAAGTCTTAATTGAATTGTGTTTTAGATGGTTGTAAAACAATGAACCTTTGTTTATAATATGCTTCCATTAGCTAGAAAACTACTTGTTATTAACTCAGATCGGTCGACCGGATGAATCCTTCGGTCGGTGGCTCTGAAGAGCCATTGGGGAGATCAGACCATTGAGAGTATTGTGTTTAAGGCACAAAAGGGATTGGTCATCTGATGGATGGAACGAACGTCATCCAATGAAGAACTAATACTCTTGAATGACATCAACCGTTCCATAGTTGGTTAACCAAAGTTATTGACAATTCTACATACATAAACCATGCAGCTTAAGCATTGACTGATTCATTTTGGTCATCCGAAGCTATCGACCATTGGGTTTGTTTGGCCGGACAATCTCCTGTTACCCTACTTCCAATTTGATAATGCATCGACCGTTTGGTTTAGGTTGACCGATGTTTGTAAGGGTTGAACTGACCAGACAAATATGTTAGTAACTTCTTCGTCCGAACTCCAAATGATTTGATAATTGAACCATGGTAAAGCTAACTTAGGCTCTCTTTGGTCTATATTATAGAATTAATTATATAATACATTATAGCATATGTAGTTGTTTGGTATGATTTATGATATTATTTATATTTAAAATAAATTGATATAATCTAAAATCTACAAATAGGTTAGAAGGTGTTTATCATTATTGTGATAATTTATTATTACTTCTTCATGTTAGTGGTATTAAACGCTTATTATTTTTGACTCATAATATATTATAATAAATAATTTGTCATAATAATTCATAAATATAAATATAATTTATACCAAAGAGAGCCTTAGAAGACTACATGTCTATGACTTTCGTTATTTAGTGACTGTGAAGTCCTGTAATAAAGCTAAGAGTCATATGACATGCAAGTTGATAGACTTGGTTTAATATGGTATTGTCAATTGGACCATGGGTCACTTTGTGAGACCACACATAATCATTTTGGATCTAATTATTTTCCAATGGTAGTTAAGGTTATTATGATACCTTTAGTCTTATGACTTAGCCATGCCTATATGGGTTTGAGTGATATAGCGTATAAGCGTATTACAAATTGTATTACAAACCATGATCATTATAACATATACACATTACATTATACATGTAATCCTAGATAACATTCAAACATTTAACGAGATCTTCAATGTTCTTGATGTGAGATGCTTGAATCTTTCTTGGATGGAGACAATGATCTTTATGTTAAGTTCCACCATTCCATGGCACGTTTCTTCTTAAGTTTGATGAGTTATTCATTAAGTTCCACAATATTTCGCATGACCGATATTTAGAGTATCGTCGTGTAAACTTATTTTTTTAACGACATAAAATAGCCTATTAGAAACTAAAAAACTTAAACGACGGAAAATTAGTCCCGTCGTGGAAAAAAAACTTTTACATGACCGAAATACTAGTTCCGTCGTGGAAAATATTGTCACTACTGACACCTTAAGGTTTCCGTCACGATTTTGCATAGCGGTATTTTAGTCAACAGAACAACAATAGAACATGTTGCACCAGGAAAATGTTTTAACGACGAAAATATGTTTTTTGGGTGGACCCTTTGATTGTTCAAATGCAATGCTTGAAGACTCTCTCATATAAAGCTCTCCTTCAGTGACAAGTTTTGATTCTTCGGAATTGCATACACTTGATAGTGACACTTGAAGGAAACATTGTTTGGCTTTTTTTTTTTTAAGGGGGGGGGGGGTGGGTGGTAGTAGAGGTTCTTCTAGATAGTTAAACCCATGGCCTTACATAACTGACCACACTCTTCTTTCGAAACTATGATGAAGATATTCTTTTTCACAATGGGTGAAGGAAAACTAACCTAACTTTAATTCACCTCATTTCATATGAGATCGAGTTTATATCCACCAACGTGAAGATGTTTTTCACCTTAGGTTTTCGTGGATGAGAGAATGAGAGTTTGGAATAGTTGACTGGAATAATCGAGAATTCATTTTAGGGAATAGTCATCAAATGATTTCATTCCTTTATTTTCCTTCATTGGAGAAAAAACTTCCATCGTTCACATATATAACAAAAAAGTGTCTAAATGCCCTAAGCTTATAAAGTTTTGATTTTTTTTTTTTTTGTGGAAAGTTGATTCCAAAATCTGCATTGCACCCTTGTCTCAATTATAAAAGAATTTTCTTATTAACACTTCTTAAGGTATCAAATAATTTAAAACTTTTCTTTTTTGCCATCTTAGTATAGTACATTTGTTTTTTTAGTGAGATAATCCTTGTCACTTCACTTGCTATTTCCAAAAAAAGGTGTGAGACCAATGATTGTCTACGATGACAAATCACCTAAAAATTTTATGTTAAAAACTCATTTTACCATTGATTTAAAAAGCATTGAGGAATGAGCTAAGGAGTAATTAAAAAAATGTCATATCCCTAAGGGTGTCAACGGGCCGGTCCAGGCCAGTTTCGGTCCGGGCTGAACTAGTGTTGGATTTTATAAGCCCAGCCCAAAACATGTCCATTAAGAGTTCGGGCTGGGTTGGGCTACGCTGGACACAATAATTAACGGGCTGGTCCAGTGTTGGTTTGTTATCGGGCTGGGCTTATTGAGGTGATTTCGAACTGGTTCGGTCCGGACCGGACTTATCAAGCTTATCGGGCCTATTTTATGTGTAAGATATATAGCCTATTTTATTATTTCTATCTATAAAATTAGCATCATTCTTTCTATATGTATGTAATTCAATAAATTGTAACAATTAACATACTTTTTTCAACTACAGATTCATATAATCTTTCGGATCAAGAAGTGAACTATAACAGTGTAATATAATCCATCAAAATTTAAAACCATTAAAATTAAGAAACTGGGCCTGGATGAACCTTACCCATGTTCGGGTTAGGTATTATTGGTTCGGGCTAGTTCGGGCTTCTTAACGGATCGGTCCGGTCTGGTTTCGGTCTGGGCTGAAACGGTGTCGGGCTTTACAAGCCGAGACCGAAACCTGTCCATTAAGGTTCGGTCTGGGCTAGGTTCGGGTTATATCGAGCCGGCTCGGTCCGTGCTATCGGGCCGGGCCCATTTTTGACACCCTTACATATCCCTAACCCCTAAACCCTAAATCCTAAACTTCCTATTATAAAATTGCAAACATAATTGCAGTCTTATTTAGTTTAACTTTGGATGCGGTTGGACTCAAGTTGAATAGTCCCTCAAGTTAAAGGATCCAGCAACTGCAGCTAGTCCACGCATATATCAATACATTCTTGTGACGAGCTCCCTCCTTAACTTTGGGTGAGTCTCAATCTTTCAGGCTTGTTTACAAGGCTTATTGGTTTTAAGGTTTCCTGTAACTGATTCTCATTAAACAACATTGGGTTAGTATGAAAATTTAAATATATATGAGGGTAGATTTGGTATTTCATTTGAAACCTCGCATAAAACCCGACGGTTAAAAGGACGACGAAACCTTTCAACTTTTATTGATGAAATTTTTGCACCGGACACTCCCTCGCAGAGTCGCTGATCATTCTGAAGAGGAGATGGAGACCTGCTCAATTTGAAGTTGAAAAGAAGTCGTAAATGTAAAAATGGAGTCCAGCGGCGAACCTTCGTTCGCCTCCGTACCGGACTGGGACCAACCCATCAACCAAGAAGAGCTGGATGCCATCGAAGCGGCATTCAAGCACGCAGATACTTCGTCTTCTGTGAAACGGAGAAGATCTTCTTCTTCCGATGCCGTCGAGGTTCGCTGCAACAGCCGACGCTTGCCTAGTTCACTGGTTCGATGTCAGCAAATCCCTCCTCTCGATGGGTACGAAAAGGAGAATTGTTCGATCACCACTGTAGATTCACTTGGTCCCAAAATAGGACGGTGGAACCCTGTTCGTGATTCTTACCAAGGTAAATTTACAAACTATTTTTGTTTTGTCCTGTTCATTTTTTTTACAAATGTATGTTGTCAATTGTTCTTGAGTGGGCATTTGAACTTTACAGTGGAATAAATCACTGCAACCAGTTAACGAAAAATCTGCCATGTTCTTGGATTTTGGTTTTCTAGGAATTACTAAAAATATCCTAATGTAACAAGGTAGGAATTAGAACTGCTTTGAGTGCTATAGGTTATATAGCCCTGGAGGATTGGGCTTTCATAAATTACATTATATAAACCTGGCTTTCCTCCTTAAGCTATGATTGGAAACTGCTTACTGAGCCACAATCATTGCTCACTCAAATAATGCGTGCCAAAAACTGTAGTACAAATCAGCAATAAATTTGGTTTAAGACTAACACTCTATTTATAAGCCAGGCATATAAACTTCGATTACATAAAAACAGAGCATATGATTACACAAAATCATAACATAATATGAAAACGTCAAATAGTTTTACCACTTACAATTTTGAAGACAGATGGGCTGAGTCGCGCCAATCGTCACTCTCCTTAAGGTTGTAATCACCCTCTATGGGGCAAAGGTTCCCTGAACCTCCATGATAAAACAGTCCCTTGAGGCCCTTCCAATTATGTGCACTCAAACAACTGGACCTTGTCAGAAGAACCGATGGCTAAGGTCTTTTTTTTTGCCAGAAGTCCAAAATTTATTAAAATAATGAAAGAATAAAACAAGTCTTAATAGGATGAAAACTCCTACCTCTTCCATAAACAGGGGCCATCCCAGCACAACAAAATTGCTGAACTTTATATGTAGGTTTGTGTGAAGCATCGCACATGATTTCTCGAGCCACAAAATCTAGGCACACATCCCAAGCATAAGATCTTCGTTCATGGGCAGCTCTCCTTGCAAGCTTGTCAACTACAATGTTAACTTCTGTACAGCAGTGAGTGACCCGAACTGCACACTGGCCGAGGTCAACAGAAAGCTCTCCACTATTGCAGAAGGAACCATGGCAAATCAGCAGTCCTCATAGAACATATCACAGAGTTAGAGTCAAATTCCAACCAAATTTTGACAAATCCAAGCCGAACATCTTCAGCTAATCCTCTCTGCACCCCTTTTAACTCCGCAATATAATTAGAGGCCACTCCAAGAGACTGAGAAAATGCAAACACCACCAGACCCCTACTTGAGTGAATCACTCCTCCAGCTCCTGTAATTCTTGGGTTACCCAAACTACACCCATCTGTATTAATTTCACACCAGTCATGCAGAGGTGGCTGCCAGAATAATTCCACAATTCTCGACCTCTTTCCCATAACATTTGATAAGGATAGAAGCCTTACCACTCTAAGATCCGCAGCTGAGTTGACTACACAAGGATCCTTGAAACGATGGCTAAGGTCAATAGTCCTTTAAAACGGAGTAGGCTCAATTCCGATTACATAGAGTATGAGAGAAAGTTGGAGAGAGAGAGAGAGAGATATGAATTCGTAGTGTATTCTGAGTGGCTTTGGACTGAGGCAGCGTCTTCTATTTATAGAAGATTGGTGTCCGTCCAGAACGGCATTGCCAAAGGGTACACCCTTCAGATGGATGACTGAGATGCAACTAATCCGAAAGACGTTTGGATCAAGGGCTTAGATTGCCCCCTTAATACGTAGGGAAGTGTCCTTACCGAATAGGTACCTTTTAGAAATGGAAGGGATACCAAGCGTACCCCCTATACGTATGGGTGTACCTCTACATACCAAAAGGTATAGGTCACAACCTTCCAAAAGGGTATATACGTACAGGTACGTATATAGTTATCTAGGCGATAAGACGATCTAAGGCGTTCGGGGGCCATCCTGGGCACCTAGGTGCCACTTAGGCAACAGCCAAGGAGTTCCTAGTGTATTTTTTTTTTTAATTCTAAAATATTAATGCTATATTAATTTTTATATATATGCAGCATTCTACATAAATAATCAACATTCAAGATAACTTAATTAATATAAGAAACAAATAATAATGAGTTAAGTAGACAACACGTATTTATAACTAATATTTGCGTACTTTTAACAAATTTGACCCGATCGTAACTCCTTTAATATAGTTCGGATTCAAGCAATCTCGAATTCGTTGCAAAGCTAGCATAATCAGCTTTCCAACAAAGCCGAGATTGCTTGAATCCGAGTTATAATGAAGGAGTTACACTCTGGTTAAACCTTGTTCGGAGTACGCGAATGCTGTTTAAAGTCGTCTGAATGTAAATTATTTTTTGGGCATTAAAGCAAGAGATTATTTTGACGCGCTCTTGGTTTTTAGTGATGCTTTATTATAATAAGATTTATGAAATTTTTATATTTGGAAACAAACCTAGCATTTGGAAGTTGAAAATCGCTCCCGCACCAAAAAATACGGTTTTTGTTCTTGAACTGGAGGGTTGACCTTTTATCCTTCTGGAATTTGAATTTTAAACTATTTTTATTGGATTCAAATTGGGGGGGAGGTAATTGTTTATTTATGAATAATATCTTAAGTAAATGAAATAAATAAGTATTGCCTAATAAATGTTGTTCCTGTCTAGTCTAATAAATTTTTTGAAGAACATTCAAAATGACATATTGAAAACAAGGCGGCCACCCAAACATTCTGGGTGTCCAAGGCGCCCTAGGCGATGCCCAGGCACTCTGGGCGACCGCCTTTCTCATTGTCATAAGGCGACCTTGCGCCCAGGGATCTGGAAAACGCCCGGAAGCCTAGGCGTAGGCGATGCCTTGACAACAATGGGTACGTATCTGTTGAATCAGATATGGGAAATGAATGAGTGAGATGATGTCCTCCCTCACCCAGCTTTCTTATTTATAATCAAACATTGGTAACCAAATTACAACTATGTCCCTCCTTAGTCATCACTCAGAATAGGTCGGCTAAGATGGACTCATAATGATAAAACCCTAATGATAATAAAGAAAAGAAAAATACAAGATTACCCCTGAATCCTAAATCAACTATGGATTACGATACTCCCCCTCAAGTTGGTGCATATATATCATGCATACACAACTTAGATAATATCATATGAAAGGATTTCCCAAGTAATCCTTTGGTGAAGATGTTGGTCAGTTGGTCCTCTGATCTGACAAATGGAATTTGAATCTGACCTCTTTCTATCTTTTCCTTGATAAAGTGGAGGTTTATCTAGACATGCTTTGTCTGATTATGCTGGATAGGATTATAAGCAATGCTGATAGCTGCCTTATTGTTACAAAACAGAGTCATGGATTGAGAACATTGAACCTTCAAGTCTTTAAGTAAACCTTGTAACCATAAGAGTTCACATATTCCTTGAACCATTGACCTGAACTCTACTTCTGTACTGGGTTGGGCCACTACATTTTGCTTCTTGCTGTGCCAAGTAACCAGATTTCTACCCACAAAAGTACAGTAACTGGAGATAGACTTACGGTGTGGATTGCTTGCTCAATCTGCATCAGTATAGGCCTTCATTCTAGGTGATCATGGGGTGATAATAGGATCCCTTTTCCTAGAGTTGCATTTAGGTAATGTAGCATCTTATAGACTGCCTCCATATGGGTAGAGTAGGGATCATGCATAAATTGGCTTACCAAGCTCACGGCAAAAGCAATGTCTGGCCGGGTGTGTGATAGATAAATGAGTCTTCCAACTAACTGCTGGTACTTGCCTTTATCTGCCGGTGTTCCTTCTTTCTCCTAAGCTTACTACTGGGATCTAGTGGAGTATCACATGGTCATCACCCTAGCAGTCCTGTTTCTAAAAGGAGATCAAGAACATACATTCTCTAAGAGAGAAAGATACCCTTTGTAGATCGGGCAACTTCAATCACCAGAAAGTACCTGAGTTTTCTGAAATCTTTGATTTCAAACTCCTTTCCTAGAAACGTTTTCAGTTTTCTGATTTCATCATCATTATTCCCAGTGACAATAATATCATCAATGTACACAAGTAGAGCAGTGAAAGTTCCAGACGAGTGCTTGATAAATAAGGTATGATCAACATTACTCTGAACGCCATAAGCTACCATAGCTTTGTGAAACCTCCCAAACCATGCTTTAGGAGACTGTTTTAGTCCATATAGAGAACGTTTTAACTTGCATACCTTTCCCTTTGGTGCTAACATCTGTGAAACCAGGTGGACAATACATGTAAACTTCCTCAGTAAGTTCTCCATGGAGGAAGGCATTCTTTGCTTCTAGCTGTTGTAAATCTCAGTTATAGTGTACGACACATGCCAAAAGAAACCAGAGCAAAAGTTTCTTGCTAATTAATCCCATATGTCAGGGTAAATCCACGAGCAACCAGCTTGCCTTGTGCCTAAGGGTGTTAAACGGTTTATAATCGGTTTAATGGTCCGGTCCGGTACGGTGTGGTGTATAGAAGGGTAAAACCAAAACCGAACCGATTAAATAAACGGTGTCAAAATTGAAACTAGAACCGATTAGTAATCTTTTTTCGTTTATCGATTTTTAAATGGTTTTTCATTAATTGGTTTTGATTGCGGTTTATAGACGGTTTAACACATCGGTTTTAATTAAAAAAAATGTGCATCCTCTGACAATCCTACACTCTCCTTGTTGATGGAGATATTGTTGAATACAAAGTGTACTTGAATAACCTCTCCAATAAAGAAATAAATTACAATATCTATATTATTGGAATGGTAACTGAATAAGCTACTAGACATAGTGACCAAATCAAGACTTGTTCCACAAAAACATGATCCGCTGAAATTGAATATTAACTTTGAAGAAGAAATGCCATTGTTTTAAAGTTTTAACTATCCTTTTTAACTTGGTTTATCTATCTACAGCATTAGCATTTTTTTTAATTTTATTTTTAGATAAATGACAACTTCATAGTTAATAGGGTAAGGACCCACACACAAAACACCCCTTAATGAGGGGAAATGGAACTTGACATAATTAAATCAAATTGGAATTATTACATGAAATACGAGCAACTTCACATAATTAAATCAAATTGGAATTATTACATGAAATAAGAGCAGGCCCATCCCATGGCTCCATAATAAGAGAGAAATATTTTAGCTCAGAAGGATATGGGACTTTATTTATAGGGAGAATTGTCCAAAATGTGAGTTTCTTTTTGTATAATAAAATATTAAATAACTTCATATGCTTTCATACAATTCTGCCACATTTTAGTGGCAGAAAGGGTGATCTTTCTTAGGAAGTTGTAGACAAGCAACGAGGGAGGAGCAGCTCTAGCGTCCAGCAATCTAATTGCTCAGAGTTCAAACGGGAAGGAGAGATGTGTGCTATTATGTTTTGTTTAATTAGGTTTGGTTTAGGGTTGGGGAAATAATAGGGAATGAGATATGGTTTAGGGAATTAAACGGACCATCTTATTCGGTTTTGGTTTCTAACCGGTGTAACGCAACAGTTTATGCGGTATCAAACTGAACCAAACTGATTGGGCAAACGGTCTCAATATTCAAACCAGAACCGAGCCATTTAATAAACGGTTTCACGTTTCCGATGTAAACGGTTCGGTTTGGTTTGGTTTCGGTAAACGTTTTAGGTGCAAATGTTGCACCCCTATTTGTACTGATCCACAGTCCCATCTATTTTCTACTTTACTGTAAATACCCACTTGCACCCTACTGATCTCTTGCCTGGTAGAACTGGAACAAGTTCCCATGTATCATTCTTCTTCAAAACTCTCATTTCTTCCATCATTATAGCTTTCCACCGTTCATTCATAATTGCTTCCTGCCATTTTTGAGCAATAGATATAGAGGAAAGCGAGGACACAAATTCATAATAGGAAGGAGAAAGAGAGTAATAGGAAACTGAATTAGAAATAGGGTGAAGTGTACATGTCCTAGTACTTTTTCGAAGAGCAATAGGAAGTTCAAAAGCAGAGGGAGGAAGTTTCTTACCCAGAGGAGACTCGGTCTTTGGTGCCAGGGCTGACGAAGGGACATGTGAAGTTGCATTAGTGGTAGTAGTCCTTCCTTGCTTGCTTCTGGCATGGCTGTAGACTTGCAGAGGCTTTGGCTTAGGATTGGTTGTGGTAATGGGTGTCGGTGTAGATGGTATTGCATCAGGGTTTAATGTTGTTACATTTGTGTCAAGAACATGGATTTGGATTCGTGATGGATCTTTCTTGGACTCTTTTTGCTTCTTCTGGTAACAAGAGAGGCACATCTTCGACATTTTCGGCTGTATTCTGCTCCTCCTGAAGAGGTGACAGGTAATACATAATATGCTCATGAAACGAGGGTGGTAGAAAGGGAGGCGGTAGGTGAAGGAGAAGCTGAGGCGTGAGAGTGAGAGACTGTAGGAGAAGTGCGGCAGTGATGGGAAAAACAAGAGAGAGAGAGAGAGGGTGGTGGCGGCTAGGGTTAGAATCCCAAGGATGTCTGCTTTGATACCATGTTGAATCAGAGATGGGGAATGAATGAGTGAAATGATGTTCTCCCTCACTTAGCTTTCTTATTTATAATCAAACATTGGTAACCAAATTACAACTATGTCCCTCCTTAGCCGACCTTAGCCGTCACTTAGAATAGGTCGGCTAAGGTGGACTCATAATGATAAAACCCTAATGATAATAAAGAAGGGAAAAATTCAAGATTACCCCTGAATCCTAAATCAACTATGGATTACGACATCATCCGTATCCGCATCCGCATCTACATCCACTTCCATATAAATCTCAACTCAACTTTGTCCCAAAGCAATGTGGGACTAAACCTCCCACTAGCTCAACCAATTCAAAACAAAACCCAATTTGAATTTCCCTCTAAAACGAAAATAAAACTTTGGAATTTTGATTTTTAAATTTTTTGAAACTTTAACTTTGTTTTTGGACTTAAAACAACAAAGACTTTCCTGCTACACAGGTCTTACAGAGTATTATTTATCTGCTTTCTCTTTTATTAGGAAAGCCCTGAGGGTGATTAAAATATGTTTAAACAGGGAATATCTTGGATACCATGATATTTTTTTGGGAATTAGTTGGAATCCTCTTTTATCTTTTTAATAGGTTTTTGGTTCACACAACCAATTGTGGCAAAAAATGCATGTCAAAAAGTGTTTGTAACTAATCTTGTAGGAGATTTTGGGTTATTTTTAGGAATCTTAGGTCTTTATTGGATGGCAGGTAGTTTTGAATTTTGGGATTTGTTCAAAATATTCATGATGCAGTAGCAGTGTCATGGATGGATCGATACGAGCCAATTTGGCTACCCAAGCTAAACCTGAACTGGCTCAAACCCAAACCAACCTTTTGGTCTGGAAAGGGGTGGTAGATGATTAGTTATAATAGGAAGTTTCACTATTAGATTTAGGAAGTTTCAATATTAGATTTCATTATCTATTATTTCTGTTTTGAGTAAGGATTTCATTCCATAGATACAATATGTAGTTTCTAAACTTATGCCAATTAGTTTAGGAAAGTTTTACCTTTAAATAGAACATGTATTAGGTTTTTATTGACAGATTAGAAGATTTGAATGAAAGGAAGAATAGTGTTTTGGTATGTGCGTGACCAGTGAAACTGTGTGAGTTGCTAACCTTTTTCTTTCTTCTTCCTTCTCCTTCCTCTCCCTCTCTTTCTGTTTCCCTTCCTTCTTCCTAACCTCCCTTGTTCTGGGCGGTAATACCAGCCCCAACGACCACCGTCGAACTCCATCATCCCTCATCCTCTTAACCTGAAACTTTAGGAGAACCTTCCTTACCTAAGGGCGACTCAACCCCTTGAGTTTCAACCCCAACCCTTCGGCCTATAGGGAGTTACAGACCTGCAACTAAGTCTGTTCTAAGCTTTACCGCCAGGAATAGTTTCAGACCTTCAGTGCTTTTTATCTCTTTGCTGTTTGGGGTAACTATTAATTGGATTCAATAGATCTGTGATTTAGGAAGCTACCCTCAAATTCTTAGAACGATTGGAGCTGTATCGAAGGAGATATTTCTCCTTATCCCCATCTTGTTTCCACCTCCTGTTCTTATTGAGAGCTGGAAGAAGATTGAATGTATTTTCTGATTTCCCAGAATTGCCCTTATCTTATAAAATAAATCTGTTTTGTCCTTCTTTATGCCATCCTTCTTAGTTTTTGCCTTATCTTTAATTCTAATTCCTCCCATGTCTTAAGGTATTGTTTGGTTCTTTAGAGTTATTTCAGATTTCAGATTAATTACGAAATTGCCATTACTGGTTGAGTTTTGGGTTTATTTACAGTTCTGCCACTGTTATTTGAATCAAGCTTACTTATTATTTGGGTGGGCCTACTAGCGGATCTAATTAGGGTTTTCAACCTAGGATCCCGCATCAATTGGTATCAGAGCGAATATCCTGCAGTCATGGTGAGTAACAATGAACTCCTAGCACGTGTTAACGCCGACAAAGAGGAAACTAACACGGCCATTGGTGGTATATCAAACCGACTTGATGGGATAGATGCTTCTATTTTAATTTTTCAGGATATGATGGCAAAAATGCAGACGTCCATTGACTTGTTGTCACATGCTATAAAAGGTAAGAATCCCATACTTGGGGATTTTTTCAACTCCGTCTCATATGTTCCACCTCCCAATACATCCCCACTACCATCATCATCACGACACGTACCACCACCACCACCACCACCACCACCATATGGAGTTGGTCGACATGGAGAAATTTTTGGTGCTGACAAAGGAGCACGACTGGATGTGCTTGATTTTAATGGGGACCAAAATCTTGAGGAATATCTTGACTGGATCCATAGCTTGGAGATATTTTCCAAATGGTACGGATTGTCAGAGCCTAGAAAATTGATGTTTGCAGAAGCTAAATTGAAGGGCACGGCACGAGTTTGGTGGATTAAATATCAGAAACAAAATCAAACTCGCGGCATTGGTGAAATAAATACTTGGGCTGAGATGTATGCGGCAATGAACCGACGATTCCTACCTCTTGATTACAAGCAACGGATGCATCTCAAGTTTACTCAATTACGGCAAGACAATATGATTGTTGAAGAATATGTGGCCCGATTCTATTATTTGGCTACCCGATCTGATTTTGATTGGGATGAAGATGTTTTGGTCGCACAGTTCCGTAATGGTTTGCACCCACAGATTAGTGCTTCCTTGGCTTCCAATAGGTTACATACAATGGAGGACGCTGTACAAGTGGCATATCAGGTAGAGGAAAATTTAAAGCGGCCATACAATCGGAGAAGCTTTTCAGAGACGTTTTCTAAAGGTAACAATTTTGTCAAGCAAGCTCCACTACCAGAGAAGTCTTTTAGCAAGCCCCAAGAAAGTGGTTCTAGTATGGCATCTTCACGGCCGACCCATCCATATTCTCCGCCTCGGCGTAGTTATGATAGACCTCCTTCAAAACCGAGGGTTGAGATCCAATGTTACACTTGTAAGGGTTTCGGTCACTTTGCTTCCCATTGCCCAAATCACTCTATTGCTTTTGCCGATAAAGAAGAATTCATGGCTACTGCCACAGAGGAGCAACGTAAGAATGAGATCGTATACTTGGCAGCCGAGCACGATAGTGATGATAGCGATAATGATGTGGATCAGTTGCACCAGCCTTTTATGGTCCTTCGTCCTCTCTTGGCTACACAGATACCTGAAGAGGATGATTGGCGACGCGGCAATATATTCCAGACACGGGTACGATGCAACGGTTCCCTATGCACCATGATTATTGACGGCGGCAGTTGCACCAATGCAGTCTCTGAAGATATGGTTAACAAGTTGGGTTTGAAGACAGAACCCCATCCACATCCCTATAAGGTTGGATGGATAAATAACAATAATCTTAAGGTTCATGAGCGGTGCTTGGTTACGTATTCCATCGGCGGATTGATTGACACTGTTCGATATGATGTGTTACCCCTCAAGATCTGTCACCTTCTCCTTGGTCGTCCTTGGATGTTTGACAAGAAGGTTCAGCATGATGGGTACGAGAATACGTACACCTTCAAATTCGGTGGGCTCGATATGCAACTTCTTCCGGCGAAACACCTTCCTGCTATCAAGCTTAAGAAGAATGCTAACTCGTTTCTCCTCCAACGCATTCCATCTGATGGTATTCTTGGTCCTTATCCAGACTCGACGGAGTCGAGTTCTTTTGAGAAGCGGAGAGTCATGGATGGATCGACACGAGCCAATTTGGCTACCCAAGCCAAACCTGAACTGGCTCAAACCCAAACCAACCTTTTGGTCTGGAAATGGGTGGTAGATGATTAGTTATAATAGGAAGTTTCACTATTAGATTTAGGAAGTTTCAATATTAGATTTCATTATCTATTATTTATGTTTTGAGTAAGGATTTCATTCCATAGATACAATATGTAGTTTCTAAACTTATGTCAATTAGTTTAGGAAAGTTGTATCTTTAAATAGAACATGTATTAGGTTTTTATTGACAGATTAGAAGTTTTGAATGAAAGGAAGAATAGTGTTTTGGTATGTGCGTGACCAGTGAAACTGTGTGAGTTGCTAACCTTTTTCCTTCTTCTTCCCTTTTCTTCTTCTTCCTTCTCCTTCCTCTCCCTCTCTTTCTGTTTCCCTTCCTTCTTCCTAACCTCCCTTGTTCTGGGCGATAATACCAGCCCCAACGACCACCGTCGAACTCCATCATCCTTCATCCTCTTAACCTGAAACTTTAGGAGAACCTTCCTTACCTAAGGGCGACTCAACCCCTTGAGTTTCAACCCCAACCCTTCGGCCTATAGGGAGTTACTGACCTGCAACTAAGTCTGTTCGAAGCTTTACCGCCAGGAATAGTTTCAGACCTTCAGTGCTTTTTATCTCTTTGCTGTTTGGGGTAACTATTAATTGGATTCAATAGATCTGTGATTTAGGAAGCTACCCTCAAATTCTTAGAACGATTGGAGCTGTATCGAAGGAGATATTTCTCCTTATCCCCATCTTGTTTCCGCCTCCTGTTCTTATCGAAAGCTGGAAGAAGATTGAATGTATTTTCTGATTTCCCAGAATTGCCCTTATCTTATAAAATAAATCTGTTTTGTCCTTCTTTATGCCATCCTTCTTAGTTTTTGCCTTATCTTTAATTCTAATTCCTCCCATGTCTTAAGGTATTGTTTGGTTCTTTAGAGTTATTTCAGACTTCAGATTAATTACGAAATTGCCATTACTGGTTGAGTTTTGGGTTTATTTACAGTTCTGCCACTGTTATTTGAATCAAGCTTACTTATTATTTGGGTGGGCCTACTAGCGGATCTAATTAGGGTTTTCAACCTAGGATCCCGCATCAATTCAATACTTTGATTTATAATAAAGGAGATAATTCTTTATTTGTTATTTTTTCCGCTTCCTTATTAATTGTTGGTTCATTTTCTAAATCTGCACAATTCCTCCCATGTGTACATGCTGGAGGGGCCCTACTCCTAATTCAGCTCTTATACATGCTGCAACTATGGTAGCAGCAGGAATTTTCTTGTAACTCGGCTTCTTCAGAACAGATACTTTTCTGGACCCCACAATGGTGCACTGATTTGGATCTAATTAAATATTTGGATCCTCCATCTCTTTCACATCTCGGCTTGGATTTACAAATAAAGGAGGTCATGGATTATTTGACTGGGAGCTTGAACTTGAGTAAAGTGTGTCTATAATTCCTGATAACCTTCCAATCCCCACAACCCTTTAAACTGATGTGCCTGTATGGAAGCTGTTTCCTAGTGGGATCCTCTGATAGTGACCTCATCTCATAAGTTGCTGACTAGGTCATCTCTATTAGCTGCTTTCCACAACTGTTTTGGAAAGCCATATGGAAATGCCTGAACACCAGGAGCAATGCTCTTTGTTTGGAAGCTGAGATACCAAAGGCTACCCCTTTATAAGCTTTTAACAGCGAGGGGCATTGTAACCTCACCTATTTGCAGATCATGCTTGAATGCTGATGACATCTGGGCTCCTTTCCTTTTTCCAATGCAAATTTCGAAGGGCTTTCAGATTCAAGTTCCAATGCAGATCATGTCTTGGCTTGCCTGTATGCTCACTGGTGCTATGATGAAGCATTGCAGGTTCCAATCAATTTCCACCCAAACTTGGCTCCCTTCCATGGTATGGTTTTACTGGAAGAGCAGAAATTCTGTTATCTTCAAACTGGGAAGTTGGATGTCAACTATATATCAAATTGTTTTCTGGGCCAAGCATTATCACCTTTTTTTTTTGTTGGTGAATAAGAAAATTGTATTAATAGAGAAGAAAAACTACAACAAAGCATCTTTATTGGAGGAGCCAAGAGAAGAGCAAGAAAGCGTTCTTAACAGTCAGGTGTCATGGGATGTCCTATCCACAATGAGTTGGATTGGTGAATCCCTAGCATTTACAATGAGTCTATTATGGGGTGAGTCCAAGCATGGACTGACGTTGGGAAGCAGAAAGCTCCGAACTTCAAAAACAATGGCGTCCCAGATCTGGCTAATGTTTGGGGAGAATGTTGAGGAAAACTATCCTTAAGCAAGAATGTTCAGGAAATCTCTCCATGAGCTTTATTGGTCTGGAGTATGTTGAGGAAAACACTCCATGTGACTTTTTGGTTTATATGTTTTGGTGCTTACAATCTATTTGTTTGTGAAAAAGCTTTGTATTCTTGTAGCATCCTGACTGATCCAAGTATCAACAGCGCGTCCTTGAACCCTATCAGCTGGGCTCTCACTTCTGAACCCAATCTGGTTCCGTGTGCAAGCTTGAGTTGTTAGCTTGAAGACAAGTCCTTTCCCCCAAAACGTATCACTTGGCTTAATACCTCATAATCCCATTATGCTCCTTCCCATATACTTTATTCTTAGTTTATTCCTCCCCATATTAACTACCTGAATTGTCATGCCTCCTTTTCTCTTAATTCCCAACTTGTCTGCTGCTCTATTAAATCCCTTTAAAGGCATTGCATTGTACTTGAATTTACAGAACTGCCAATATATTCTTTTGTTTGAACTTTTGTCATTTCAGTGGGTCTCACCTTTCACCAGATTTTTCTCTATGATTTTGGTCAAAATGGTTTCTTATTTTTATACCATCGGATGGTACTCAGATGGAGCTTCAAAATGATACATCAGTCACCCTATTTAAACTTACGGTTTGAAAGATATGATTTTTTGAGGACTTTAAGGTATTTTCGGAAATTTTGACCAAGGTTTGACCGGGGTTTGATCGACGGTCAACGCCCTTTCACCGACCCTAAGACTCATATTTTTGATCCTGAGAGGCCTCTTGACATCGACTCATTCCCTGTGAGTGTCAATCAAAAACGTTGCGAGTGGCCCAAGTAACCCGTATCTTGAGGATTCGAGGAGCTGTAGAGCTCCGATTGAGCTCAAACTGGGACTTTTTAGATTCGTTTGGGAGTACCACTCAAATCTGATCTTTCCAACTTGATTTAGATGCATTAGGATGGACTTAAATGGATCAAATCAATCATGGGCGTTGAATCGAAAGTTTATCCCGTTCTCGACCTTTTGATCTTCCACTGACCATATCTCCCTCAATCCTTAAAGGATTGGGATGAGGTTTGAGGCTAAACATAGCTAAGAGGATAGGGAAGTCTCCCATCTTTAAAAAAGGCACCTTCCCGGCTTCCCCATGACCTATGACATCGAATCATGGAGTGGAAGAAACCCAATCTGCAGAAAGAGAGAATTCTGAGTTCGCTGCTGCAACTTGTTGACCCTCTAGCCTGAGCTGTGCTTGTCCCTAGGGGCCTATAATATATCAAATTGAAGGTAATCAAGTCTACTTTCATTTTGTTTTAGTTTCATTTAATTGTGATTTATATTCTGAAAGTTATCGGCTTGGGAGTCCTGGTATATTGGCACTGTCCCCAGACGGGCAGCGGTGATATGCCATAACCACTGGATCACTAATAGCTGCAGCCCGTTGTTTGAGTGACCCGCAAGATATGAATTCCAGTTCAGGCCACACAAGATCTGATTTGGGGAAGATCTTCGCAAGATCTGTTATGGGGAAGACATTTGCAAGATCTGATTTGGAGAAGACCTTCGCAAGATCTCATTTGAGGAAGATCTTTACTGAGTTTTTATTTTAGTGCTTAGATCTGATTTAGTTTATTAGATTTGTTTCTATTTTCTGTTTGGGAAGATTTGTTCTATTTTCTATTTTCTTCTTAGTCTTAAATTGAATTTAGTTTCTTTAACAAAATAGAAACATAAGAGAAGATGGAAAGAATCGATGTGTTCTGCTCCTTTCACTGTAGCTTGTATAGTTGTATTGATAGAAAATAAAAAACAACTATTAGATAGGATCTAGGACTCTACAAGTCAGAGTCCTAGCCACAAACTAAAGACAAAGTAAACTCAAAATAGGAAAAGAAAACTAACAAACCTAATTGGTAAAAAAACTAATAAAGCAAACTAATAGATTAATTAGGAGTCCATATACTAATAGGAGTCCAAGTCCTAGAAACTAGCAATAACTATTTTGATCAAGTCAAAGCAGTATACGTTTACAATTTTATTACGCTAAAACAGTTTCTATTGTTAGTTTTGGAAGGTTTTGCTTTAGTTTCTATTTTATATTAGGGAGATTAGGTTGTTTTGGAATTGCTAAATATTGAGTTACTATTTTTGTACTATCAATCCAAAGTTTATTAATAAAAGAGGCAGGCCATAGGGACCTACCACGAATTCAGTTTTGCAACAGAATAGGTATCGGCTATTGTTAAATATGTGAGATGCAGTGCAAGGTGGGAAACCCTGAGGTAGTAAGAGACTACTAATCTTAGGTGAGAGATCTAGGTTTTATCCCCTACCCTTATCTCTTTCTTTCTTGTTGTTCGTGACCAAGGTGTATTGGCCGGAAAGAGCACATGCAATCCTGTTGCAAGCTGATCTCCTGCTGGTTTGTACTGGTTTGATAGCACTGCATTAAGTACCTTTCGAACTTTTTCTGATTAACGATGATTTTTAGGATTGCTAGGAGTTTAGTGGTAGTAGTTGATAATGCTCAAAGATTACCTTATGATATTATCTGATGTTGTTATTATTATTATTATTATTATTATTATTATTATTTTTTGTGTTGTTGCATTCTTTTCTCCATTGCCTTAGCCTTTGGGTCAACCTTGAGAAGTACTGACTCATCAATGAATTGATGTACAGAATGAAACTTAATTATCAATATGTTCTATATTTACTTCGACGCTGATCTTGTCAGCCTTTACCGAACATTCCAGAACTAGTTCTGATGCATTTTATTTTGGAATTGGGAGTAATTACTAACCAATCATTGTGTCTGAAGTTTTCATATGATTCCCAAGTATTAGTATTTAAAATTTTAATATCTGCCCTATTTCAGCTAAGGCAAAAGTGAGATACCCAACAATGAATTTTGGAGGTCGTATTGCTTACTGCAGAACTGTTCTCGAGGTGGAGAAAGCCACGATGGAGCTTTTTGAGATCATTGAAACTAAAAAGAAAAATATGGATCATGTTCCTCTTGGATTTGATATCGAGTGGAGGCCCATTTTCAGAAGAGGTTGGTGAAGTGAGCTGGGAACAAGTTTTCAGCCCTTTTTATGATTTAAGTTTTGGATTTTTTTAAATCTAAATTTGAATGTTTTTCTTATGTACAAATTCTTCTCTAAATAGGTTATGGATTTTTTGCTGCCCTTTTTTTGGGTTGTATTTTCTTATTTTATGTATCTCTTGGGAATTTTTTTCATAGAATATGCATGTGTATGTATGAGAGTTTGGTTCTTTTTCTTAATTTTATTTTCTTGGGTCCTTCTTGTCTTAAATTCTGTATTGTTTAAAATTTATCAGGTCTCTGAAGAGACCATTTTTCTCTCTGTACATATTTACATTCATGTCCACAAGTGTTCTGATTTGAGGTCTGTATCTTGTCCTCTGATGTTTTTCTGAAAACTTTTGGTGTAGTTGTATGTTTGCCAGTGTCTGTGTGTGTGTATGTGAGTGTGTGTGTGTCCCTAGAAATTTAAGTGAACAGATGATTCGGAGCATCTAGAATTGCGCTTGGTAAAAGATTTCTGTGCTAAATACCACCATAAGTGACAATCTACAGGGCTTTTTATGTAGTATGCACACACAGCATGTGCAGTAACACAACTTGCATTCGTAACACCCAAACCAATTGGATTGTTAATAGGAGCCTCTTACTTAATCCAGGCCCTAATATTTTCCAAAGAAACCTAGTTAAATGCTTGTTAAGCTGCCTAAGAATTAGCTATATTAGATTTTTTTTTTCTGACAAGTGGGAGAGCTTAAAATTGAGAATATATATTGCCTTTTAAAAAATAGGGTGCTGGAACCTTACTGAAAATAACCTGGAGTCTGCAGGATTTGCTCCACGAAAGGCAGCAGTTATTCAGATATGTGGGGACAGTAGTAATTGTTATGTAATGCACATCATTCATTCTGGAATCCCTCCCATTTTGCAAACTCTTCTGGAGGATTTGACATCTTTGAAGGTCTGTCAAGTTTTTGGCTTCAAAATTTTGATCCACTTGATATAATCTCTCTCTTTCTACATGGATTGTTTTATATTATGTATTTATTGCTAGTGTTGAATACATGTGAAGGTTGGAATTTGTATAGCCAATGATGCTAACAAGATCTTTAAGGATTATAATGTACATGTTAAACCTCTGGAGGATTTGTCCAGTCTTGCAAATTTGAAGGTTGGTGGTCTTGCTAGGAAATGGAGTCTTTCTTCTCTAACTGAAATGCTTACTTGCAAAGAGGTACTTTTTTTAATCTTCTTCCATAGAATATCTTTTTCTCTATCATCTCCTTTCCCTTCTTAATTATGTTTACTTGCATTCAGATGATCTTAGACTTTACTAAAAGTATTGCAAAGATTTTATGCTAATCCCGTGATCATTAAGTTTCTCATATGTTTGTTCTTGGCGTCTTGCAAACTGAGTCGATGATGTAGGACATCAATAAAATATCCAACCAGCAGAATGCCTAAAAGCTAATCCAATTTGATTTCAAGGAGTAGACTAAAAAAGAAGCGACTGGTAACAGCAATAACACCACAGCAAGGGAATCAGGACTGTTTCCTCAATCTCAATTCAGAAAGCTAGCAACAGCAAAGAAAGTAGAAGTTAAAAAGAAAAAGAAAAAGAAAAACTAAGATTCTACTTTCTGGAGAGAATAAATGAACACGGTGCAAAGTTATTATAGGGAGAGGCACATGCAAGGTGAGCATGTGCATAATTGATGTGAGGCTACAAATACATCAACCAATGCAGAAGATAACAAAGAGTAAATTCTTTAGCACACAACCTGTGTGCAAGATAACAAAGCCTAACGTCCATAGCTTGACCATTGTAAAATTGTAGAGCGTGCTTTATTTACTCTACTGAAGTAAGTTCTTAGGTTGTAATTGTCAAACAACAGTGGGCTATGCTTTGTTTGCTTGGATAGAGCAACCCCAGAGGGAACACAAGCATGCAGGTGCAAAAACAATGCGAAATTTACAGGGGAGGCACTGGCCTTATTGACATAATGCCAAGCTCAAGGCAATGAGGCGTTGTATCTTGGTTAAAGCAGTTTTCTTGCTGCACTCACACACATTGATATAGAAACAAACCTACACAACCTTGAGGATGCTGATGCTCTGCTTTTAATTTTTTTTATGGCACTTCAGAATCATATTTCTTGGGGAATGGTTAATTACTAGTAATTCAATTAATCAATAAGATACCCTCTATAAAACGAGAAGTTTGTGTTGACAAACATTGAAGCAATTCAGGATTCTGACCATCACTTTGCAAGAGTTGTTATTTAGAGCCCTCTTTGACAGAATTTGGTTGTTTTGGCTTGAAAGAATTATCTTCTCATGAATGTTAGCACTTTGGCAGTAAGTTGGGAATATATCTGCTGATCATAATTTAATTACTACAGCTTGAAAAGCCCGACAAAATTAGACTAGGAAACTGGGAAGCTGATGTCCTATCAAGGGACCCCCCCCTCCCTTCTACTCCCCTTTGTTTTATTTGCCATCTCTGGTTAACAGGTGCTGCAGAACTTCCCAGATGCATCTGAAAATTGACTTGGCTAGTTGATGGTTTCATTATTAGTGGTCTTCATTATGTTGTTGTAATCATTATCTTCATTATTGGGGGATTTGGGGCCTTAACCACTAGATTTACTTTCATTCTTGTCCTTGTTCTCCTTTTCTCCTTCTGCTCCCCTTGTTTCTTCAGCATAAAGTTATGTTTAGTACACTCGATGAACTTTATTTAGTTTGTAGGAAGATTCAATAAAACATTTTATGTTATTTATGCCAATTTCATTAGGTATACAAGTGATATAGTTCAAGCCTGTTCAGACATTCAATAAAATTGTAAAGATAAGTGATACAATTCATGACATAAAACAGGAAATATTATCCTTGGATGAGATCTTTGATACGTTTTTTTTTTTCTTGAAGCTCGGCAAGTCGGGCTCTTTAACATGCTTTAGTACCAGCATTTGGGGTCTTTTTTTGTTAAAAAATAATTTATTTTGGGGCTTCACAATCATGATAGTTTATTTATTATACTAAACCAGTCTGTTATAATATGTTCTGTGATGAAATAATCTTTGATCAAATTAAATTTCATCACTACGCTACATTCCCTTTCCAACAAAATCAACTTGCCATTGCCACTTCTTGCAGTTGCTTCAGTTGTCTCAGTAGCCATTTCGCCACTATCTCCTACCTGCGAATGTCACTACCAAAAGGGTAAAACCTTTCTAGGCTTTTGTTGGGTAATGAAATTTAACTCCATTTCACTTAATGTCTGAACTGGGCCCTGACGTTGGCTGCCTAGAGTCCTTAAAGTTCCTGCATATTTTAGTTGTGCAACTCGAGAATTGTATGAATCAATCAATAGACATGCCACTAAGGTGAGAACTGTAGTGTCTAGAGGAACAGAATTTCAAGTCCTTGAGAAAATCTACCATTTCATTGATGATCCAAGGAGAAACGTTGGCACTATATCAATGATCAACGTTGACCACCCATAAGTACAGCATTCTCCAGCCGAACTCGTCATTGGGTTAGGTAGGGCCCCCAACCCTCAAAATTGGGGCTGGTCAAATTCCAAATTTTATGCCACATGTTTGCCCAGGTTAGAGGGTGGGTTTTTGTGCAATGGTAAGATTGTTCCATTGTGACTTATCGTTCATGGGTTTGAATTTAAAAACAGTCTCTTTGCGAAGTGGGGATAAGGCTATATGTACATTTGTCCCTCTCAGCCTCTCCAAACTCCATAGTGGTGGGAGTTTTGAGCACTAGGTACGTCCTTTATATTTTTGCCTAGGCTTAGTTCGCCCGAACCAAAAAAATCACATCCCTAATAAGGCTGGATTTTTATTTTAGGGAAAATTTTAGCTACCACCCAAAAAGAATTTACCGAATCTCCTACCACCTAAGTTGTTTAAAAAAATTACCTACCACTCAAGTTAGACAAACGTTTATTAAAAAGATCCAAAACCAACTAACAAAACCGTTAGTTGCTGATGTCAACCGTTAGAAAATACATGAATGACAATAATACCCTTATTGTAAGGGAAAAAGTCTAATTTACCCTTACTTATTTTTTAAGATCTGATAGACAAAAATGAATTAGACTAGTTTTAAGATTGTAGGTCAGGATACATGGGAGAAAATGGCGGTCGTCTTCTTTGGCTTCTCTCCAAATCGTTTTTGCAAATTGTGTTCGTGAAAGAGATTTAGGGCCTTTTCATTCTTTGTTAGGAATCTTGGGCGGTGGCAGTTCAAATATTGCTGGATTAAACGATGATACGCTGCCTATGTCGGTGTCACTAACATTTTCAGGGAAACAACAGCGGCAGCTGAAGGCGGCGATCTCTAACCATCCGCTCTATGAGCAGCTTCTAGAGGCTCATGTTGGGTGTCTTCGTGTAGCTACTCCAATCGATCATTTACCTCTCATTGATGCACAGCTTGAGCATGCTCATCATCTCCTTCGTTCTTACGCTTCCCACCATCGTCATCATCATCATTATGAGAAACAAGATCTCGATAATTTCTTGGTATATATATTCACTTTAATTTCTTCTAAAACCCTAAATTTTGGTTTCTGTTTTCAGTGTTTTGATTTCATCATTACAGGCATAATATCTGTTACTATTGTGTTCATTCAAAGAACAGCTTCAACATGTTCGAGTTCATTTGTGAAACGCAGCATTAGAGAGGATCAGATTAGGTCCGAGTTTGAAGGATGAGATCGTGGGTGGGGTTGACTCACAGAATCTAAAGAGAACTAGAAGGGAATAGGAAGAACAGAGTGAGCTTTCTGTTTTTTCTGATTTTCAGGTGTTTCAGTTGGGGAAAACTCCTTTTTTTCCCAAATTACATCTGGTTTCAAATGGATTCGCATGATAAAATCCAGAGTCTCAGAAAGAATCATGGAGGATCCGAGTGCTTGGACTTACGGGAAACAATTTTGCCTGTTTTGTTCGTGGTCATGAAAGCCCTTGGAATCAACCTATCCAGACATCGAACAAACAAAGAAACAAATTTCTAGATAATTTTAGTAATGGAGAAATCTGTAATGCTGAAAACGAAGGTTCACCGTGAGAAACCAGAGATAAAACCGCAACCTTATGGAATTTTCATGGAGCTCATCACCATTAACGGTGCAAAAAATTCGAAATCCCCCCAAATGCCTGCACATCGGTATAATCATTTGTTTCAATTTCCCTTTTTTTTGTTTTTTTGTTTTTATTTTTGTTTTTTTGTTTTGTTTAAAATGACAAGGGTATAAACGTCCACACACAATTTCAACTTTTTTCCGTCAGCAAATGGACTAAGGTTTGTCTAACTTGGGTGGTAGGTGATTTTTTTAAACAACTTGGGTGGTAGGTGATTTAATCAATTCTTTTTGGATGGTAGTTGAAATTATCCCTTTATATATATATATATATATATATATATATATATATATATATATATATATATATATTGTCAATGAACATTATCATTACAAACAATATTCCAAAACTTCCATTGAGTTTCATTAGTTATTACATAATTCAATTCAACTCAGTTTTATACTTTTATCCCAACAAGACATAGTCGGTTATTAGTTATGATATAACTGGAAGCACTCCATTTTTGTCTCACCAATCTCTTACAACCTTCATCGCTTACTTTAAGGTTAACCTGTGTCACCCCCTAACACTAGGAATCTTCACTTGCCATTTTAGGAACATCCTACGTTATTCCCCCTTAGCTCATAAATTTTTTCATAAATAGTCCTCCTAGTGTCCAAACCCTAGGTAGAGTCCAAACCTATCATAAATAGTCTTCTTGAGTCTAATTTACCCTTAGGTCAGAAACCTGCCATAAATAGACCTTTTAGTCACCCTTGAACATAGGTCCAAAACCTGTCATAAGTAGATCTTGTAGTGCTAAACCCTTTTTAGATTCCAAAAATTGCCTAATTTAGGTCATTCAAGGCTATTTTCTAGCCTAAAACCACTTAAAACCATCTCAGGGGTATTTTAATCATTTTGATCAAAGATGGTTAAAGTTGGTCAAAGTTGATTAAAATGGTCCAAATAGTCAAAGTTGGTCCATACTTAAACCCTAGGGTGAACCTAGAGTCACTTAGAGTCAAATCTAGTCAAAACTTGGTTAACGCATCCTAGTCACCTACTAACCCCCTTAGCATCCTAGTCACCTATTAACCCCCTTAGGTGTACCTATTAACCCCCTTAGGTGTTACTTAGAATAGCTATATGTCACTTTGAAGTCATACCCATCTATTCCCCATAGTCTATAGATGATGTGAGAGAAAGGTGAGGAAAAAAATGGAAAGAGGGAATGAAGAGTGGAAGCTCACTTTAAGCCCACTAAGCCTAGGATAAACCCTAATGGACCCATGTGATGGGCTAAATATAGTTCATATTCCACCCATGGGTTGGATTGCAAATAAGAGAGGCAAGTGTTAGAGTGCAAAAAAGACAAAAGTGCAATAAAACAAAAATAAAAAAATAAAAAAAAGTAAGATTCTCCCACCACGGTATTGGAGAGAGAACCGTGTGGGAGAGAGATTGTCTGTGTATGGCAATTAGTTAATGAAGGAAGAAAAAAAAAAAAGAAAGAAAAGAAAAAGAAAAGAAAAAAAAAGGAGAGTTTTTTTTGGAAACAAAGCATGGCTAATTGGACTCTAATTAGAGTCTAATTCAAAGATATTGTTGCTGTTAGAATCCGCTCACCTGAGTCTTTTGTTGGGTCTGACCTGTAGACGATAGAACAAAGCAAAGGAGGGTCGGGTTTGCATGCCCCGTGACCTCTTCGATGCTAAAGTCAGAACTCTATACCACAGATAATCAGGGTTAAGCCTGACCTTATTTATATTAAGCGGGGTAGGAAAGTTATGGTAAATACCTATCCGAGGTTGAGTGGAAAGGTGTTAGAGCAAGTGGGGGACGAGCTCATAAAAAATTGGTGTGGTTTAACTTCTGACGGTTGGGGTATTTATAGCCTCAGTTGTTGCTGGCGTCACGCGGGGCTTTGGAGTGTAATTCCATCTTTACCCTTGTGAATGTGGATAACACCCCGATTTTGTCCTTCTTCTTCTTTATTTTGTCCTTGTTGACGAGTCTTTTCTTTGTTGTCTATGTGTCGACTATTTATTTGGAGGGGCGATCTTTAGTATTTTTTGATTAGTCGTAGGCTGCCTTTACATGTGTCATGCCTTTATTCGGGGGTGATATTTATCCCTAATAAATACTATACTAGCCAATAGTGAGATGACATACCTAATAGGCATATTAGAGACAAAAATCTACTTTAAAACATGAAAATTGGGAGAAAAACCAAAAAGGAAACATGAGTTGGCAAGAGGGAGCCCTTAAGCCTATAAATAAGAGACCAAGGGGCGAGCAAAAGACCCATTCTCGAAATTAGAGAACCCCTAGTGGCGTGAGCAAGAGAAAGAAAGAGAGGAAGAGAGAGAGAGAGAGAAGGCACTTATCTCCATCACTTCCATTCAAGCTCCAAGGCTCTGTAGCAAGATCTTCATCCCCATAGAGGGACAAGATAAGTATCTTTAACCTTCCCCCATTGAAGCTTCTTGAAGATATGTATGCTAGAATAGACTTAGATAGGAGCAAGTGAGATTTAATGTATGATTACATTCTTATGTGATTTCTGCAAGTCTTTCTTAATGTTTGATATTTTTTTCATATGATCTACATGATATTAGGATTATCTCATCCGAATTTGAGCTTCATCTATGGAGATTTATCTAGGCAAAAAATTCAATGAATGAAGTTCAAATCTATAAAAACCAAATGTAGAATCCAACTGTAGGAATGGATTTAGACATGGAAGATGAAACTTTTTTGACTCCAAAAAATTATGAGATAATCCCTATTGAGTTAGGAAGATCTTTCAAAATACCTAGATCGATTTAGATCTCGGATGACCTCCAAACAATTCGTGGATTGCACTGAGATTAGAAACAGAGATATTATAAAAGTACTCTGCTAGTGAGCCTAGAACTAGGTTTTTTTTCTCAAAATTTGAAGAAACTTGAACATGAAAAATATAGCCTATAAAGTAATTTAGCTTTCAAAATTTGTTTGGAGTGATTTAGATAAAATTTGATTTTTTAATGATTCTTACACTGATTACGGTCAGTCAGGAAATAAAATCTGGAATAGAATTTTGTATCACTTTGTATGTTGAATCTACCCATCACAGAGTTTCTTTCTGCAAATGCCTATGAAGAAAAGTTAGGTTTATCAATATAGTTTCTGGATATGTAATTGGATTTGATTTTTATTGAATAGATTATTTTATACAGATTTTACAAGTTTATTGGTCCGAATCTGGAAACCAGTCAAGCCAATACATATATTTGAACTTATGAGGGTTTTTTTGACCCATTTAAACTCAGAATTAAGATTTTCCTATTTCACAGAGAATTGTAGGTCCATGAAAGACCTTTAATTTGACAAAAGATGGAAATTTTTTGGACATAAAATGCCCTTATAAATCAGTTTTCGTACAGGTTACAAAATCTAGAAATTTGATAATTTTGGTGAGTAGCATATTTCTTACCATATTAATATGATATTTGATGTTTTTGGTAAGTACGATAGTTTCTTACCATATTTAGATATTTTTGGTAAATAGGATAGTTTTTGCCATATTTGAATGGATTTTGATATTTTTGGTAAGTAGAATAATTCTTACCACATTTGAATGGATTTTGACATATTTGGTAGAATAGAAAAGTTTTCTTACCATATATGATGTGTTTAATAGAATAAGAAAGTTTTCTTACTATACATGATATTTGACATATTTAGTAGAATAGAAAAGTTTTCTTATCATATATGATGTGTTTGGTAGAATAGGAAAATTTTCTTACCATACATGATATTTGACATATTTGGTAGAATATGATAGATTTCTGACCATGTATGACTTTAGATGTATATTTAGTAAGTTTGGGATTTGCTTGATTATTTTGATAAGTTTGGGATGATTTCTTACCATATTTGTATTTTCACTTGTGTTGATATATTTGGTAGAATATGATAGATTTTTATTTTTATTTTTTGGGTAACAGAGATTTCATTCAAAATCAATAGGAAAACAAGCCAAGGTATCATGGACACAGAGATCTTTCAACCAAGCAGAGGATAACGGCCAATCAAATAACCTAGGAATTGTTCTGGCATTTTTAGCAAGGAGGTGCGCTATCTGGTTTTCACCCCTAGAAATAAAATAAAAATTACAACTTTCAAAAGAAGCTGCTAAATCCCAAATATCCAAAACAATATTGTCTATGGAAGAGTCACGACTCTGACCAGAGGTGATATAATGAATTATATCCTTACAGTCAGAATAAATCTCCACTTGCTTATGATTATCTGCGAAAGCAGTATGAAGAGCCCATCTAATGGCGAGAGCCTCTCCTTCCAAAGCCTAACAGAATCTGAGATGGATAAAGCAAGCACGAATAGGGTTAGCTGACTGATCCTTGAAAACAAAGCCTATACTCCCATGCGAAGATTTAGGCTTAACGCCACATCTGTGTTAATCATAACAGAGTTGACTTTGAGGGAGAGTAATCCGCATTCACCAAGGAAACGATCGCTGGAGAGTAATCCGCATTCACCAAGGAAACGATCACTACTTTGTTAGAAATTTTTGTGGGGGTAACAACAGAGCAAATTTGGCATATCCTTTATCAGCTTTAAGAGCAACGACTTCCGGAGATGAAGAAATATTGTTGAAGATAAAATCGTTGCATGGCCATAATTCCCAGTAGACAAAAGAAGCATGAATAAAAGCCTCCCCCGCAATATCTTTAGAATCCTGAGATAGAGAAATCCACTACTGTATCCATTGGGAGAAACAAAAGGCATTGTCATTAGGATCCATAAAAGCAATAGAAGAGGCAAACCATGAAACTCTAGGGAAATGGCAACGGAACATAATATGATCAATAGATTCGATAGTTGTTCCGCATCTTTTGCATGAAGGATCAATGGAAAATTTTCTTAGCATAAGCTCTTCTCTTGCAGCAATACCATGAGCACAAATCCTCCATAAAAAAGATTTAATTTTAGGAAGAGTGTTACAGCTCCATAATTTTTTTCAGATCTGAAAGGGGATCATATTCCAAGGAATTAAATGGGAAAAGGAAGCCTGCTTCTTTAATTTTTCATCTTTGATATTGGAAAGCATGTGGTAAGTCGATTTGACAGAAAATCTACCATTTTTAGATGCTCTCCAAATCATGCGATCCGTTCTGGGAAATAAACTCAATTGAATTTTCAAAATGGTTTCCTTTTCTTTAGAAGTAAATAAGGAATGAAGCAAATTTGAATCCCACGTTCCATTATTGTTGTCGATTAAATCACATACGTAAATGATAAAGCAATCATCTGGTCGAGGACGATTGATACGGAATCCCTTAAGACGAGGGATCCAAGGATCGATCCAAATGTTAATTTGAGACCCATCACCAACCTGTCAAATCAGACCCTGTTCGAGAACTTCTCTTCCAGTTAAAATACTTTTCCAAGCCCAAGAAAGGTTATGACCCAACCGAGCTTGCAAGAAATCCGAATGGGGAAAGTATATATCTTTCAAAATTTCTGCTCATTTCGAATTAGGAAATGCCCAAATTCGCCAAGCAAGTTTGGAAAGCATAGTTTTATTATGAAGAGCATGATCTCTCATACCTAAACCACCTTTCTCTTTAGATTTACATAATCTTTCCCAAGAAATCCAATGAATCCCTTTATCTGAATTGTTATCTTTCCAAAAAAAACTTTGTAGCTGCCTTCCTAGTAGAGTCATGGTGATGTTTGGGAAGGAGAAAGTGGGAGGCGACATAATTGAAAATTGGAAGGATAACATATCTGAGCAATATCTCTTTCCCAGCATGTGAGAGGTAGTTGTTTTTCTAGCTTTTAATTTTCTTGATAACTCGATCAGAAATATCTTTAAATGTGACTCTTTTTGATTGGCCAATCTCGGAAGGAAGGCCGAGATATTTTGATGGCCCATCACCATAATGAATTTTAAGAAGTTTGGAAAACCATCTCTTAAACATGGTTGAGTGTTAGAGCTATAAGTTAGGCATGATTTATGGAGATTGATGCTTTGACCGGATGCCTTGCAATAGAGATCAATACAATTTTTGAGAATCATAATCTCATTCAGATTTGCCTTGGAGAAAATCAAGCAGACATCTGTGAAAAGAAGGTGGGAAATAGGCTCCGATCTGATCCTGATTTTTAAACTTTTGATTTTTTCTTCTCTTTCGGCAGATTCCAGAATAGAAGAAAAAGTTTGGGTGCATAGAAAAAATAAGGCAGGAGATAATGGATCTCCTTGTCTTATTCCTTTAAAAGGAGAAATGTGGTCATTCTCGACTCCATTGACAATTAAAGTATATGAGACTAATGTGATGCAATTCATGACTAAGGCTGTGTTTGGTATCATTTTTATTTTTGATTTTTGTTCAAATTTATAGTTTTGAAGGGGTTTGGCATAATTTATGAGTGCTATTTATGAAAAATAAAAATAAAAACAAGTCAAAATTCAAAAAGAGGTTGAAACCTCTTTTTGATTTTTGGACAAAAATTATTTTTGTTGTGTTTTGTGCAAAACACTTAAAACTTGTGTTAAAATAAAGGGTTAAGTAATTTAGTTTCCTTTTATAAAACCACCCTAAATCAAATCCTCAAGCACTCTTTTCGTTGACGAACGGAAGTAAAGCACAGAGATGCAGACCTGCAACTTTGTCCTAGAGACGGCTCTGAAGGCGACGACGAAGACGATGACAATCATTCCAACGGAGGCGACGTCGTTTCTCCAAAGACGGTTCCTGGTTTGATTTCTTTCCATAATCCCTATGTATTTGATGTGGGTTCTTTTAGGGATTCATTCTTCTTCTCAACTCCTTTTCTTTCATCATGGCCTCTTGTCTCCATTGAAACAGTGGTCGCTGTCTCCCTTGTTTTCGTTTTTATTATATAATTTTTCCTTCTTAATGTTTTATCTCCCCTCTCTTATTTTTTCTTTTCCAATTGAGATTAGATCACTTGACAGAGGAAGAGGAATAGACGCTCCATGACAGAGGAAGAGGAAGACTTTCAAAATCATTTTTAGACATAGTATGCAAAATCTGTTTTTTATTCTACCATCTAATTTTATTATAGCTACTAAACAACATTTTATTTTTGAACAAAAATTATTTTCAAAAATGATTTTTTTTAAATAGATAAAAAACAAAAACAAAAATGATACCAAACATAGCCTAAGTCAACCCAAAAATGATGGAAACCTAATTTCAGAAGAATGCTTTTAATAAACCCCCATTCCAGTTTGTCGTAGGCTTTTTGCATGTCTAATTTGAGAGCCATAAAATTTGATTTTCCTTTATTTTTTTTCTTAATATAGATTTCTTACCATATATATACATGTCATATTAAATCTTACCATATATATGATAGTTGTCATGTTTTGATAGAATATCTTATTTTAAATAATAATTTAATTTCTGCAATACTCTACTTGAACATGCCATATTTGTATATTTTAGAAGACAATTTAAGTGTGAAGACGTACAATTAGATACTCACATGTATGGTAAGGACAAAAAAGAAAATTATAAAAATTTTAATAAAGAAAGATAATGCCTTGCCAAACTTTTTAAAATTAGAACTTAAGTTAAAAGAATAGTTTTAGGACGATCCTTACCCTTGGCACATGTCTTAGTAACCTAGAATAGGTTATCGACTCTCCTTAACCTAGAACAGGTTATCCTTAATTCCTCTTAACCTAGAACAGGTTATCCTAACCTAGAATAAGTTATGAACCCTTAATCTAGAATAAGTTATAAATCCTTAGACCTGGAACAGATTCTAAACCTATCAACCTAGAATAGATTATCCAGATCCTTAAATTGATTCGAACTATATGGATCCTGATTCTTAAGAGAACCCAAAGATATGTAGGTAATTTGGGAAGAACTTTCAAATTTGGACCCTCAATCCACTTGGACTATCTATCAGTGTAATAAAGATCATTCACCCTTGATCCACTTGGAATATCTATTAGTCCAATGAAGATCATCTACCCTTAAAAATCTATTATGAACTACGTTGTACCTGATTTCTAGGAGTACTAGAATATGTAGGCAATTTGGAGGGATCTTCAAATACAATACTATCCCTTAGTTTTCTTAGGTCACCCATATCCATATCCATATCCATATCCATATTCACATCCATCATTCATATCCATTATCTATACCCTGACTCGTAGAATTCCTTAGCCAATCAAGCATAAACTTCAACTTAAACAAAGAATCTAATTAAATTGCGTATAAATCACATCCATAAACTTTAATCACACCTGAACTACGATGATGAACCTGATTTTCAGAAGAAATCTGAGATACGTACGTAGTTTGAAAGATTTCAGATTCGATTCAATGATATCAAACTACATGGTTTGGTTCGATTCAATCAGAGTCAAGCGCAGGAAAGACATAGGAGATGATCAGACGATTTATGAGCCTAACATCTTTCCATAATCATAGTCTGAACCCCGATCTTTGATAGACCAAAAAGCCGATCTAACGGTTATGAGTCAATAGAAGTCTTATCTTATGATGAGACTATATTTGAGGTTCTAGATCTTAATCTATGTGGCGAATTCAAACAAATCATTTTTTTGATGAAGATGCGAATTTCCTCACATGTCCTCATAATAACTAGTTACTTGAAATCCAATATGTTGTCGATGGAATCCGTAAAGGAGAAAACAAACAGTATGAAACTCTCAGCCAGAGACCAGAGCTCCTTTGAGAGGGGATTCCTGGGGTGTGATTAGTTGAATATCTTCCTAGTAATTCCAAGAAAATACATAGGTCACAGATTGGTGATAGGATTACGGTAGGGGAGCCGGGAGAAAAAACTATCAGAGAGAGATGAAACTTTCTTCTTCCATTTTTGTTACCCCCCTCTTTCCCTTCTTGGACTACATATATATACAATTCATGATTTTTCAACATCCTTTTTCGGAACTCGTTTTATCTCAGACAGCCATCATTCGTAATTTGATTGTATTGGGTACAACAGACTAATAGACTGTCTACCCCCTAGTTCAGGTGGTTACATCACGTCAGTCGCTTTTCGACCCCCTGTTACAGATCACTATATCATGTCGCCACCTTTCGACCCTCTGATACAGATCACTATATCATGTTAGCCACCTTTCGACCCTCTGGTACAGATCACTATATCGCGTCAGCCACCTTTCGATCCCTTAAGATTGCTTTTCGACCCCTTTGTGGGCCAGATATTTCTGGGGTTCCTCATCATTGTCCCTGTTAGAGTTATGTTTTCAAGTAATATTTCACCTTTTCGTCGATTCAAACCCAGATCTTCTGACACGACGGGTCAGCTCAGAGGATTTAGCATTAATGATTTTTGTCAGTAAATATGACCATTGATAGTGACTTTTCAGTGGACCAGATCTTCCTGTCTAGTCATTACCCCCAGGTTGTGTCAGATCAGGCAGGGGTCGAACTTGGACATCTATCTCGAATTTTACTATAATACCTTCCTTTACAATGTCCTAGATGATCGCCACGTATTTTATATCCTGCGGTTAAGATGAATGCCACGTGGTTACCTTTGGTGACAGGCCTTTTACGGATATTTCCCCCAACACAATAGTTCCAATTTTTTTGTTTGACACAAAATCTGACTTGCAAAAAATGGATTCATCTCCATGCCTCAGCCAAAAAATGAATAGAAATAGTTTTCAAACCTAAAAAGACACTTTTCTAGCTTTAGTTAACAAATAGGCTGGGTATGACTCCATATGAATAAATTATCTCATTATACAAACAAATGTTGTATATATTTGAAACAAAGATTTAGTTCCATTAACAACCAAATGTACTGGTCTAATTATGTGTCTATAGAATTTATTTTCATAAAATATACAAGGTAGATTCATAGGTCAATACCCATAAATTTAAATCAACTTCAATAGCTCTACAGCCCATACTGTTATTTTTTAAAAATGATTAAAAAAATTTGTAAAAATTTAGAGACTATTAATTATAAATGAAAGCTAATCATTTAAAAAAATTACTCCATTAAATTTTTTGATGATTATTGGATACAACCTACCATTTGAGACCATCTGAATGTTCTCACATTGATATCTTGGTCTCCCTTTGTAGTGGAAGTCGAAATCTGTGAGATTTATAATTAGTTGGGTACTAATAGAGTTGCATCTCTGAATACATATTTAGAAAATTGGAGAGAGAGAGAGAGAGAGAGAGAGAGAGAGAGAGATTAGCATAACCCTTGTTCACCTATGTAAGTCTATACAAGTAATTTCAGAGTTACCTAATTTGGAGTTTTTCTTGAAGTGGATGTGTCATACTTCAGTTTTTAACGTATGTCGAGGCTGTGAATGGGACTGTTGTCCTATCAACTACCAAGATCTTGACTTAGATCAATACATTACACTATCTCATCCCATATACATAATAACCACCTAATAATCAGAGTAAAACATAAAATATAGTGGAAGACTTATAATAAAGTCCTGATGGATTCTAAGTGGTATCATATCAATAGTAGCAAGTGTTGTTCTATCTTAACAAAACTCAAGACATGAAGTGTTAAGAATTAAATACAATACACAAATATGTAAAAGGAGTATTGGACAACAAATCCGATCAAGAAATAATAAAGATAGATCTGTTTATAATCAAATCAATCTTGGCCTCTGAAGGCATAAGTATTGTAGTGAAACAATCCAGGTTGAGAGTGTCGTCCACTTGTCACTGTAGTCCTTAGTAACATAGGGAGAACTCCACGAAGTCTACTTTAGTAACCCTGCATCAAAATCTAAGGAAAAAAAAATGTACGCACAAGGAAATGAGAGAATCAACACTTATAAGTGAGCATATGAATGCAGGTTCATTAGTAGTGGCATGGCTTATGGAACATGCATGTGCTATCGAGATCAACCCACACAAGAAGATACTCTCAAGCACGGGTAGAGTGATGACACAGCACTCAACACTACTGAGTGTGACTATCACCCCACGAATGACCCACAATGGTCAATACCAAATCACCCAAAGAGTGAAGACAACACCAATACTACGTCAATATGCTACTAGGACCTTTCGAGATAGGCTCGGTCCTGACATCTTAGCCCTAAGCCCCAACCGTTCTCTGAGTGAACAATACATGGGGAAGAACACCTAGAACTTTGACAACACCCTTAAACCCCAATCCATGAGGCTAGAGGAAAACCACAATCCATGTTCGGCTTGCCCGCCCAACACTACATCGTGAATGGGGAGCATTGTAGCCCATGATCATGCTTCTTTAATACAAGCTAATGCCAATACCTAAACCCTATTGGCAAGGGTGCAAGCCCATGGGATATGACAATCCTAGCTCATGTATAATTATTAATGTAGTAAGCTGCACCCCAGCTTAGACAAGACTCCTTTGCGGCTGTCTCACTCTAGTTGTCAGGATCCCACTAGGATACTAGCATATGCAAAGTAGCGCCAATATGAACAGGATGATCCAGGGGTCCAAGATCTCCTTTTCGTCTATCCACATAGGCTAATCAAACATCATGCTTCTACAAGCAAATAAGACAATATATAATAATGCATATGCATCGATAATTATCATAGATATTGGATGACATGTTATCCACAATCAATAAAACACACAAGCATATAATCATGTGAGAAATAGAAAAATAAATCAAACTAATCCCTTCACCTTAATGATAAATTGTAAACTATATTATGGTAATGACAAGTGCTCCCCTTAATCCCACATAAATTTTCCTAAAAGGTTGATTATGTAGTGGTTAACAAGCTATTATAATTTTATCATTATTAAAAATGCTTAATACCTTCCTAGGTATTTAAGGTTGGTGCTCTTGGGTAAAAGAGTTATGTCATATGTCTATTATTCGGGTTCTGAATAAGTTTAGAACTAACTGTGATGGTCTAGTGGCAACTTGTGCGGTGGATGGTTTGCCACCGCATGCTCCATTCAGAGAGTTCCTAAATGATTTTCTTATACATTGGAGACATTATTGTTACTGTTCGGTGGATGATCTGCCGCTCCAGAGAGTTCCCTATATAGTGAAAACTTTTCTGGGTCTATCTAGTGACACAGGTTTTGCGCTCGGTCTTCTCATTGGACCTTGAGCCCAGACAGACTATGTTTAGTCCGAACTTGAGCCTCTTTCACCTTATTCTGTGGGTTTCCTTCTTACAGTCTCCTAGGTCTTTCCCTAGTGATTGAGGACCAATGTGGTATTTTTTAGGGCCTTTATTTCCCAAAGATCTAGATCTCAAATCTTTTCTCAATAGGTGGAAGCAACACCTCTAATGTCAGTGTCTAGACTCTGTCAGAACTTGAGTACTGTCCCTTCCAAGGAAAATAAGTCTACGAGTCCGAGTCTAAATCACCTCAATTTTGTTGTCCTATGAAAATAGAGTTATGATATAATATCTCCACTGAAAATCATGGCATTCCGCTAAGGTTAACCTAATGAACCATTCACCCAAATTTGGACTTTCAGTATCAGATCTAAATCCGTGTATAGTATGTTACAGACATGATATCTCCCTCTTTCTGAGTCCAAATATTCTTATTATTTTTAGGTAATACACTAGAATTAACTTGAAATATTCATACCAAATTGCAAGTCATCCAATAAGGGAGCATCCAAAGTCGGACTAACAGAACTAGATTTAGTCTGTGCACAACAACTTGCACATATGAGATCTCCCTCAACCCGAGTCCAACTGACATCATCCATTTTGAAGAATAAGCTAGACTTAAAGAAGAACGACATATCCAAAATTCAAATTCAAATTCACTGTTTAGGTTGGTTAAACCTCTATTCTAAGTTCAGGTTTCAATACTGTGCAGATCTATAGGAGTCTTCCATTGTGAATTTAGAACAACATTGACTTGGCCACTAATGACTACAAGAGGAACCTCACCTTTTGGAAAAGAAAAAAATCTCCAAGGGATAATATAATTGAAAGGCATAACCAGTGGGAAAGGTGGAAAAATACATTAGCTTTGAAATCAACACCTCCAATGGTGGTGGTATATGTCTTGGGATAACCTTTAATGGTGGTATCCTCTCCCAACTCTCTCCAAAAGATGGATTTTTGAGGTCCCTTCTCTATCAACAAATTTGGGGTGATAGAACTCCTCTTATCAAATCCTAGAACTGTATAGATGTAATCAAAGTTGGGGTCCTACTAAACTTGTAGTTTCCTAGTAAGTATAGAGTTCCATTACTCTTAAAGCTATTGGTCCCATCTAATGCCACATGGCAATTTACTGTGATTTGATGGGAAGTGTCCCACCTCAAGCAACCTTATCCTATCCTATGTACTCTTTCTCTTGTCACATGGTAGCTTTATAAGAGATGGAGTCACTCATGGAAATCTATCTCCTTATACTAGTAGAGTATCCCATTTTTGTTGTCTCATCATCAAATTCATTACAATCTTTCATTGTGTAGCTTGGCAATCAAGTTTGTCACATGTCAAGTTACTTTAATTTTATATCATAATATTATCCTTAAGATTATGATTTAATTTTCCAATCATATGGGCACCCTAAAGTATCATGTGACTTCACCTCAGGTGACATGTGACATCATTTAGTGGGTCATGTGTTTACGCCTTAATTTTCCATCTAATGACCCATTGGGATGGCCCATATTACTAACCCATATCTTATACTTAAATTATCCAAAGTTATATAATTCAGATTATCCCCACAATCGGAAGGGCCATTTAGTTGGCTCACAATATAATGCCCATAATAGCATGTGCCTTACTAAGTGGGCCATGGGTCCATACTTAGATACCTCAATCAGAAGGCCCTTTTAGTTGGCTCACAATATAAGGCCCATATCCATATTGTAAATCTCAATCCAATGATCCATAAATTAATGAATCCAATGATCCATAATTTAGCGCAACATCTCATGTGCCCTGATGGGCTCCCACAATCAGACAAGGTCAAAACAGCCCGCAAACCATCTAACGGCGATGTAATTGGTCCATAGATCAATTGGTGGGCCTCTACTTGTGGGTAAAATTGGCAAGGCCTTCTTCTTGCGATTTGCCCATTAGGTCTTCTACCTTCTTGGGCCTTAAGGGAGCCTACACATGGGTTATTTACTTACAATGAAGTCTAGGTTTAGCCTTTTAGGTGGAAGGTAATCCCTAGCATCTAAGGTTCATACTCAGGGTGTTTCTGTAGATTATCTATCAAATACCGTCGGATCTCCGTCAAAATTTTCCCTATGGGTCCCATGCTACTGTAGGTAAGATTCCCCAACTCGGATCTAGAATTCATCATACTCTAAATGTCACCCATACACACTGCTATATGACACCATATGGTGTTAAATGACATCTACTTGTCTAAATGCCACTCAATGATCCCAAGTGACATCAAATCTTCTTAAACGACAAGGTATATCTTATCTACGAGTTATATCATTTATAACTCATAAACTCAGTTTATTTGGTAGAACTTTTCTAGAGATGGAAAATGATCGATTTACCCTCATTAATTCATTAAGCACTCTCTCATATCCAAACTAAGTTTGTATTATATTCTTGTTACTAATCAGGATTATCACTCCAGGTAAAATGTATTTATCCATAGGAGTTTAAGCCTTCTCATACTTTTGGGTGTCAGTTATGATAAGATCTCCACCGATCAAAATTCAAAATGACACGAAATTTTAGATGCGAATTTTATAGGATGATTTTAAATTTTGACAGCTAGAGCAGCCACTTGAAAAGGTGAGATGTTGAGAAAAGTATCCATTGGTAGTCTATCCTTATCAGAGCTTTGTCATCAAGTTTGAAAAGAAGGAAGGTTATGAAGAATACTGTCGGTGGTCAAAATAATGAATTATATGCAGCTCCTCAGCAGCTTACACTGGAGCTACTATTTTGCTAAACTATAATTAACACAAAGAACAAAAGATATCACAAACGTGGAATAATTTTATGACATATTGGGGAGTTGTGTTTATCAATATAATTGAATTGCATTGTAAAATGAGGTGATTTAATTTAAACTTAGAATATTTAATTCTGTGGGCATTCTTCTTGGTCTTTCTTCATGATAGCCGTTTGTGTCAATGACTATTGATATTGATTTCTTTTGACGTACGGTCATTGGGCCATAATGGTAAGTACAAATACAAGAAGGGTATTTCATTGGGTCATAATGGTAAGTACAAATACAAGAAGGGTATTATTAGTATTTAGGTTAGGAGGGTTGAGTTTTGCACCAATCCCATGAACACTGAGCACTGGTGTCAATGAGCCTTGACACTAGATTGGTGTCAAGTAGAAAATCCCTTCTTAGGATTGTGAATTTCGAATCAAGATTGTAAGAACATGCTATTAACTTAGACTTGTTTGTTTGCATGTAAAATGGTGGAAAATAAAAATTTTCTGTAAAATAGGATTTTCAAACTGTTTGTTTTAATGTAAAATGCAAAGAAAGACATTGCAAAAAAAAAATTACATGGAGCAAAATTTATATGTAAAATATCATTGCCCAAAAAATTTTTAGAACAAAACAAACAATGACTTAAGGAATACAGATTGTGGTATTATACTATAAATGAAAAATTTTTCTATCAAGGTTACGAATGTTTCCATGTAAAACTATGAAAAGGAAAATTTTCATGTAAATAGGATTTTCCAATCTTTGTTTTAACCTAAAATACATTGTAAAAATAGGAGAATTTTCATATAAAAAATCATTTGCATGGAAACTTTTTCATCAAAACAAACAAGGCCAAAATAGGGTTGCCTTTTAATATATATATATATATATATATATATATATATATATATAATGTAAAAAATCATTGAAAAAATAAAAAATATTTACATGGAGAAAAAAAATTTCATGTAAAATATCATTTGCAAATTTTTTTTTATAAAAAAATAATCAAAGTTACCCTAATTGAAAAATGATTGAACTACCTTACAAATTGTTTATCAACTTGATGTAACCATAGTTTTGAAAATCAGATTTGACCGATCATTCAAATTAGGTTTAACCACAGCAAACCACCTCTCTTTCTCTCTCTACATGTGGTACATGTGGAATGTCTCAATGGTTTCCCACCTCATTGTCAAAGATGCCATTGCAAATTGTTAGGGGAAGGGGGAGGCACACCTTTTCCACATTTCAGCTAAAACTCTATTTATGTTTCTCACTAAGAAGGAACCTTCTCACATGGCCATCGTCCTCTTTTTTATGGGGAACATTGCCTTACAAAGTCCTCTCATCAGTCAGCCTCCAAGACACCCATTCAAAACCGAAATCTTTTCTTTTACTCCAAGTTATCACGTTTTCCAATGTTCTAACACTACTTAATGCATTTGGAGATAGGAAACTTGGAAAATTTTTTTATTGGTTAGTCTTCTTATGAGGAAATTTTTTTTATGGGTTAGTTTTCTTATGAGATTGAAAGGTTGTTTGTATATTTGGATCTAAAGATTTTGATGAAATGTGTCTACAGTTTCTTCTTTGTAATTGCTGTGTTTCTTATTAATAAATTGTTAGAGAAGTGTCAGCTAGTACTGTGCGACTGGTGAAGGCATTGGATGGTTGCCAGGTCTTAGGATTAAATGCCTCCTTAATTACTAGGGAAGGGTTAAGGGGGTGAAGTATAATAAAATTTGTTTTTCCAAGAAAATAAAAAATAATACTAGACCAGTTTAAAATTTTTGGAATCGGACATTAGATCGGCCTCCATTAATATTCAAATTAGATCTGAATCAGGCGGAACATAGAAATTAGAATCAGAAAGAAGAAGCAAAGATTTGCAAATATCAATGATTTTTTAAAGTTTAGATAGATGAGTCTAAGGTTGGATTAGCCACTTGTAAAGTATTGGCATGTATCTTTATATTTTGGTTTTTGTCTTTGTATACCATGAGTCATTATTTTCTCCAATTGTTGGATCCTCCAATCGAGGATCCAACGGTCTCTCTTTAACTCGATGCGTCTACCAATACATTAGTAGGTGCACCTGGTTAAGAGAGACCGCTGGATCCTCGATTGGAGGATCCAGTAATTGGAGACGATAATAACCCGTATATCATGCATGCATGCATGCATACTCTTCGTTTCATTACTTTATTTGTCATTTGGCGAAATCGCTTAGATTGAAGCCATAGGCTAGCTATGAACCTTGGATCTACTCGTACCATCAAATATAAGTCCCATCCAATTGATCATGTGGGAAAAACTTGTGCCTAATCTTTTTTATAAATTCAAAATGTGACAATTTAAAATTCTCACAGCATAAAATCTCTTTTTTATAAACTTGTTAGCAGTATACCACATGGCCATTTTTTAATTCAGTTTTTTTTTTTCAACCAATTTTAATTAATTAATATTGAATTATGAGTTATAAGATTTAAATAAAATTTGTCTATACAAATATAGATAGAAGCCCATTTGACTACTTATTAGTTTATCTAGCGTGAGTGTTCCTTGGTGCTTAAAATTAGTAGCCATGTTATTTACATCCTCATATCTAGTCATGATTTAATTTTTTATCCAATATCTTCATCATTATCAATGTAATACGTGGAATAGTCAACTTTATTTGAAGACAATAAAATCATGAAAAAGAAAATTAAGATAGACTATCAAATTTGATATATTTAATATTTAATGTAGATCCATCGAAGTTTGATTCAACTTTGATGAATGCACACTGGTATAATTTAAAAACCATGGCCAAGTTGCAAATACAATAACGAATGATATTCTTGTATTAGGATTTTATCAAGCCTTTCGACCAATCTCATACCACACCAATATTTTGGAAGATAGGTTGAAACTAGACCGGACCATATCCTAGTACAATATTATATTGGACAATATTGAATATTTGGTGACGACAAGGGCTAAGGTAGGCAAGAATAGCATAAGCAAGCTTAAGTCAAATAAACTAGTATATACATTTAGAAATGTAAATGGATCAAATATGAATCGAATGTGATCGGATCCGGATACCCTCTAATATGAATCGGATACGATCTGGATTTTACTCCCACTCAATTAACAATTAGGGCCCTAGTTAATCTTCTACTAATTAAACCAAATTGTTTAGTAGACATCACGAATGCTCTCTCTTCTCCGACCATATAAGCCTTTATTTTTTCTATTAATAAATGAGCCTTCTATTAAAGAAGCTGTTTCTTGTATCATGATTGGCTGGCATGGGCGATATTCCCAAATTAGGGTTGTGGCCGGATAGCCTTCTTCTTTGTTGGGAAAACCACTGTTATGAAGATATTTTTTTTTATGAAGAAACTCATATAATTCATTCTCTTTACTCTTTGATTTTGTGGGTTTGGCACTAAAGATATCGATTCTGGCATACCTATTTAGTTTGGCATAGGAAATTCCCCCACATTCCAAAGCAGAGGAATTTACTCTTATTTCATTTTATTATCATTCACTGATTATTTTGTCTCTTCTGCTATAGATGATATCAAATATTTATGTAAAATTGGGGGTTGTGTTTCTTTTCAGTTTGTACCAAGGGGAGCTAATGGAATAGCTCATTCCCTTGGTAGGAGGGTTCTAACCATTACAGGAGAGGCTACCTGGTCCCTATCCAGTCCGTGGTTAATTGAAGGTTTCTGTAATAACACTCTAGCTTACTCGACTACCTACTCTTAATGAATAGATGTTTTTTTTCACCCAGAAAAAAAAAATTATGAGAGAAAATTTCCTACGCGATCTGTGTAGGAGGAATCTCCCACCTTAATATACAACAATGATGGCATGTGTAATGATATTGTTCACATGAGACCTGCATGATGATTATGAGAGAAGAGAAAAAATAATAAAAAAAATCTCATATGCTAGGTACCATGGCAGCATGGAAACTATTATTAAATTATATAACCAGATTTATATTTGTATACATACAGTCATGCATTAAATCCTTTGTCTAGTAGGAGAGGATATATTTGATATTACACATTGTTTTCTTCTCCTTATCCAACCGTTAAACTACAACAGTGCACGTATATGATCGTAAATAATTTTCCCATATATATTCGTAAAAGGAGATCTTCAACAATGATTGCCAAGTGACAGTGAAGATCTTAACTACTTAAAATGCATCGATACATGTTTTGATGCATTTTGAGTGACCAAGGTAGTCACTATACAGAGGATCCCGATCCTATATTCCTGAGAAATGAAAGATAAAATATCCAAGCGTATATCCCACGCAATTAGATCCCCAATAAGATTTTACTTTGAAACCATGTTAGCGGGGTCCATAGCACCCAAATCCTTTCCACGTATCACAAATTTTATCCAGTCACTTAAAAGTACTGGAGAGTTTTGGAGAGTATGGGACTGGGGACCGTTTGGATTTGACAAGTACTTTTAAGTGACTGGAGAGGATCCACTTGTCATAGCCGAGAAGATTCCATTATTCGCATCCTAGGCTTACATGATGTTACGTGCAAAGTACAAAAATCTAGATTTCTCCGTATTCTGTAGTACCAGCATGTATTATTACTCTTCAAAGTCTGTTAAAACAATGTACACCCAATGGATGTCTGAGATGATCAGAAAAGTCCTTATTATTGACATTTAATCAACACAGTTAAATTTTGAATAGAAAATGAATGAATCTATTTTAAATTAAACTGTTATGATATGATATGGTGTGAAATTGTTTTTTAAATAGGGGAGAAAAACTAATTAACTAGTAATTACATTGTTTAATGATAATCGAATCATTTAGAAACTGATTAGAAAAATCAATACGTTAAATTATTTATAAACTACAAGCGAAACTTGTTTAAAAAGAATCGAATAATCAATTCTGATAGTAATTTTGACACCTCTTAATTCATTATTTTGATTTCGATTTTATCAGTAACAAGTAAACCTTGTCAAACCAAGACTGATCAATATCTGAATAGAATGGATTCAAACTTATCCTAGAATAATTTTCGATGCGAAATGAAATTCATGAGATATCTTTTTGAGTAATTCGGAAGGGAAATAGAAAATGAAAATGATGAACTCCATTATAAAAAATAAAATAAAAATTATAAAGGACCTTTGATAATTAATCGCTTAACATTTTTAAGTGAGATTCATTTACCGACAAATGTAGACTCTAGAGTCACCAACAGCTCGAAGGGAACAAAGAAAAGGAAAAGCAGATGCCAATAGCTTTTTGGATGTGATTGAAAAGTTGGTGATAAGTGGTGATGGAGGCTCTCCATGTGCTCGCTTCTACTTTTCTTTATCATGTCTCTTTCAACACAAAACCCCTCGATACCCAAAAGATTCATGATGCCATGGGTTATGTTTGGATTTCAAAAAAAAAAAAAAATGTTACATAGAATAATTGTTGTTTTATTATTACATTTTTTCTTATGTTGTCTTTCTTCTTTATATCCAAACAGTGCCTTCGAGAAAACTCATATCTTGAAATACCCAAAAGTACTTTCCCACTGTACAAGATGAACTGGTGATTTCCTCCCCTCCTATGTATGAATATACAGATTTGTAAACATATGTGCTAAGATGACATGACAATTCTGAGAGGTAGGATAGATTGGTATAGGATTAAATTAGTCTCATTTCAAAATTTAAGTTTAATGCAATTAAATATATAAATTTTTTTTTTTGGGGGAATGAACATAGATGACCTGCACCATATGGAATGAATTCTTGATTATACCCTCATCCTTGCAAGCCATTCCAATATGTTAGATTGCGTCCATAAAAAAAATTTCCCATGTATTAGTTTGTATCCCTATATTTTTCAACCAATATTGTCAATGCATTCTCTTGTAGCCCTTAGATTTCATAGCTTTGTTTTGTCATTTCATGAATTCCTAGTATATAAAAAGTAGGACTTTGAGATCAACTTGTCCATAAATCCAACCCGTGCAATCTACCAAGTCACAAAACTTGGACTGCTCTTACAAGCTTATCAAGACAGCTTAGATTATTTGACGAAAGAACCAGAGAAACCATGTTCTTATTATATTTTTGAAAAAATTACATATACTATCCCTGGAATTTGGATTAATTACATTTACCATCCAATAGTTTCTGACAATTACATATACCACTCCTAATGTCCAAAACGTGTAACACGAAAGCCCACTCCGTTAATAGATCTCCGTTAGATGATGATATCAGTTCACACTAAATTTTTTACAGACGATATAAGTTAAAATATCTTATTTACCCTTAATCTCTTCTCTCTGTTTGCCGGATCCTCGGCAGCACCACCTTGGATTGGTCCTTCACACCACACATGTCCAAGTACTCGCCGTTTTCTCTCTCTTTTGCTTTGTAGAACACACTCTGCTCCGGCGGTGCTAGCTCTGTCTTTGCTGCTAGAAGCTTCGTCAGTTCCCCTGCATCAACACCGTCTCAAAATTAACAGAATGCCCTCGACAATTAAAAAATGCTAGATCTGTATTGATTTATTCAATAGGACTTACCAAATGTGGCTAGAGAATTAATGGAGATCACATAATAGAGAGCACCGTAGGCAACCTTTAGCTGTCGGATCGGTGCAAAAGAATCAGTTTTCTTGCATCGTTTTTGTATGAGCATTCCACTTGGCTGCATCTCTCATTCGATTACTTCCTCCCTTGACGTTGACAATGTCGTCGTCATCGTTGAGTTCTCGTTTAGTCTGCCATTAAAATAGGGTTTGGGAGTGAAGTGAAAAAAAAAGCATAAACAAGAAAATTAAAGCGAAATAAATGAGAGGTCTAGAAACGTGAGTACCAGTAGCCACTTGGAATCTCATCGAAAAATCTATTTCTCGAGAGGTTCATCTTAGTCAGTTGATTCCAGGAGTTTATGTTGCTTGGGATCTTGCCCGAGAACAAGTTCTGTAAAAGGTCCAGTTTTTACAAACCATTAAGAGCCGTCAAGCATGGTGGGAGCTCGTCGGAGAAATGATTTCTACTTGCGTCAATGACCGTAAACTCTCAGAGAAGACAGATTTCAGACGGAATCCTGCTGATAAACTCATTACCTGATATAATAATTCCATGAGGCCTAGAGCGCCAGAGATTGTAAGAGGAACCGAGCCTTAGAATCTGTAGTAAATTTCATTTTTCTTAGCTTAAAACCATAAGGGTATAACTATATATCTTTTAATTTTTTAGGTTTCCACCGTTAGTTAAATAGATTCGGATATAATTGTCAGAAATTAGTGGATGGTAGGTGATATTAGTTCAAAGTCTAAGGATATTACATGTAACTTTCCCTTAAAACTAATTTAGTTTGCATAAATAAAATATATTTGTTGAGAATATGATAAACCTTACCTTTCCCTTAATTAGATCCTCCATGTAGCAATGTGGTTTTAAAGAAAAAGGTTTAAGTTGCTGCTGAATAGTCTCTTTCTATCTCCAATTCGGAATGATTGGGCTTCGGTGGGCCCCACCATATTCGTTCCAAATCATAAAGAACTAGAGCTGTGCTCATCCTTCGTATTATTATTTTCTAGGGAGGGGGTTCATGCACGCGAGATTCTTCCCATCCGTCTGTTTATATGAAGGCGATCTGAAGTTTTGGGTAGTTTAGAATTTAGATAGGCATTTATGTCTATCCGAGTTCATTGAATGCCCGCCATCCAAGTGTACAAGTTTTTTTTGGTTTTAATATCTTTTTGGGAAATGATTTTCTGTTTAATTATATGGCTCTTATATTAATGCAGGGAATGACCAATGGGAATACATGTACAGGTATCCAACTAGAAAGTGAAGTGATCATTTCACCTTTCCTGTGTCTGGTCATAAGAATATAGAGTCGGACATGAATGTTATTAAATCATTGAATGTATAACTTAGGCGCTTGTAAGGGTAAGATAATGCCCAAATAGCAATGGAATGAGCAAAGTCCTTCATTAACATAAATGAGAGAGAAGAAATTTAAGGATAGAAATCCTCTCATGCCAGTATGAGGAAATTCGATGGTTGTAGTTTTCTGTGTGCACATATCGATGTATTGGTATACCCGCACAGTAGATGACAGCCACTAGATTTTCTCATGCTAGTATGAGGGGTATGAGAGGATTTGAATCCGAAATTTAAACAAACCAATCGCATTTTGAGTTGTTTCTCAAAATGATTATAATACCCTCACTTTTAAGAGTATAATCACGTGGTTATGGGAGAGGGTTCCTCACTACACCATGTGATGCACAAATATGTATAATATACAAAAATCGCTATCCTCATTGGGCTTACGGGTTTGGGGGAAGGGAGAGAAAATGTGAATTATATGAGAGGTTGTTGGAAAGGACCAGTAAAGTAACATTGTGGGGATCTTACTCCCATGGAAAAATAGAGTATACCTTATTAGAAAAGGGAAGATGCGCCTGCCGTCCTCTTAAATTCATTGGAGGGGTGGAAGCTTACCATTGAACATTGAATATTTTGAGCTGCATGCGTTTGTACTTGTCCGTCCATGTTATGGTTTTGGATGGGCCCAAAAATTTTAAGTTGTAAATTGAATATACTTATTTAAAAAAAGAAAAAGAAAAGAGTATATATTATACATGAAATTTGTCGGTAGGCCAATTTTTTTAGTTTTTTTTTCTTCCATGTCACAAGAACTAGGACAGGGCAACCAAACAATGCCTATGCTTTGTTTAGGATTTGTTAGGCACTTGAACAATATAATTGTACAAATGTAAAATTGTAAAGGATTCAGTTTCTCTTCACCTACTACAGATGTGAAATTTGGAATAATCAGAATGTAGTTCGGACATTCATCTAGTAGAAGGGAGTTATAATGAGATCTTTAATCTATGACCTTACTCCAATAGGGGGGGGGGGGCTTAGTCGCCCGTCTGATGTTCCATATCAGAATACTATCCATTAATTGGTTGCTCCGCTTCCTCATTTGTAGTCCTAACTTTGGACCTAGTAAGCATCCCTTTTGCATGTTAAAAAAAAAAAAAAATTTAAAAAGATGATAGTTTTCCATCACCCATGATAAAGACCTAAGAGATTTTTGTTCACTAGGAATATTACTGGCATTCGATATAGGAGGGTCGGGGTCATATATGATAATGATAATGTGGGCTTTTCTTTCTTTCACCTTGGAGAAGGATAACTTTCTCATTTAGTACTGATTATTAAATACCTAACTAATACATTAAAAGGAAAAAAATTCATGTTTGGCATACTCGTTCCCAAATATAGGAGAGGTGAAATGACAAACCTGCCCCTAGTTGGATCCTTGTCTGTGTGGTCCCATTAATCCCTTCGTTAGTGCAAAAACCACACAGCCTGTCATGGAACCACGGACCCCGTATATTAAATCTTTTAGAATTTCTAAAACATATATAGATGTTTTAATATCAAATTAAAAAGATGTAAACAATGGACAAGGGTTCTCTGTCTGGTTACATGGTTTCTGCTTCAGTACGGAGGCCAATAAAAATACACAAACAAACACCCTAATAGAGAGACAATATAGCCATTTTACCTCTCCTATGTCTAACATTCATTTTTCCCCCCTAAACAATGTACAAAATGCTGACCAAACTATCAATTAAAATTAATTGAGCTTCCTAAGTTGAAAACATCCACATCTTCATGTTGGAGCTTAAGAGGGAAATGGCACATGAGAAGACCGGAACCAGGTGCAGGCCATGGGATCCAAATCGTCTCTTGCGGCTGGAGGTTTCTGCCGCCGATCCAAGGAGTTGAATTCAGTTTAGCCGCCTGCCAATACATTAGGGGGTGAGCTGACTGAAATCCGACCCTTGACTGACGACAGGACCGCAGGAGAGGATTTGATTGCCAGGCCATGTGCACCTGGCCTGCACCGACCGACCTGTTTTAATAATGTAAACTACTGTTTATTCCATGCAATGAAACAGTTCACATATCACTGACCCTAGAGGCTAGAGTTCGTGGGATATGAGAACTAGATGTCCATCCCAAAAATTGGGATGTTTGGCTCGTATGTCGATATAATTCAGTTCGAAATAAATTTTATTATGCCTTTCGTGTTGGTATGTGAAAATTCAATGGATATGAATGGATTTAAATCCATTTCGTCTGTTCGATAGATGACTACATAATATAAGAGGATTTGTTTAATATCTAGTGGATCGGACGACGGGCTGGGCAAACGGTCTCCCCATAACGTAGAACCTTCCGAGTCGCACCAGAATGAAACGGACGCGTCTCTAAGGTCCGACATGTGGGTCCCACTCCTTTACAGCTCCTATCCCATGAGAGAAAGAAAGCTGTGAAACTCTGAAAACCGTGTGATTCCGCGTGAGATACCGTTTCCCCTCTTCCTTTTTTATTTTTTTAATATTATTTTTAGTAATTTATTATTCGCTCTTGGAGCCCCTAGGGAATAGACAAATTCTACCAAAACTACCCCGACGGATCCGTATAAACCTCGATACAAAATACTTGACTTTTTCGTAAAAAAGTATTAGTTGGACCAAAATGACCCTGTAGTTAGAAACCGGGAAAATAGGTATCGTTTGCCTCAAAATCAATTCATGCCACCGGTTCACTGGACCGATATAAACAGGTCAAGACTGATATAAACCGGAGTAACCAAGTCATGGTTAGTCAAGCAAGCAAACTATCACGCATCTGATCAAAACCAACCCGAATGATCCAAACCCGATTGATAAAACCTGCCTACCAGTTAAGCCATTAAAGTTGACGAGGTAAATTAATTTTTGGAAACTAGCAATCATTTTGTTATTAGTTATGGAATAAAGCATTATAAAGATGATCAACATTTCTTTCGTTACGATGTCAGCCTGACTTATTTCTATAGCTAGTTTCCCTGACCCACCACCTGACCTTGACCCGATTTTTGGCCTTATCACTCTTTAATCAAGGAGAGGCGGATGGGACTCTAAATGTGTGAACACATGGATTATAGACCGTGCCGAAAAAAAAAAAATTCATTTTATAGTCACTTTGATATAAGTTGTTTAGAGTTTGTTCTTAACTCGATTAGCAAGAAACCGATTATAGATCAATGATGATTGATTGATCGAAATATAAACATATCTATACCGGGCTTATGAAACCCAATTAGAAAAAAAGCCAAGGTGGATCACAATTGAGGGTGTTAAATTGATGTGGACCTAATCCATTTGGTTCGACCGAAACCGACAGTGATGGACCGTTTGACACCCCATTAATTAATTTCATCCTCTTATAGGTTTTTTTTTTTTTTTTTTTTTCTTTTGGGGTGGAAGTTGGGGGTCAAATCATCCTCTTAGAGTGAACAACTAAGAAATAGGAAAGAGTATGAGAAAAACAGTGGACTAACAACTAACACGAGACTCGCTCGGTCCACTCATCTCTCTCGCTCTCATCTCTCTCTCTCTCTCTCTATCTCCCATCCTTTATATGTAAACATCTAGAGTCTCTTCATTTCAGGGCTCAACACAGAGAGGAACAGAGAGCTCTGAATTGAGTCCATTTATTTTCTTTTGAATCCAAATCAATCAAAAAATGATTGATCAAAGAATTTTAATGGCGTCCCAACCAGACACCAGCAAGAGCAGCAAGCTAGAGCGTTACAACAGCTACCTACGCCGTATAAACCACACAAAATTCTTAGCAGCCTCATCCAAACTCCTCTTCCGTGCAACCCTTTTCGTAGCTCTCATCATCGTCTTCTTCTTCACCATCAATTATCCCTTACTTTCCGATAATCCCCACCGTGTCCACCTTCACCAAAACTTCCTCACCACCGCCTTCTACACTGGCAGTACAGGCGGCGCCGCCTGGGAAAAACAAATCCGTCACTCCGCCACACCTCGTCGATCCAACGGCTTCTCTGTCCTGGTAACCGGCGCAGCCGGTTTCGTCGGTACCCACTGTTCCCTCGCGTTGAAGAAACGTGGCGATGGTGTCCTTGGTCTAGACAACTTCAACTCCTATTACGATCCATCTCTGAAACAAGCCCGTCAAGCTCTGCTCTCCAAACATCAAATCTTTATCGTTGAAGGAGATCTCAACGATGCTCAATTGCTGTCCAAGCTTTTCGATATCGTCCCATTCACCCACATCCTCCATTTAGCAGCTCAAGCAGGAGTACGATACGCCATGAAAAACCCCCAATCGTACGTGAACTCCAACATCGCCGGGCTGGTGAATCTATTAGAAATCGCCAAATCGGCTAATCCACAGCCCTCCATTGTGTGGGCCTCATCGAGCTCAGTTTACGGCCTTAACACACAAAATCCCTTCTCTGAGTCTCACAGAACAGATCAACCGGCGAGTCTCTACGCCGCCACCAAGAAAGCCGGCGAAGCGATCGCGCACACGTACAACCACATCTATGGGTTATCCATCACGGGTCTCCGGTTCTTTACGGTTTACGGACCCTGGGGTCGACCCGATATGGCTTACTTTTTCTTTACTAAAGATATATTACAAGGGAAGCCGATTACGGTCTATAAGACAGCAGACGATAAGGAGGTGGCGCGTGATTTCACGTATATTGATGATGTCGTGAAGGGTTGTTTAGGCGCGTTGGATACGGCAGAGAAGAGCACGGGTAGTGGTGGGAAGAAGAAAGGGCCAGCGCAGCTGAGGATTTACAATTTGGGTAACACGTCACCCGTGACGGTGGGGAGGCTCGTGTCGATACTGGAAGGGTTATTGAACGTGAAGGCTAAGAAGCACGTGGTGAAGATGCCCAGGAATGGGGACGTACCCTACACGCATGCTAACGTGAGCCTGGCGTACAAGGATTTTGGGTACAAGCCTACCACTGATTTGAGTACTGGGTTGAGGAAGTTCGTCAAGTGGTATGCTGGGTATTATGGGATTCAGTCGAGGGTAAAAAGGGTAGATGATAATGCTTCTTACTCTTCATAGAAAAAGAAACATTTTTCGTTTTTTCTTTGAATTTATTAGATTGGTTACTCTGTTTTCTAGTTCAAAGTTGTTTCATCATGTTGTATTTATAGGAAGAAGAAGATAAATCAGAAGAGTGGAAAGAAAAAAGAAAAGAAATGAGGAAGAAGGGGTTTGGCTGTAATAATGTATAAAGTGAACTGTGTGCAGCCAAAGGAGGTTGATTCTGCCGGAACGGGTGCAGATTGACCGTCCATTTGGAATCAAAACAAGAAAGATGGTTATGCCATCCTGGATTCGTGATTAGCTTTTCTTTAATGTTGCCTTTTTTTCTTTACTCTTTAAATTCAATATATGTGAGGTTATGATTAGTTTGCTTTTGCGGTGTCAAAGTGGATGACATTGTGATGAGAGTTTAGCTTTTGTTATGAGTGAGATGGGTAAGGACTAAAGAAAGACCCACACTTTAATCCTAAGGTTTTAGGATTTTAGTAATGGGTCTTTCTATATGACACCTGCGGGTGTCAATGGTTCAGACACATTGATTTGATATCAGTGGGTCATCATAGAAATCTTGTTTACCCCAAAAAAAAAAAAAAAAAAAAAAAAACCTTAATATACAATATGAATCGTCAATGTCAATAGATAAATGTCAGTAAAAAAAAAAACTTGTAGTAAGTTTGAGGATTGGAATGTGGTCTATACCAAAATCCATTCTTCGAAAGTATCTGTTGCATTAGGTAATATAATCTTTGGAATTGTTTTCATTGATTTTTTGTTTTTTGGGAACAGATTGTGAGTAGAATAATGAATCTTGAGGAACACTACTGCGATCATTCCTCACCATCGTGCACCATTGAAACCATTCACCGTTGCTGGTCTTCCATTTGCTGTTGTTTTATTATAACTATTCAAATCATTGCAGATTTTTCTATTTCTAACGCAGTTTTTTCTTTGTGAGATTACTAAACGCTAATCTACTCTCTGTAATTACTCTCAACGAGGAGAATAAGAAAAAAATTACTTATGGGTGACCAAGTTCCTAAAACCGTGGTTGAATGGGAAGTTGTATTTAGGTCAAAGTTAGATTAGCACAGAGAGTCCAACACCACCATTACTTGAATGGGGAGTTTTGAGTTGTAAATGGGAAAAACAATGTAATTGCTTGGAGGATTGACCCTTAATAGGTGGCTTTGAAGAGATTGGTTTGGAGTTAAGCTTCACAGATGTTTTTTCTATATATAATAATCATTCAAGGAATTTAGTTTCTATTGACTCTCTAGATCTTAGTATCTCAAAAACTTTTGTGAATATGGTCTTTGAAAAAAAGTCGTCTCCAATTGCTGAAAGATTCAATTGTCCATCCAACAATTAGAATTAATTAGGTGCACCTACCGATGTAGTGGTAGGTGCGTCCACTTAACTTCAATCGTTGAATTGACGATTAGAGTCTCCAACAATTAGAGTCTCCAACGATTGGAGATGATTTGGACTCATAGTCTTCTCTAGAGGAAGACCGATAAATAGAATAGCATGATTAGTACTGGTTGTGAGCCTGTAAGCATGAAAATCAATCATTGGATCCTCTACTTGTTCTTTAAGTTTATAACCTTAGCAAGGATAGTAAATCAGTAAGCATGCAAATATATCATAGGATACTTTTTTTATTGTTTTGGTAAAGCGTTGGATACTCTTTTAATGGTTTCAATTGTTGACTTTAGAAAGGAGTGTAATGCATATATTGGATAGAGAGTTAAGAATGGTTGTACACTTTCAATGAATTGGAGCTGTTGTTTACCAATTGAAAAAAAAAAAAAAAAAGAGAAAAGGAAAAAGAAGAAGAAAAAGAAAAAGATTGGAATTGTTTTGTGTCCGTTTGATAAAATTTCTGTTTTTGGATTTTGGATTCTGGTTCAAATTTGGATTCTACTCCAAACTATTTTAGGATTATTTTGAAGTAGACATTTATTTGATAACGCAATTCTGAAATATCTTCCAAAACATCTTTGGATTAGAAACATGTTTGATAACACACTATCCCCCCAATCGAAGTCTAGAAAAATAGTCATGGTAGAAGTGGGTGGTGGTGATGGATAATGACAATGGTGGGTGGTGGGTGATGGTGGCGGTGGTTGTGGTGGTGGCGGCGGCGGTGGTAGAGGTGGCGGTGGAGATGGTGGCAGTGGTGGTGATAGTGGTGGTGGTAGGTGGTGGTGGTGGCGGTAGCGGTGGCGGTGGTGGGTGGTGGCGACGGTAGTGGTGGTGGTCAAGTAAGAGTCATGTGAGAGTCGACTCTTTTCTTTCTCCCCAAAAGTTGATCCAATAGCTTAGAGCAAGTATTTATGATTTCAAAATTTTGGATTTTAGAGGCATTCTCCGGTTCACTTTGTGGGAATTGGAATCTAACCGGACTTATCAAACGCACTTCTACTCCAAAATGACTCATTGGGAGCCAGAATCCATAGAATCAAGAAGCAGAAGTTTTATCAAACAAGTCTTGATCAGTGATTGAGTTCCCCCCCACCCCAATCTTTTTTGGATAGGCCTTGTGGCTGTTAAAATCCATTGATATTTTTTCAGGTGGGATCTATCTGTAGACGACAAAGAAAGAGGACAAAAGAGGTCAGACTTATTGTCCAATGGTCACTCCCATGTTTAAGCAAGGACTCTGAGCATCAAGCAGTAAAAGAAATAAACGAGATCAGTATTGTAGAAAATCAAACTTGGTGAATAGTAAATTTGAAGGTGTAGAAAGCGAAGTGAACACTAAATGAGATTTGAACCCTTATTTTTAGGGAGTTGGTGTGGGTCTTGTGTGCATTTGTAGTACAACTCCAAAATTGCTGAGGTGGATTTACCCCTAAATGGTTTTTTTGGGTGAAGATATGGTTTTGCCCCCAATGGTTGGGGCTTTAGGGACAACCACATGTGCGCTCCCATTGGTTGGTGTTATTTATGCCTGATCGGTTTTTTTTATATTAAAAATTGGGAAGATGATTAGTACATAGTGTAGAGAGCAATATCGGTTTATAAATAAGGTCAGAATAATAAATGAGGTGAGAGAATGCATTTATGAGGAGAGAGAATGTGAGAAAAAACTAGAATACTATAATTTTCCAAAAAAAACAAAAATTATTTTAAAAACTATAGATGTTCGACACGTGACAACTGATTCCCCCTGAATGGGTGATATAATTTGTGTCACAAATTAAGCTGTCTATCCCATCTTGGACTGATACAAGAACATGGACAGATGCCAGTATTGGACCAGTTTTAGTCTTGGACAATACGGATACAAATCAGCAAGATCAACCAATCCGTCACCAATTCCTTAAACCGTGCTACTACCAAATGAATTTTTTCTTTTTTGGGGATAAACTACCAAAATTTTCTTTTGGTAACTGATAAACTACCAAATTGACACGTTCTAAATTCGCCATCTAAGTATTCAAATTTACGTTTGAAACTTGGTTTTAAATTTTCATACGTAGCAATGCTGGTCTGCAAAGCAAAAAGTATGTTCAAAGTTCTGAGATAGGGTTATCTAATGACACCTCTATAGGTATCTTTAGAACATGATGTTTCTTTAAGGAAAAAGTTTTTATGCTCTGCTTCTAGGGCGTTTCATGGTTGGACTTCGAAATATATATATATATATATATATATATATATATATATATATATATATATATATATATATATATATATATATATATATATATATATATATAACTCCACTCCCTTTTGTATTTGAAGTCCGTCCTTATCACTTGGATTTCTCTGTCTCTGGACTAGAACCCCTTCTTTTCTTTTAATTATTCCTTGTCTTATTTTTAGAAATTTTTTAACCATTAACGAAGAGTGTAAATTTGAAAGAGGGGGAGGGAGGGGGGGGTAAGGAATGGACTTACATGTCAATGGACTTTTTACAATTTTTTTAAAGCAACTTACCTATATGTCGTTATCAATGGTTTTCATAGTCTTGCATGATTTTGTGAATAAACATGTAAAATGATAAGAATTACTCTATATATTATACAAAGAGGGTAAAAAAGTAAAACTCTAAATCATTTGACACATCGATAAGAAAATCTCTTTAACATTTGTCTATTGTGTTGGAGGAAAATAATGGTTCTTGATTAATCCAACCGTAGAAAGGGAATTTTAGAAGATGACCACATGGCGTCTATCCATGACATCAGAAAGAGGGCATTACGGTAAATTTTGAAGGAAGCTCGTGTTCGACCCCCGTCTGACTCTGACAAGATGTGACAAGTAGACAAGGGTGGTTGGACCATTAATGGATTGTCTTTAATGGTCATAAATGCTGACAACCAACATTAATGCAATGTATGCTGACTTGACCCGCCGATTCACAGGATCTCGGTCCCAACCGACGAATCGTCAGAATATTACTGGGTAAAAGCACTATGATGGAGACAGTGTTTGGTGGTTATGGGTAACATGACCCAAAAGGAGAGTCAAAAACCATCCAAGGGGATCGAAAGGTGGCTGATGTGACGTTATAGTACGAGCAGGGGGTCGAAAGGTGGCTGATGTGACATTATAGCACGAACTAGGGGGTCGTAGGCCTATTAACCTACTATGTCCTAAATAGTTAAATATCTAATAAAGATAGCCATAAGAAAGCGGGCCAAAAAAGGAAGATGCACGTGTTTATGAATCTATATATATGTAATACACAAGTTTGTAAAGGGACGATGAATATACAATCGATATACAAAGAAAAGCTCTTGCTCTCAATCTCGTTATCTTTCCCACTTTCTTAGTTGTCTTTACACAAGTTATTTCCTCCACATCTGAGTTCATGATTAAGTAGGGAAAGTTTTTGAACATTCGCACCTCAGGGAACCCCTTGTTCGAGAAGGAACTCCGATGTTTCACTGTGAGTTCCATATTGTCTGTCTTGGTCAAATCCCTTACGGATTCCATCGACAACAGTTTGGCGCCCACCGTGGGGCCCTGACGTTTTCTGTTTGTTCAAGCCTTTTCTCTTAGGTTTTCCTAAGACTTTTCCCTATTTCAGGTCATTCCCATTCCCTTACTATCTACTTTGAGCCGGTGTTTCATTATATTGACATGGCACCAGCGGGAAGGGTTGAAAGTTCTTACAACTTACGAGAAACTTAAGCCAGAAGGGCTGAAGCAAATATGGCTAGAGAGCGGGACGAAGCTCAAAGAGGGCCAGATCCCCAAGATGCATTCCCTGAAGGACCAACCAATGATGGAGCGGGCGGTTCTAACCCAAATCCGGCCCAGTATGTCTCCAGGGAGCAGTTTGACAGACTGGCCCAGCAGTTGGCGGCCCTGACAGAGTTGCTACAACAACGACCAACAGGAGTACCAACGGCCTCTGTACCTCCAGTGGACATACCTGAAGTCTCGCAAAGATCACGGCAGTCAAGGCGCTCTATGCCGCGTGCTGTTTCCTCCAGCTTAAGGGGGGAAAACCCGTCAGTAGATTCATATGACTGGCAAGGTCGAAGCTATCAGTGGGGGGACCCATTATCTCAGTCTGTCCCAGGGGTCGACCCCACTGAAGTTGTAGAAAGCAGCCAGGAGTCTTTGGGCGGTTCTCGTCGATCGATGACCTCTCGACGGATGGGATCCAGGCAAGGGGCCAGATGGACCAGAACATGAGTGTACACTGAAGCAGAGGTGGCTCATGAGGCCCAGAGGAGGGTCGATGAAGCCAGACGTGCTAGGGAGGACGCACAGGCTAGAGTAGATGCTGCCCGACAGGCTCGTGAGGACATCCAAGCAAGAAACCAGGAAGCAAGGAGACTCCAGGAGGAAACCCAGGCCAGGGTTGACGAAGCCAGACACATCCGGGAGGAGGTCCAGGCCAAAGTTGATGCCGCGCGAGGAGAGCATATGGCGGCGGCACCTTCTGTCGCGGTGCCATAAACTGCCGTGCCAGTGGCCACCATACCCATAACAGACAGTTCCCATGCAGGGAATGAGAACCTGAGAGGCTAGAACGCCTCGTCAGAGAGCTAACCAATCGAGTACAGCAAGTGGAGAGGGGGGTCGATTCAGCGGCTCTGCAGGAATATGTCACATAAACAGCATTGACGGATGAAGTCATGAATCATCCCTTGTCGTCTAACTTTATCGTCCCAAATGTAGGGTGGTACGAGGGCAAGACATACCCAGAGAGGCATCTAGATAACTTTAAGGTGGGAATGGTCATTTATGGCCACCACGATGCTCTGTACTGCACAGCCTTCCCATCCACATTACGGGAAGCTGGAAGAACCTGGTTCAGCAACCTCTCCCCGAGGTCAGTAGGTACCTTCAAAGAACTCAGCAGCCTATTCCTTTCCCACTTTGAGGGGAATAGGGTACAGAAGAAAAATCTATCCCATCTGATGGCAATCCAACAAGGTGAAAAAGAGCTACTGCGACCGTTCATCACTCGCTTCCTAAGAGTGGTAGGAGAGATGAAGGACTTACAATCGGATGTGGTCGTTTCGACCCTATCCAAGGTGTGCAGAGATCCCCAACTGGTATTCTCCTAGAATAAAAAGCACCACGAACCCATGTAGAAATTTTCAGTCGCTGTGATCGATATGCTGTCACACCCCAATTCTGAACCAACCAGAATGGTGTGAGTGAACCGTCATTGAACCAACGGTTCACACCAGGATCTCAATAAGACCATGACCACTCATACAAACCATCGCACATAACCACAATCAGAATATAATAAATACAGCGGAACTCTTTAAATGAATGAACTGAGTATTCTATTGATAAATTTAAATAAGTATTCAATTATCCAAATTCCAAATGTAATTAAATATATTTACATCACTTTAATAAAATAACTGAAACAAATAAAATAAAGTCAAAGGTACACGCAGAAAGGGCACTCACATGAAGAGTCATGCTCGTCCTCTCCTGCCTGTACGTCCAGAGCAGCAACACCTCCATACGTCGGAGCATTCATATAATCGTCCACCGTGTAACCCGCATTAACATCTAAAAATAGTATATATACAAAGGGTGAGCTCACAACTTAGCTCAGTAAGACAATCAGACAGTGTATCAATATTATATGCATGAGTAACAATCATTTTATGCTGTAGTCTGGTTTAAATTTGCAATGTGCTATAGAAAGGGTTGGCGGCCACCGCACCTCTATACACGAGTGTGTAGCATCGCACAGTAGATCACACCGCTGCCGACCCACATGCACCCATCATGGAATAGAGATAGAGCTAAGGCATCCACTACCTCCCTTGATACTCTACCCATACCAATACATCAGCCCCTACTGGCTAGGGCTTGCAAACTGGACTCACAACTAACCAATCCTATATGTCATCACTGTAGGCTCTATCCCAGCACAGCTCCCTACGGCATAGAGATAGAGCTAGAGCATGGTGGCCAGGCCGGAGACCACAGTGCCATGACCTCCCCCTGATACCCTATCCGCACCAAGCATACTAAGACAGAACAATACGCAAGTAGACTCTATCCCAACATCACTCCCTACGGCATAGAGATAGAGCTAGAGCGTAGTGGCCAGGCCGGAGACCACAGTGCCACAACCTCCCCCTGATACCCTACCCGCACCAAGTATGCTAAGATAGAATACTACAAAAAGGTGCCAGTGTGAGGAATGATCCCAGATCCCAGGCCCTTTCCATTCCACACACCAACGAAAACAATCACATGTCTAGCAATCACATCCTAGCATAGCGAGTAATCATGAACAATATAATAACTGGAAATAACGGATAACATGTGAGAATGCACAAACATCATACCAAATATTTATTGTGATTAACAACAGTTTACCGTCCATTAATTATTAAGGTTTAGGTTTGATTCCCTTACTTGACGCTCGTTTGATAGCTTGCTCCACGTCGCAAGATCCAAACGTGATACACAAAGTCCTACATAATATTAGGGTTCAATTAGAATAGTTTCTCAGGATTTACGTTGGTCGAAAACCAACGAGGTTACAAGATACACCTCACAGAGCTGCCTGGTCACAGGTATCGGTCGCAGCTCTGTGGGGAAAACTAGCAACTGGTATGGTCAGCCGGTCCCCACAGGCTGCTCCCTGAGAGGTACCGGTCGCGATACCGGTCGCATGACCTGACCGGTATGGTCGACCGGTATGTCTCCGAAAGACCATACGCTTGGTTTTTCGACTATCGTCGATCATTCTCTATTGATTCCAGGGTTCCTCCTACACATTCTAAGTCTGAGCTTTGAGTTAGAGTTGTTTCCAACTCCATTCAAGTGTAATTTTGATGGTATTCATCCTAAAACTCGAATCTAGGGTTTATCGATTAAATTAGGGTTTGACGGCAAAGTAGGGTTTAGGTCAATACCTGCTTTGCATTGCATGGTATTGATCCAAACAACCCAACCATCCTAGAGTCATAATGTGAGAGGAAGGGTTTAAACACTTACCGTCGATTGGCGTAAGGTGTGTGTCGTCGAATGGCAACGGCGGCTCTTCCTTCTTCTTCCTAGCTCCTTCTCCTTCTCCAATCTCCTTCTCTTCTCTTGGGTTTGTGAGGATCAATGGAAGGGATTCTAGGAGGTTTAGAGGGGTTTAAATAGGCTAGTAATTAGGTTTAGGAAACCTCCTAGGATTAGGAAAGTCAATCGGTTTGAAATCTAGAAAGTGGGACCCGCAGAGATCCAATTCCAGATCTAAGTGGTCTGCGTATACCGGTCGACCGGTACCATCGACCGGTATGAGTGAATCATACTTTTGTTGGTCTATTTTTTGTCCAATTTCATACTTTGTTTTCATCCGCTCGTCTCGTCTGGCCCGGTGATGATCAGAAGACCTGTTACGATATGAACGAAGGGTTTAGATCGGGTTCATGGAGTGCGGGTCTTACAACTCCCCCACCCTTAAAAGAAATTTCGTCCCCAAAATTTGCAAGTAGGTCTCACAACTCCCCCACCCTAAAAAGAAATTTCGGCCTCGAAATTTGAACGTACCTTGATCGTCGAAAAGGTTAGGGTACTCCTTTCTCATCGCGCTCTCCTCCTCCCAAGTAATTTCTTCGACATCTTGGCTTTTCCAATGCACCTTCACATAATGGATATCCTTGCTTCGAAGTTGCTGTACCTTTCGGCTTGAGAGCATCACAAGTACCACTTCAAATGTTAAGTCCTCTGTCAAGTCTGGTGGGTCTGCTGTCAAGATGTGCGATGGATCCCTGACATACTTCTTCTGTCACACCCCAATTCTGATCCAACCAGAATGATGTGAGTGAACCGTCATTGAACCAACAGTTCACACCAGGATCTCAAATAGTTCGTGTCCACTCATACAAACCATTGCACATAACCACAATCAGAATATAAATAATACAGCGGAAGTCTTTAAATAAATGAACTGAGTATCTATTGATAAATTTAAATAATATAATCAATTATCCAAATTTTCAAACATAAAATATAATATCCTTACATCCACTTAATCCAACTGAAAATAATTGAAAATAAATAAATAAAATCAAAGGTACACGCAGAAAGAACACTCGCATGAAGCGTCATGCTCGTCCTCTACTGCCTGTACGTCCAGGGCAGCAACGCCACCATACGTCGGAGCGTTCATATAGTCGTCCACCGTGTAACCTACATCAACATCTAAAAACAATGTACATACAAAGGGTGAGCTCACAACTTAGCTCAGTAAGACAATCAGACAGTTTCACAATATTATGCATGAGTAACAATCATTTTATGCTGTGGTCTGGTTTAAGTTTACAATGTGCTATAGAAAGGTTTGGTGGCCCCCGCACCTCTATACAATAGTGTGTGGCACCGCACAGTAGATCACACTACCACCGACCCACATGCACCCATCATGGGATAGAGATAGAGCTAAGGTATACCTGCACCTCCCCTGATACTCCACCCATACCAGTACCTAAGCCCTACTGGTCAGGGCTTCCAAACTGGGCTCACAACTAACCAATCCTATATTTCATTAATGTAGGCTCTATCCCAGTACAGTCGTTTACGGCATAAAGATAGAGCTAGAGTGTGCAGGCCGGGCTGGAGACCACAATACCTCACCTCCTCCTGATACCCTATCCGCAACTAACACACTAGGATAGAACAATACGCAAGTAGACCCTATCCCAACATAACTCCCTACGGCATAGAGATAGAGCTAAAGCATCGTGGACAAGCCAGCGTCAACATCGAAGACCACAGTGTCACATCATCATGGCTAGGTCAATATCAACATCGGAGACCACCGTGCCACGACCTTCCCCTGATACCCCACCCGTACCAAGCATGTTAAAATAGAATACTACAAAAGGTGCCAGAGTGAGGAATGATCCTAGACCCCCATGCCCTTCCCATTCCACACTCCAATGAAAACACCCACATGCCCAATAATCACATCCTATCATATGGAATATGCATAAACGATAATAATAACTGAAAATAAAAGATGGCATGTGAATATGCACAAACATCACATCATATATTCAGGGTCATTAACAAAGATTTACTGTCCATTAATTATTAAGGTTTAGGTCAGATTCCCTTACCTGATGCTCGTTTGATTGCTTGCTCCACGATACAAGATCCAAACGGAATATCACAAAGTCCTACAATATTATTAGAGTTTCGTTAGAATAGTTTCTTAGGGTTTCACGTTGGTCGAAAAACCAACGAGGTTACAAAAATACACTCACAGAGCTGACCGGTGGCGTGTACCGGTAGTAGCTCTGTGGAGAAATCTGACAACCGATATGGTCAGTCGGTCCCCACAGACCAGCCCCCCAGAAGGTACCGGTGGCAACATCCCGGTCGCACAGGGTGCAACCAGTATAGTCGACCGGTATGTCTCCGGAAGACCATACTTTGGGTTTTTTTCGACTGTCGTCGATCATTCTCCATGGTTTCCAGGGTTTCTCCTATCCATTCTAAGTCTGAGCTTTGAGTTAGAGTTCTTTCCAACTCATTCAAATCTAGCTTCGATGAATATCATCCTAGAACTCGAATCTAGGGTTTGACGGAAAATTAGGGTTTAATGGCCAATTAGGGTTTTAGATCAATACCTGCTTTGCATGGTATTGATCCAACCATACAACTATCCTAGAGTCATAGAGTAAGAAGAATGATTCAAACACTTACCATTGACTGGCGTAAGGTGAGCGTCGTCGAACGACAAGGGCGGCACTTCCTTCTTCTTCCTAGCTTCTTCTCCTTCTCCAACCTCTTTCTCCTTTCTAGGGTTTGCGAGGAATAATGGAAAGGATTTGAGAAGGTTTAGAGGTGTTTATATAGGCTAGGATTAGGGTTTAGTAACCCTATTAGGATTAGGAAGGTCCAGGTATTAGGATTTAGGAATGTAGGACCCGCAGAGATCCAATTCCGGATCTTGCTAGTCTGCTGCGCAGACCATACCGGTCGACCGGTACCAAGATCGGTACCATCGATCGATCAACATAAAAAAATGATTATTTGACCGTCTTTGTTCCGATTTCGTACCTGTTTGTCATCCGCTCGTTCCGTCTGGCCCGGTGATGATCGAAAGACCTGTTACGACATGAAATCAAGGTTTAGATCGGGTTCACGGAGTGCGGGTCTTATAACTCCCCCTCCCTTAAAAGAAATTTTGTCCCCGAATTTGCATGTATGTCTCACAACTCCCCCACCCTTAAAAGAAATTTCAGCTTCGAAATTTGAACGTACCTTGATCGTCGAAAAGGTTAGGGTACTCCTTACTCATCGCGCTCTCCTCCTCCCAAGTAATTTCTTCGACATCTTAGCTTTTCCAATGCACCTTCACATAATGGATATCCTTGCTTCGAAGTTGCTGTACCTTTCGGCTTGAGAGCATCACAGGTACCACTTCAAATGTTAAATCCTCTATCAAGTTTGGGGGGTCTGCTGTCAAGATGTGCGATGGATCCCTGACATACTTCTTCAATAATGATACATGGAACACATCATGAACGCTTGACATAGATGGTGGTAGAGCCAATTGATATGCTAGAATACCACGTCTGGTCAATATCTTGTATGATCCCACATACTTAGGGCATAGCTTTCCTTTCTTACCAAACCTTTTCAGACCTCGCACCGGTGATATCTTCAAGAATACTTTGTCACCCACTGCAAACTCCAGATCTCGACGTCGAATATCCGCATAGTGCTTCTGTCAAACTTGAGCTGTCTTTACTCTCTCCTTGATTTGATCAATCACTCGACAAGTTTCTTCAATAAACTCCACTTCTATAATTCTTCTTTCTCCCACCTCGTTCCATAACAGAGGTGTTCGACATTTTTTCCCATAGAGTGCTTCATATGGAGCCATCTGAATTGTAGCCTGATAGCTGTTGTTATAAGCAAACTCGATAAGTGATAGCTTCTCGTCCCAAGCTTCCTTGAAATCTAATGCACAAGCTCGGAGCATATCTTCTAAAATTTGAATAGTCCTTTCTGACTGCCCGTCTGTCTGAGGGTGGAATGCTGTACTAAACTTCAACTTGGTTCCCATAGCTTTCTGTAATCCTCCTCAGAACTTTGATGTCAAATGAGGGTCTCTGTCAAATACTATACTTTCTGGGACACCATGAAGTCTGACTATATTATCAACATATAACTTGGCTAGCTTGTCCATGGTATACTGAGGTCTGACCGTAATGAATCGAGCTGTCTTGGTGAGTCGATCGACTATTATCCAAACTGCATCCACTGACCTTGGTGTCAATGGTAGGCCAGTGACGAAATCCATAGTGATGCAATCCCACTTCCACGCAGGCTCTGGGAGTGGTTGCAGCAAACCTGCGGGTCTCTGCCTTTCTGCTTTAACTTGTTGACAATTCAGACATTGGAACACGAAACGAGCTATATCTGTTTTCATACCCCTCCACCAATACAGTCTTCTTAAATCATGGTACATTTTGGTACTTCCTGGATGTACCGAATATGGAGTGTAATGAGCTTCAGTCATAACTCGATCTCTGATATTGCAGTCTTCACTCTCAGGTATACATAACCGTCCACGATATCTGAGTACCTTGTCTGAATACAAGGTAAAGTCAGGATTGCTCGTACCCTTCTCTAGGTCTTCTTGCACTGTCTTGAGATGTGGATCCTGTAGGATTGCTACCTTGACTTCATCAACTAGATCCGGTGAGATCTTCAAAGCTGCAAACATCATGGTAAACTTATGAATTAAGCCTTGCTCGACTGGGTCTTTTGTAGTCTCTATTATATACTCTTCGTCATTCTCTGTTGAGCTCGAGGCTGCAGCACATAATGCAGCATTTGTACTTGGCCCGGCCTCAGGTTTTGATGCCCACTTTCTGCTTAAGGCGTCAGCCACAACATTTGCTTTACCCGGATGATACTGGATGTCACAGTCATAATCTTTTAACAATTCCAGCCATCTCCTCTGTCTCATATTCAGATCCTTCTGGGTGAAAAGATAGGTTAAGCTCTTGTGATCAAATTTAATTTGAAACTTTTCACCGTACAAGTAGTGTCTCCATGTTTTGATGGCATGTATAACCGCTGCTAACTCCAAATCATGCATTGGATAATTCTTCTTATGCTCTTTTAACTGTCTTGATGCATAAGAAATTACCTGTTCTCCTTGCATCAATACACACCCAATACCCAATCCTGAAGCATCCGTATATAAGGTAAATGGTACGCTTGGTTCTGGGATGGTCAAGATGGGTGCAGAGACTAGTCTTGACTTCAAAGTCTGAAAGCACTTCTCGCACTCATCTGTCCATATGAATTTTTCCCCCTTCTTGGTTAATCTGGTGAGTGGAACAGCGATCCTGGAGTAATCCTCCATGAATCTTCTATAATAACCAGCCAACCCAAGGAAACTACGAATCTTCACAACGGATTTTGGTGCTTCTCATCCTACTATAGCAGCTATCTTACTTGGATCAACCTTGATACCATCTTCAGATACTACATGGCCCAAGAAAACCACTTCCTTCAGCCAAAACTCACACTTCTTGAACTTAGCATAAAGCTTCTCCTTTCTCAGCCGTTGTAGGGCTGCTCTCAAGTGTGTTGCATGAGTCTCTCCGTCCTTTGAGTAGACCAATATGTCATCGATGAATACGATGACCGAAGTGTCCAACATGTCATGAAACACTTGGTTCATCAGTTCCATGAACGACGCTGGGGCATTGGTCAATCCGAACGACATAACTAGAAAATCATAATGCCCATACCTTGTCCTGAAAGCAGTCTTTGGAATATCTCCGGCCTTGATCTTCAGTTGGTGATACCCTGATCTGAGATCAATTTTCGAGAAAACCTTTACACCCTGCAATTGATCGAACAGATCATCGATTCTAGGCAAAGGATACCGATTCTTGATCGTTAATTTGTTCAGCTCACGGTAATCGATACATAGCCGTACACTTTCGTCATTCTTCTTGAAAAATAATACAGGTGTTCCCCAAGGCGATATGCTAGGTCGTATGAAACCGTTATCTAACAATTCTTGTAATTGGGTCTTCAACTCCTTTAATTCGGTAGGGGCCATTCTGTACGGTGCTTTAGACACCGGCGCCGAACCTGGCATAAGGTCTATCACAAATTCTGTAGCCTTGTCTGATGGTAGACCTGGGAGATCCTCTGGAAATACATCTGAAAATTCTCGCACCACATCTAGATCTTCCATCTTTGGCACTTCAGCAGTGATGTCGACTACAGACACTAAATACCCCACTCCCCCCTTCTCTAAGCTTCTCTTAGCTTTTAAGGCGGAGAGGATCAGCTTCTACTTCCTAGGTAACTTGGTCCCAGTGAAGCTAAACTCTTTTCCCTTTTTATCTGTAAGCACAAGCTTCCTTTCACCACATAATAGGATAGCTGAATGATGGCCTAGCCAGTCCATTCTCAAGATGACATCAAAGTCTGCCATCTCGAGTTTTACCAGATTTGCTTCTAAGTCTCGGCCCTCAATACATACTGTACACGGCCCATAATATTCAGTCAAAGCCACCTCGACTCCTAGCGGAGAGTGAACTATCAAGCTTGGGTTCAAGTGCTTGATTGGTAACTCCATTCACTTCCCAAAGGAAATAGAAACAAAGGAGTGCGTGGCCCCAGTGTCAAAGAGTACTCTGGCAGGTATACCAGCTACATTTAAAATTCTTAAAATTTTATTGTCCCTTAGTTCTACATGCTCATACACACAATGAAATAGTAAGCTAGATAGTAAGGGGTAAAATCATACCAGTGACCACATCAGGTGATGCGGCTGCCTCTTCGGTGGTAACAACAAATACTTTTCCTTGCTGTGGAGGTTGCTTCTTATTTAGAGTGCAGTTCCTTGCAACATGACTCAGTTGCTGACAGTTATAACATTTAATATTCGGATTGTGTCCAGTGAACTGTGGCACAGGTGGTGCCATATTGTTCCTTGCAGGCACTGTAGCGGACTGAGCCCTGTATGGGCGGAAAGGTCTATTGTTACTGCCACCTGACATCTCAGTAGCGGGTCTCTTCAATCCCTTGTTCTGTGCAAAGAAGCTGTCCCTCTAACTAGATTCTATCACTCTCGCAACTTGTACAGCCTCATTGTAAATTTTCTTGTCCAGACCCAATATGTGCTCTTTGATGCTTCTACGCAGTCCCATGGTGAACCTACGTGTCTTGGTCTCTTCCTCTTGCATACTTGCCGGTGCGAAGAAAAATAACTCTTCGTACCTCTGCTGGTAAGCATCCACAGTTGACTGAGACTGCTGCAGATTAAGGAATTCCTTCTCCATCTGATCTCTAAAACTCTTCGGAAAATATTTATCGAAGAAGGCTACCTTGAACGCTGCCCAATCCACCTGTGTATGCTTCGTCTCCAAATATGTCCGTGTAGAATTCTACCAAGCATTCACATATTCTTTTAGCATATGAGTGACAAACAGTACCTTCTCATCCTCTGTACAAGTCATCAGGCGGAAATTCTTCTCCATTTCTGCAACCCACTGTGCTGGCCACAATGGTTTCCCTGTCTTACTTGTGAATGAAGAAGGTTTCAACTTTAAGAATCTGTCCACCGCTCGACTCAGATCGTGCTGCCCCTGTGTATTCATCCCGTACCATGGTGGTGGATACGGATAGGCTCCCTGATAAGCAGAAGACGATGGAAACTGGTGCGATGGTTGTACATTCTATGCTTGGCCCATCAACCCTGAAGTACCATGCATCGACAGTGTAGTATTATTCCCTCCAGACCCAGGCGTACATTCAGTGGGAACATGACCCGGTGGCCTGAACATCTTTAACATCTCGCTCAGGAATGCTTTCTACTGAGCTTCCATTTGATATACCAGATTGGTCACAATTGTCTCAGAGTTCGTGTGAGGAGGGCCAGGAAAATTTTTCAGTGCCCTTGGAACCTGCTCTTCCTCAACTACCGAGTTTGGCTCTCCAACGTAGCCTGGTTCTACATGTTCTTCTTTATCCTGGTGCAACCTAGAATGGTGACGCTTTCGGCCCCTACGACCGTTTCCGCCTACCATCTCAGACTATTCTGTTTGGATCTGAGAAGAAGACATAACACATGAGAACAATAATAGTATTGTTAGTCTTGAACAATATAAGGTGAACAGTTAAAAAGTAGAAATTTAAATTGTAAAATTTTAAAATTTTTCATAAATTTTCTGGCCTTTCTATAGCTGACCGGTCGCCACATACCGGTCGCAGCTCTGTAGAGGGTTGTGCGACCGGTATAGTCGACCGGTCAAAATTTCATTCTGACCGAGATATAGCGGTCGTAGTACCCCTAGGGGGTACCGGTCGACCGGTATGGGCAAAACTGTCGACCGGTATGCCGAAAAACCCCTTAAAATCACGAAAAAGTGAGTTTTTCTCACTTTTTCTCTTCTTTTTTCTCTTCGGTGGCGATTTCTCTCTGGCTCCTGAGTTGCTACAGTCCGACCGGTGATCCTAGAAGTTGTTTTCTTCCGATCCAAACTCAGTACCTCATCTCCAGGTAAGCCTCTTCCCTCTCTATCAAATTTTCATATCGTCTTTACCTAAAATTATTGATTTTTCTTCGATTGGAAGATTCTAACCATAGGAACTTCTTTCTTTCAGCTTAGAAAGGGTTTAGAGACCCCCAAGAGAAAAATCCTTCAACCAATTTGGACTTCCACCAAGTGGTTTTTGTAAAAATCGAATTTTTCTAGTTTTTAACCTAGGTTTTGTAAAAATTTCGAATTTTCTTGAATTTTTTCTTAATTTCTCAAATCTTTTGCTTGAATTGCATATGATTGGTTTGCTTGAAGAGTGCGGGGGTTACGTAAGTCCTCCTCCCCATGTTTTGGGTGAGTTCGAGGCTTTTTCCCAATTTATTGTCGTTATGCTGTCGAATTTTTGAAAATTCTTAACATTTTCTTCTTGTTTTCTTTATGTTTTGCGGTTTAAATGGCTCCCTGAAGAGGTCTTGGCAAGTGTTCCTATGGCTTGGGCATGCGCACTCCTCATCCACCAGTTCCATAGCTCGATGAGCAGTGGTTCCGTTCTGAGGCGGCACAAGCCCGCTTTCCCTGGTTCTATAGGAAGAATATAGAATCTGACCGGCGTGTCAACTTGGAGCAGCTGCACTGGTTTGATGTGCAAGCGGCTTTCGACAGGCTTGGGTGGGTGCTTGTCATTACTTACACTGAGACCACTTGCCCGAACCTGGTCAAACACTTCTATGCTAACCTGGAGCTTCATGGGGACGTCAATGATCCTAATCAGGGTAGGGACTTGCGCATCACCAGCTTTGTCAAGGGCGTCCATATTTCCTTTGATACTCAGCAGCTGGCTGACTTGCTGGGGGTCCCCAATGATGGAGATTTAGTATACTGCCCTCCAAAAGTGAAGGGCTATCTGAGCAAGGATCTACGACAAGAGATAGCGGAGCAGATACTCAACCCTGGGGCTCCTATGAAGGCGGCTAGCTTGAGACCTGCTCCCTGGGTATACAATCGCATTATCTAGCACAACATCGTGCCCCAGAGCGGTCACTACAGTGAGTTATCCCAGCTCACTCAATATATTACCTACTGTGTCTGCACTGGGGAGCGGGTTTCTCTCCCCTACCTCATCATTCGGACTATGCATCAGGCGACTCTGGCCGATCAGGCCAGTAACCTCCCATATGGCCGTCTCATCACCACTCTTCTGCGGCGCTTACAAGTGAGCACGAGGGGCGAGGTGGCTGTTGAGGATACCATGACCTCCGACATCGACTGGGATGCCATCCATAGGATGCAGATGGATAATCTGCCTGTTAGTGACGATGAGATGGAGACTCGCCCTCGCCCACTCAGGAGGGTAGCAGCCGCAGCAGCAGCAGCAGCAGCCAATGCGGCATATGCAGTAGAGGCTGAGAATGATGATGGGGATGGCGATGATAGGGCGGATGATGTACCAGTGCTAGCTCCACAACCTATACCTGCAGCACCACAGCCTACACCTACAGCAGGACCGTCTCATCCCCCTTCGAACCCAATGTTGAGCATGTTCACGGAGATCAGGGACACCCAGAGAGACATCCTAGAGTCTCAGCGAGAGATGGGTCAGGAGTTGGGACGTCTAGCTCGTAGCCTACGGGTTACACAGGACCAGGTGCACTGGCTTAGGGTCGCTTACGAGCGAGATTATGACATAGCGGACCCTATTCCTCCTAGGCCCCCTACCCCATGACTGTCCTTTTATTTTCTCTCTCTTGACGATTTATATAACAGGGTAACTGTCTGGTTTGTGGACTATACCCTGTAGTACTATTACATTTGATACTCTCTTTCTGTTTAATGAAAGTTTTATGATTTTCCTAACTAGTGCATGAGTATCATTAAATTCTATATTTAATATAGTATATTATGCTCTTTCTTAATCAGTATCAGGTATTAAACAATGCTTAGGGTGTGTTTGTATTAATATTTTTAAATTTTCCTAACTCAGTTCAGCGACTTAGTTAAGTGCAACATGGTTTGTTGGACAGAGCCCGAGGGCTCTGATACCAAGTTGTCACACCCCAATTCTGATCAAACCAGAATGGTGTGAGTGAACCGTCATTGAACCAACGATTCACACCAGGATCTCAAATAGACCGTGTCCACTCATACAAACCATTGCACATAACCACAATCAGAATATAAATAATATAGCGGAAGTCTTTAAATAAATGAACTGAGTATCTATTGATAAATTTAAATAACATAATCAATTATCCAAATTTCCAAACATAAAATATAATATCCTTACATCCACTTAATCCAACTAAAAATAACTGAAAATAAATAAATAAAATCAAAGGTACACGCAGAAAGAACACTCGCATGAAGCATTATGTTCGTCCTCTACTACCTGTACGTCCAGGGCAGCAACGCCACCATACGCTGGAGCGTTCATATAGTCGTCCACCGTGTAACCTGCATCAACATCTAAAAACAATGTACGTACAAAGGGTGAGCTCACAACTTAGTTCAGTAAGACAATCAGACAGTTTCACAATATTATGCATGAGTAACAATCATTTTATGCTGTGGTCTGATTTAAGTTTACAATGTGCTATAGAAAGGTTTGGTGGCCCCCGCACCTCTATACACGAGTGTGTGGCACCGCACAGTAGATCACACTACCACCGACCCACATGCACCCATCATGGGATAGAGATAGAGCTAAGGTATATCCGCACCTCCCCTGATACTCTACCCATACCAGTACCTAAGCCCCTACTGGCCAGGGCTTACAAACAGGGCTCGCAACTAACCAATCCTATATGTCATCAATGTAGGCTCTATCCCAGTACAGCCGTCTATGGCATAGAGATAGAGCTAGAGCGTGCAGGCCGGGCTGGAGACCACAATACCTCACCTCCCACTGATACCCTATCCGCAACTAACACACTAGGGTAGAACAATACGCAGGTAGACCCTATCCCAACATAACTCCTTACGGCATAGAGATAGAGCTAAAGCATCGTGGACAGGCCAGCGTCAACATCGGAGACCACAGTGTCACATCATCATAGCCAGGTCAACATCAACATCGGAGACCACCGTGCCATGACCTTCCCCTGATACCCCACCCGTACCAAGCTTGTTAAAATAGAATACTACAAAAGGTGCTAGAGTGAGGAATGATCCCTGGCCCCCAAGCCCTTCCCATTCCAAACTCCAACGAAAACAACTACATGCCCAACAATCACATCCTATCATATGGAATATGCATGAACAATAATAACAACTGAAAATAAAAGATGACATGTGAATATGCACAAACATCACATCATATATTCAGGGTCATTAATAAAGATTTACTGTCCATTAATTATTAGGGTTTAGGTCAGATTTCCTAACCTGACGCTCGTTTGATTTCTTGCTCCACGATACAAGATCCAAATGGAATATCACAAAGTCCTACAATATTATTAAGGTTTCGTTAGAATAGTTTCTTAGGGTTTAACGTTGGTCAAAAAACCAACGAGGTTACAAAAATACACTCATAAGGCTGACCGGTGGCATGTACCGGTCGCAGCTCTGTGGAGAAATCTGGCTACCGGTATGGTCAGTCGGTCCCCACAGACCAGCCCCTCGAAAGGTACCGGTGGCAACATACCGGTCGCACAGGGTGCAATCGGTATAGTCGATCGGTATGTCTCCGGAAGACCATACTTTGGGTTTTTTTCGACTGCCGTTGATCATTCTCCATGGTTTCCAGGGTTTCTCCTATCCATTCTATGTCTGAGCTTTGAGTTAGATTTCTCTCCAACTCATTCAAATCTAGCTTCGATGAATATCATCCTAGAACTCGAATCTAGGGTTTGACGGTAAATTAGGGTTTAATGGCCAATTAGAGTTGTAGATCAATACCTGCTTTGCATGGTATTGATCCAACCATACAACTATCCTAGAGTCATAGAGTAAAAATAATGATTCAAACACTTACCGTTGACTGGCGTAAGGTGAGCGTCGTCGAACGGCAAGGGCGACACTTCTTTCTTCTTCCTAGCTTCTTCTCCTTCTCCAACCTCCTTCTCCTTTCTAGGGTTTGTGAGGAATAATGGAAAAGATTTGAGAAGGTTTAGAGGTGTTTATATAGGCTAGGATTAGGGTTTAGTAATCCTATTAGGATTAGGAAGGTCCAGGTATTAGGGTTTAGGAAGTAGGACCTGCAGAGATCTAATTTCGGATCTTGCTAGTCTGCTGCGCAGACCATACCGGTCGATCGGTACCAAGACCGGTACCATCGACCGGTCAACATAAAAAAATGATTATTTGACCGTCTTTGTTCTGATTTCATACCTGTTTGTCATCCGCTCGTCCCGTCTGGCCCGGTGATGATCGAAAGACCTGTTACGACATGAAATCAAGGTTTAGATCGGGTTCACAGAGTGCGGGTCTTACATCTTCAGTAATGATACATGGAACACATCATGAACGCTTGACATAGATGGTGGTAGGGCCAGTTGATATGCCACATTACCACGTCTAGTCAATATCTCGTATGGTCCCACGTACCTGGGGCATAGCTTCCCCTTCTTACCAAACTGTTTCAGCCCTCGCACCGGTGATATATTCAAGAATACCTTGTCACCTACTGCAAACTCCAGATCTCGACGTCGGTTATCCGCATAGTGCTTCTGTCAAACTTGAGCTGTCTTCACTCTTTCCTTGATCTGATCAATCACTCGACAAGTTTCTTTAACGAACTCCGGTCCTACAATTCTTCTTTCTCCCACCTCATTCCATAACAGAGGTGTACGATATTTCTTCCCATAGAGTGCTTCATATGAAGCCATCTGAATTGTAGCCTGGTAGCTATTATTATAAGCAAATTTGATGAGCGATCGCTTCTCGTCCCAAGCTCCTTTGAAATCTAGGGCACAAGCTTGGAGCATATCTTCTAAAATTTGAATAGTCCTTTTCGACTGCCCGTCCGTCTGAGGGTGAAAAGCTGTGCTAAACCTCAACTTTGTTCCCATAGCTTTCTGTAGTCCTTCCCAGAACTTTGATGTAAAACGGGGATCTCTATCAGATACTATACTCTCTGGGACGCCATGAAGCCTGACTATATTATCCACATATAGCTTGGCCAGCTTCTCCATTGTATACTGAGGTCTGACCGCTATGAATCGAGCTGTCTTGGTGAGTCGATCGACTATAACCCAAACTGCATCCATCGACCTTGGTGTCAAAGGTAGGCCAGTAACGAAATCCATTGTGATACAATCCCACTTCCATGTAGGTTCCGGTAATGGTTGTAGTAAACCTACGGGTCTCTGTCTTTCCGCTTTAACTTGCTGGAAATTCAGACATTGGAATACGTAACGAGCTATATCTGCTTTCATACCCCTCCACCAATATAATCTTCTTAAATCATGGTACATTTTGGTGCTTCCTGGGTGTACTGAGTATGGAGTGTAATGAGCTTCTGTCATAACTCGATCTCTGATATTTAAGTTCACACTCTCAGGTATACATAATCATCCACGATACCTGAGTACCTTGTCTGAATCCAAGGTAAAGTCAGGATTGCTGTTACCCTTCTCTAGGTCTTCTTGTACCGTCTTGAGGTGTGGATCCTATAGGATTGCTACTTTGACCTCATCTATGAGATCCGATGAGATCTTCAAGGCTGCAAACAACAATGTAAACTTATGAATTAAGCCCTGTTCCACTGGATCTCTTGCAGTTTCTATTATATACTCTTCATCATTCTCTGGTGAGCTCGAGGCTGCAGCACATAATGCAGCATTTGTACTTGGTCCTGCCTCAGGTTTCAATGCCCACTTTCTGCTTAAGGAATCAGCCACAACATTTTCCTTACCCAGATGGTACTGGATGTCACAATCATATTCTTTTAATAACTCCAGCCATCTCCTCTGTCTCATATTCGAGTCCTTCTGAGTGAAAAGATATGTTAAGCTCTTGTGATCTGACTTAATCTTAAACTTTTCACCGTAAAGGTAGTGTCTCCAAGTTTTGATTGCATGTATCACCGCTGCTAACTCCAAATCATGTGTAGGATAATTCTTCTCATGCTCTTTCAACTGTCTTGATGTGTAGGCAATTACTTGTTCTCCTTGCATCAATACACATCCAATACCCAACCTTGAAGCATCCGTATATAAGGTAAACGGTAAGCTTGGTGCTGGGATGGTCAAGATAGGTGCAGAGACTAGTCTTGACTTCAAAGTCTGAAAGCATCTCTCGCACTCATCTAACCATATAAATTTCTCTCCCTTCTTGGTCAGTCGGGTAAGTGGAACGACGATCCTTGAGTAGTCTTCCACGAATCTTCTATAGTAACCAACCAATCCAAGGAAACTACGAATCTCCGCAACTGATTTTGGTGCTTCCCATCCTACTATAGCAGCTATGTTACTTGGATCTACCTTGATACCGTCTTCAGATACTACGTAGCCGAAGAAAGCCACCTCCTTCAGCCAAAATTCACACTTCTTGAACTTGGCATAAAGCTTCTCCCTTCTCAGCCGTTGTAGGGCTGCTCTCAAATGTGTTGTATGAGCCTCCCTGTCCTTTGAGTAGACCAATATGTCATCGATGAATACGATGATCGAAGTATCCAACATGTCATGAAACACTCGGTTCATCAGTTCCATGAACGACGCTGGAGCGTTAGTCAACCCGAACGACATAACTAGAAACTCATAATGCCCATACCTTGTCCTGAAAGCTGTCTTTGGAATATCTCTGGCCTTGATCTTCAATTGGTGATACCCTGATCTGAGATCAATCTTCGAGAACACCTTTGCACCCTGTAACTGATCGAACAGATCATCGATCCTTGGCAAAGGATATCGATTCTTGATGGTTAACTTGTTCAGCTCTCGATAGTCGATACATAGCCGTACACTACCGTCCTTCTTCTTGACGAACAATACAGGTGCTCCCCATGGTGATATGCTTGGTCGTATGAAACCCTTATCTAGCAATTCTTGTCATTGGGTCTTCAACTCTTTTAATTCTGTAGGGGCCATCCTGTACGGTGCTTTAGACACTGGTGCTGACCCTGGCATTAGGTCTATCACGAACTCTGTAGCCCTGTCTGGAGGTAGACATGGGAGATCCTCTGAAAACACATCTGAAAACTCTCGTACCACATCTAGATCTTCAATCCTTGGTACCTCAGTAGTGATGTCGACCACAGATACTAGGTACCCCACTCCTCCCTTCTCTAAGTATCTCTTAGCTTTTAGGGCAGATAGAATCAGCTTCCACTTCCTAGGTAACTTGGTCCTGGTGAAGCTAAACTCTTTTCCTTTTTTTGTCTTTAAGGACAAACTTCTTTTCACCACATAATAAGCTGGCTGAATGCTGGCCTAACCAATCCATTCTCAAGATGACATCAAAGTCTGCCATCTCGAGTTGAACCAGATTAGCTTCTAGATCTCGGCCGTCAATGCTAACTGTACATGGTCCAAAATATTTGTTCAATGCTACTTCGACTCCTAGTGGGGAGCGAACTATCAAGCTTGGATTTAGATGCTTGACAGGTAATTCCATTCACTTCCCGAAAGAAATAGAAACGAAGGAGTGCGTAGCCCCAGAGTCAAAGAGTATTCTAGCAGGTATTCCAGCTATATTTACAGTTCTTGAAATTAGTTATCCCTTAGTTCTACATGCTCACACACAGTAAAATAGTAAGCTAAATAGGAAGGGATATAATCATACTAGTGACCACATCAGGTGATGCGGCTGCCTCTTCAGTGGTGACTGCAAATACCTTTCCTTGTTGTGGAGGTTGTTTCTTAGGTAAAGTGCAGGTCTTTGCAATATGACCCAGTTGCTGACAGTTGAAACATTTAATGTTCGAGTTTTGTCCAGCGAACTGTGGCGGTGGTGGTGCAGTAGTGTTTCTTATAGGCACCATGGTGGACTGAGTACTGTATGGGAGGAATGGTCTATTATTGCCGCCACCTGAAGTCTCAGTAGCCAGTCTCTTCAGTCCCCTGTTCTGTGCAAAGAAACTGTCCTTTTGACTTGACTCGATCACTCTGGCAACCTGTACAGCCTCATTATATACATTCTTTTTCAGACCCAAGATGTGCTCTCTAATGCTTCCACGCAGTCCCATGGTGAACCTATGGGTCTTGGTTTCTTCTTCTTGCATACTTGTCGGTGCGAAGAAAAATAGCTCTTCGTACCTTTGCTGGTAATCATCCACAGTAGTCTGAGATTGCTGTAGGTTGAGGAATTCTTTCTCTATCTGATCTTTAGAGCTCTTCGAAAAATATTTATCAAAGAAGGCTCCCTTAAACACTGCCCAATCAATCTGAGTGTGCTTTGTCTCTAAATATGCCCGTGTAGAATTCCATTGGGCGTTTGCATCCTCCTTTAGCATGTGCGTAGCAAACAAAACCTTCTCATCCTCAGTACAGTTTATATAACAGGGTAACTGTCCGGCTTGTGGACCGTACCCTGTAGCACTTTTAACTTATCACTCTTTTAATGTTTTAATAGAAGTTTATGGTTTTGCCTATCTAGAGAATGTGCATTTATTAATTCCATATTTAATATAGTATGTTATGCTCTTCCTTATATAGTCTCAGACATCAAACAAGTGCTTAAGGTGTGTTCTTATTAAGGCTTTTAAAATTTTCCTATCTCAGTTCATTGACTTAGTTAAGTGCAATATGGTCTATTGGATAGAGCCTGAGAGCTATGATACTAAGTTGTCACACCTCAATTCGGAACCAACCAGAATGGTGTGAGTGAACCGTCATTGAACCAACGGTTCACACTCGGATCTCAATAAGACCGTGTCCACTCATACAATCCATCGCACATTACCACAATCAGAATATAATAAATACAGCGAAAGTCTTTAAATGAATGAACTGAGTATTCTATTGATAAATTTAAATAAGTATTCAATTATCCAAATTCTAAACATAATTAAATATCTTTACATCACTTTAATAAAATAACTGAAACAAATAAAATAAAGTCAAAGGCACACGCAGAAAGGGCACTCGCATGAAGCGTCATGCTCATCCTCTCTTGCCTGTACGTCCAGAGCAGCAACACTTCTATACGTTGGAGCGTTCATATAATCGTCCACCGTGTAACCTGCATTAACATCTAAAAACAGTATATATACAAAGGGTGAGCTCACAACTTAGCTCAGTAAGACAATCAGACAGTGTATCAATATTATATGCATAAGTAACAATCATTTTATGCTGTAGTCTGGTTTAAGTTTGCAATGTGCTATAGAAAGGGTTGGCGGCCACCGCACCTCTATACACGAGTGTGGAGCATCACACAGTAGATCACACCGCTGCCGACCCACATGCACCCATCATGGAATAGAGATAGAGCTAAGGCATACACTACCTTCCCTGATACTCTACCCATACTAATACATCAGCCCCTACTGGCTAGGGCTCGCAACTAACCAATCCTATATGTCATCACTGTAGGCTCTATCCCAGCATAGCTCCCTACGGCATAGAGATAGAGCTAGAGCGTGGTGGCCAGGTTGGAGACCACAGTGCCACGACCTCCCCCTGATACCCTACCCGCACCAAGTATGCTATGATAGAATACTACAAAAAGATGTGAGTGTGAGGAATGATCCCAGACCCCAGGCCCTTTCCATTCCACACACCAACGAAAACAATCAAATGTCTAGCAATCACATCCTAGCATAGCGAGTATGCATGAACAATATAATAACTGAAAATAACAGATGACATGTGAGAATGCACAAACATCATATCAAATATTCATTGTGATTAACAACAGTTTACCGTCCATTAATTATTAGGGTTTAGGTCTGATCCCCTTACTTGACGCTCGTTTGATAGCTTGCTCCACGTCGTAAGATCCAAACGTGATATCACAAAGTCCTACATAATATTAGGGTTCAATTAGAATAGTTTCTCAGGGTTTACGTTGGTCGAAAACCAACGAGGTTACAAGATACACCTCACAGAGCTGACCGGTCACAGGTATCGATCGTAGCTCTGTGGGGAAAACTAGCAACTGGTATGGTCAGCAGATCCCCACAGGCTACTCCCTGAGAGGTACTGGTCGCGATACCGGTCGCATGACCTACGACCGGTATGGTCGACCGGTATGTCTCCGAAAGACCATACGATTGGTTTTTCGACTGTCGTCGATCATTCTCTATTGATTCCAGGGTTCCTCCTACACATTCTAAGTCTAAGCTTTGAGTTAGAGTTGTTTCCAACTCCATTCAAGTCTGATTTTGATGGTATTCATCCTAGAACTCGAATCTAGGGTTTATCGATTAAATTAGGGTTTGACGGCAAAGTATGGTTTAGGTCAATACTTGCTTTGCATGGTATTGATCCAAACAACCCAACCATCCTAGAGTCATAATGTGAGAGGAAGGGTTTAAACACTTACCGTCGACTGGCGTAAGGTGTGCGTCGTCGAACGGCAACGACGGCTCTTCCTTCTTCTTCCTAGCTCCTTCTCCTTCTCCAATCTCCTTCTCTTCTCTAGGGTTTGTGAGGATCAATGGAAGGGATTCTAGGAGGTTTAGAGGGGTTTAAATAGGCTAGAAATTAGGTTTAGGAAACCTCCTAGGATTAGGAAAGTCAATCGGTTCGAAATCTAGAAAGTGGGACCCGCATAGATCCAATTCCGGATCTAAGTGGTCTGCTGCGCAGACCATACCGGTCGACCCGTACCATCGACCGGTATGAGTGAATCATACTTTTGTTGGTCCATTTTTGGTCCGATTTCATACTTGGTTGTCATCCGCTCGTCCCGTCTGGTCCGGTGATGTTCCCTACAACAGAAGGATCGATGAATTGCCACCGATTCCCGATGGAGAAATATAGCATACTTTACAGAGTGTGACCTCTCCTAATCAAGGCTCCGAAGAATCTCTCTTTCCAGTGGGGGACGGAGGAAGGAGTGGTCTCTATCATTATGGGGACCACATCTAAATTTCGACGGAAAAAATAGTAAATTCCGTTGGGTGTTTGCCGTTGGTTGGGGCGGTCACGCCAGAACAGAACACCCACGTCGAACAAAAACTCGAAAAATCTTAAGGTAGGGGGTTCTCGACACCTAAGGAAGAAGATGATGAAGGAGTGAATATGAGCCCAAGAGTTGGGAGTGAGTTGAGTGGGGGCTAGGCCGTAAAAACCTAGGATTTTGAAGACAAGAGGATGGCAGGGGAAGCGGAAACCAGAGAAGAACATGTTCAGGTTTACCACCATTTTATGGGAATAAGGGTGGCACACCCGATCCTTAGGGATGGAGCTACTAAATCTATAGAATCGGGGACATGAAAGGTAGCCCTAAGGTCCTGGAGCCTAGATTCAGTCATCACGGACTTCACGGAGGAAGCCACGCAGTGAGGGCCAGCCTCATCAGGGAGATTTGAGGGGATCTCCTCAGGTTGACTGCTAGAACCTTCCCCACCTTGAGTAGATCGTGGAGGAGACGATCTGCGCAGGGTAGGCTCGGAAGCGCGACTGACAACCGCCTTGTCTCGAGCCATTGTGGGTTAGAGAAGAAGTAAAAGAAAAAACAAGAGATAGGGGTAAGACTTACTTAGTGTCGAACAGTCGGAAGTTTACAGAACGACTCGCCTCTAACAAAACAAGAGCAGCAGAACCAGGAGAAGTCTTGGAGAAGGAAGCTTTCGCAGAAGAAACTCTAATAGGGGATAAGTGCGTAAAGAAAGAGAAGAGGAGAAATAAAGAGATATTTATAGATTAGTAGACAGGTGGGCTCCAGCCTGGAGGTCATAATGACTCTCGAGCGTTGCGACTGACAATGGAAAGGCTGACGGGGGAAACACCGCGTGGACGGATACGTTGAATGATAGGTGGAAGGAAGCTGTCACTATTGGAAGATCTACGGTTCGATGGAAATAAAAACGGCATCTGAAATTTTGGAAATCGTGATTAGCCCTATTTTTGGAAAAGACGCTTCAGGAGCTACTTTGGGAAAATGTGCATTCAAATTTTGAAAAAGGGGGACATAATCATGTAACTGAGACGGGCGGTGGAAGATCAATCGCAAAATCATGATATGATATTTTCTCTTCAAAAAAGGTGTCTCCTTTGGTCGGAACGACTCGTAAAGGAGACAAGGGGGTTCTATTGGGGGAAAATAATGGTTCCTGATTAATCCAATAGTAGAAAGGGGATTTTAAAAGATGACCACGTGACATCTATCCATGACATCAGAAAGAGGGCATTATGGTAAATTTTAAACGAAGCTCGTGTTCGACCCCCCCAGTCTGACTCTGACAAGATGTGACAAGTAGACAAGGGTGGTTGGGCCATTAATGGATTGTCTTTAATGGTCATAAATGCTGACAACCAACATTAATGCAAGGTATGCTGACTTGACCCGCCGATTTATAGGATTTCGGTTCCAACCGACGAATTGTCAGAATATTACTGGGTAAAAGCATTATGATGGAGACAATGTTTGGTGGTTATGGGTAACATAACCCAAAAGGAGGGTCGAAAACCATCTAAGGGGATCGAAAGGTGGCTGATGTGACGTTATAGCACGAGCAGGGGGGTCGAAAGGTGACTGATGTGACCTTATAACACAAACTAGGGGGTCGTAGGCCTATTAACCTACTATGTCCTAAATAGTTAAATATCTAATAGAGATAGCCATAAGAAAGCGGGCCAAAAAAGGAAGATGCACATGTTTATGAATCTATATATACGTAATACACAAGCTTGTAAAGGGACGATGAATATACAATGGATATACAAAGAACAACTCTTGCTCTCAATTTGGTTATCTTTCCCACTTTCTTAGTTGTCTTTACATAAGTTATTTTCTCCACATCTGAGTTCATGATTAAGTAGGGAAAGTTTTTGAACATTCACACCTCAGGGAACCCTTTGTTCGAGAAGGAACTCCGGTGTTTCACTGTGAGTTCCATATTGTCTGTTTTGGTCAAATCCCTTACGGATTCCATCGACAATATATTGAGCAGCCTCAATCGCCTCTAGGGAATTACCTAAAAACAGAAGTCTCATGTTAATGTGGTCATTTTTCTATATTAACTGATCATTTGATCAGTTTGATATGTTTTAAAAAAATCAGGAATCCTCCGGATGACTCATCTTTAAATCATGGGTTCTCTCCCATTCTGTTTTTCGTTTGTTACTATTTCAATAATCCAAACAAAACTTGCTCCTCCTTCAAACAGTGATATAGAAAATGGTTTTTGCAAACACTTTTCAACAAATTAAAAATAAGCATTTGAAGAATTCAAATTGGTCAGAAATTGATTTAAAAATAAATTTAAAAATAAATAAATATCTTTTTTATATTTTATTTTTTTATTATTTATAACTTCTGTGATTCCATTGAAATCTAGTGTCATTAAAATTTGACCCACCAAAACTTTTACAAACCCAACCCTAATTAATATGAATATTAATTAGGTGGCACCAGTGGTAGTGACATTAGTAGAGAATCCAAAAGATCGAGCTAGGTTGAATGCAATACTAGTCCATTATTAATGGCTGTTTGTCACGACCTGTGATCCGCTCCGTCTACATGGTCCATGGATTGACATGTTGCTCTTGATATTAATATAATGTTACTGTATACCCATTTTTAAGTTCTTGTGGAACAGTTCTTTTCCTTAAACCATTTCATCAGCAATGACATCTTTGAACTTTTTCAATAAAATTCATGCCCTGCAAAACCACTTCTCTGCTAATTCTTACAAATGCTCAAAGCTGTGTTCTTTGATGACTTCAGTGGGCTTCTTCCAGTATCTATTATTAGAAATCCCATGTATAGAAGGGGATTTATTGACCAGAATGATGTATGGATCGATGCTTGTCATCTTAATAACTGGTTATTACTCACCTAACAATTAATGAAAATTAGTATCAGATAAGCACAAAATTTACTAGCAAAAATAATGAAAATAGTGTATCAAAATAAGGAAAAAGAAGTGAATATCAAAAATCTCCACCAGCTGTAAAGGCCAAAACCCTTTGAATTAATTGGAAAAACATGTAAAAAATGAAAATAATTTCATCTTTGCCTTATATTTGCTGTTGAACATGTAATTGGTGTTAATAAGACTGTGTTTATTTCCCCGGAAAATATTTTACAGGAAAGAATTATATTTATATTTTTCTCCTTTTGCCTTTTAAATAGGAAAATTTGAATATGATTGATTGAGGAAAAAAAAAATTCATTCATGTATTCGGAAAACAATATCTAAAATTTTGAAATGAGTCAATATGTATATTTCTTATGATCCATTTGATTTGACGTAAAATTTTAAATGAAAATCTTACATGTTGTATTTTTTTTCCAATGTTTGTTTCTAAGAAATAAAAAAAAGATGAACTTCCTTTTCCCCCTCCTTAAAAACAAACACTAAAATACATTTTAACATGTAAAATATTACATGTAAACTTTTATATCAAAACAAATGGAACCATGATTTTTAAAAAAATCCTTAAAAAATTTTAGGATGAAACAAATGCAGCCTAAATGAACTGCATTTGCATTTGTACATTTTATTGACATTCAACACAATGAATTTATGCCTTGGGATACCCTACAAAACCCAAATGAGTCACGAAATCAAAGCATGGCCGGCCTACAAGGGTAACTAATAGATATGGAATCTCAGTTGAGAGTGTAATTGGTATATATGATTTATGAATCATATAAATATTCAAGATTTATAGTAAAATGTGTATCAGTATTAATTGCTTATTGAGATCTCATATATTCACATGTGCTGTCACGTTGGATTCTGAGATCCCATGACCGTTTAACCATTTTTTTCATTTCTTACTTATAAATGTTTCACCATTGATGCACAACCAGTGCTGTACCTTAATGCCATTTTGAGATTCCCATGGTGGATCCAATGGGCATCTGAGTTGTCATAAATTTTATTGTTAACTTGAAACTTTTTTAAATCCAACTTGGTCAAATCCGATCTTGATTGGTTTGGTCCGATTGGGTTTTTTTTTTTTTTTTTCGTGAAAGGTCTGGCTGGGTTACATGTGTAGATTCGTGACTTCGATCCAATTTGACCAATGCAATGAGTGCGGGGCATGGGCATGTTGGGATGTCAAAATTGAGTCTGAATCGGACCGAATCCTTATCAGGCTGTTATCAGGATTGGTTTTAGAAACCAATGAAAAATTAAAACTAACCAGGCCCACCAAAACCAAGCACCTTTTTAATGGTTTGGTTAGAAACAGCGCCATTACAAAATTGAATGGATTTAAATTGACTGAAACCAGCCTGAACCAACCCATTTGATACCTCCAGGCATCTCTTATGATCGAGGCCGCAGTGAATTATAGGAAATGTGAGGCGTACAATACTGAATTGGATAGAGGAATGTGGTCCACGAATGAAATGGGCTTTGCTGAATACCAGCTTCGATGACATGAATCCTATCCCAATCACTAGTGACTGGCTTGAGAGAGAGAGAGAGAGAGAGAGAGAGAGAGAGAGAGAGAGAGAGAGAGGGATTGTATGGGTTGAACATTTTGCAATCCGATCCAAAGACCCTATACCTGATCCAACTTGGCAACTAAATATTGCTCAACTCTCAAAATGAAACAGATAATAAGAAAGGAGACAAAGTTACCAATTTGTATTAAGAATAAACCTCAATATAAGTGTTGCATATGATCACATTTGATGTGTGTCGATCAAACCTAATTTAATTGGATTAAATTAATTAATTATTTTTTATTATGTGATATTATAATTATTTGTGCAATTGTTTAAAATTACCATTATTCATTCACACTACGGACAGACTTGTGCACTCTGCTCTATGGTTGATGTTAAGTAAGACCGTAAGACTCGGGGTGAATAGGCTTCCTTTGCAGATTAAATTTTTTTTTTTGATAAAATTAAGACAAATATGAAATGATGTAAATTGAATCACAATTACAGTACAAGATGCATAGTGGTTCACTAGGGACTCTCTTCACAAGCTACTCCACCTGGTTCTTTTAAGTCTACTATTGAGTTTCAATAATCTTCCTTTCAATAAATGGGAAGAATATCTTTAACAAAAACATTTCGGTAAAACAGAATCTTATAATTTTCGATCAAGGTCAAGATGATCCTATACAATCTTTGTTCAAGGTCAAGAGGAATCTATACAATCTTTGTTCAAAGTCAATAGGAATCTATACAATCTTCCTTCAAAAAAAAGTAACCTAAACTCTTATATGGACAAGATAATCCTTTACACAAATGAAATGTAGAAGGCAATTAGAGCAATTAGAAATTATCACTGTGACCCTATTTATTGTGATTGTGCAATGTGACTATGAAGAATGAAGGACAATGATGACTTCTCTTTGAATGTTGAAGTTGAGTGAAGATGTAGCTACTTGGAGATCATAAGTTGAAGCTTGGAGGCTTGAGTGTTTAGTTCTTTGGCTCACCAATCTCACATGGAATGTATGTATATTATCTTGGGTTTCTCCATAAGAGAGGGGTATTTATAGGCCTGTCGAATGGCCAATTGGTTGTTCAAAGAAAGTCCTAATGGATCTGTCTTTTACTATTTTCGGTCGATCGATTGGTCCATCCGATCGACTGGTAGAAATATAGCCGTTAAAGAGCCATTGGACAGGCTTAACCATTTGGTCAACCACTGGTTTGTCAAACGGTCGGTCTCCAGTTGATACCGGAGAGGTTTTGCTTAATTTCAAGGACTCTTGGATGGATGAGCCTATAACATGATTTTGGATCCGGTTGACTGCTGCCTGATTGATTCCTTTCATCCAGATCATCAGGCAGATCTCTCTTTGGAGGTTTTTCAAGCCATTTTCCTTGGTCTTGAGTCAGTTTCAAACTCAACTATTCTAAGTCTTTTGAATGTTTGTTTGGCTCTTTCTATGATCAATCTAGGCTATGACATGTATGATATGTAATGTTTACATTTCGGGATAATTTCAACTACCACCCAAAAAGAATAGACCAAAACACCTATCACCCAAGTTGTTTAAAAAAATCACCTACCACCTAAGTTAGACAAATGTTTATCAAAAAAATTCAAAAATAATTAACAGAGTCGTTAGTTGCTGACGTCAGCCGTTAGAAAATACTTGAATGACATTAATACCCTATTTGTAAGGGAAAAAACAATGAAAACCAACCCCAAATGGCAAAACCTTTCCCTTCCAAACTCCCGTTGCCCCCTCCCCCAATCTCGATCCAAATCATTAAATTTATATGAAATATGGAGCAAGAGAGAGTAGCAGTGGTAGGCAAAGTGATAACGATGAAAAAACAAAAGAGATCTTTTTTTCCTTCTTCATTTGGTAGACTGGAAAAGATAAAAAAGAAACTCAGGGAGGAAAGAAGAGAAATGAACTGAAACCAAATAGAGGTGTTAGTAGGGTTTCGTCGATTTTCAATTCTTTCTTTGAAAATTTTCATTTTTTTTTCCGTTTCTGGATATCTGCCTGATTTAAGGACGATCAGTGTTACTTATGTCATCAGATGGGTTCGCTCTTTGTAATGACTGATCTGCCTTGCTGAGGTTAAATCTGGTTTTGAGTCTCTCTGCTATTTCTATTGTTCTTTTGCAATATAAAATTTTTTTTCTTCTAAAATTTTCAAATTTACCAAAAAAAAAAAAAAAAAAAAAAAAATTGAAACCGAATATAGGATTTCTGCTCTCTCTCTCTCTCCTTCACCAAGATCACCTTCATAGAGCAACCACATGCCTCCGATCGAGCTCAAAATTGGTGTGCTTACCTTTCTCAGCTGTAGAAGACATATAACAGTGCAGATCTACTGGAATACAGTCATATTGAAACATATCTTTCACCAAAATTTCTACAACTTCATTCCAGTCTCTCTGCCTTTCACTCTTTCTTCACTCTCATATCCAAAATCTTCCCAAATGTTACCTTCTCTGCTTTCCCAATGAGTTTTCCTAAATCAGAATGGAGCAAGAATCGATTTTCAATTTCCCGCCCCTTCTCAGCTCAACCAATTCCCAATTGATTTTTGTAACCTCAAAGAGTGCTTCTCTATAGCCTTCCTCTTCGTTATCATCATTGTTATCAAAACTATAATCCGGAATTAGGTTTCTCTTTTTTTTTTCTTTGATAAAAAATTGCAGAGAAATAGAGAGGAAGAAGAAAGGGGTACAAACGTCTACACATAATTTCAACTCTTTCCTGTCAATCCATTAACTAACGTTTGTCTTGTAAGATATTTTTATGGGCTTAATTAATTATAAGGTTAGTTGATTCAGTGATAGTCTAGTTACGGGTAAACCGGTTTAAGTATGTTTGGGGATGGACCAACCTGGTCCACTGTGGGACTGGTCCAGGGTTGGGGGTGGTATTATAAATACCAATGGTTAGAGTCCCCACAGCCACGGTGTTATTTTCTTCTCCTGTTTCCATACGCAGAGAGAAGGTCAAGGGATCCCGACAGGCTGTGGAAGACTTTGATCCAAGCTTTCCAACATTCAAAGCATTCAAATCATAGAAGGTAAACGGTCGAAAATCAATCTACAGCAAGAGGTATGTCTCTAATCATCTCTTTTCAATACCAATTGTATTCTAGTAATCTGTGTAGTGTGTTTGTCAAGGTTCATGGGAAATCCCATGGAAAAACCCAAAGAGGATCTATCTAAACTGCTTACAGTGGTATCAGAGCCACCTACACAGATCTAGAATCATGGGAAAGCATTGTTAATACTTTATGTTTGAATGAATTCAAAAGTGGGAGAGATTTTTCTCTCAAAATTTTCTTCGAACCTGTCTAGGGTTTGGACCATGAAATTTTTTTTTTCGGACCATTAAAAAGCAAAAGAAATTATACAGGATTGTAGAACTCGGAGAGACGGAGCCGGCGACATAAAGATAGTCGCCGAAAAATGTTCCACGCGCCCTCACGCGCCGCCTGAAAGGGCGAGTGAGATCCACGCGCCGGTTGGAAAAGTTATAAAAAAAAAAAAAAAAAAAAAAAACTCTGTCGGCGCCGAGTCATCGCCGGGTCGACTCGGCGCTCACTCGTGAACCCTAACGGGTTGAGTGAGTTAACTTGGGCCGAGTTAACTCAGCCCCATCTCGCCAGGCACAGTCTAGTCGGGCCAGGGCTGGCCCAGCCCAGGCCCAGTCCGGATAGGGGGTAAAACCAATCAGGTCAAATAACTAACCCGACCCGTTGACTCGGGTTTTTAAGTCTGATAACCCGATCCAGTGACCCGCCAGTTTGGCTCGGAAACCCACCCCAGTGACCCGAGCTTTTGACCTGGAAACCCGAAACCCGAAACATTGACCCGATAATTGACCCGCCTTCGGGTTGGTTGGACCGGTGACTGGACCGTCGGTTTACGGTCCGATTTAGGTACAGACCGGTTTGGTTTGGTCTGGACCAAAGCTTAAAAAAAAAGGTTTTGTGGGTTCGGTCCGCCCATAGGCGAACCCGGACAGACCGAACCGAACCCGGATGAACCGGTTCTAGCCGGTTCAGGTTTCAATAATGCTCAAGCCTACTTTGAACCGCGATTGTGAGAGCTAGGAGCGTCGGATTTTGACGCGGTTTTTTGCGTTGGTTTCGTATTTTAATGCTCTACATTTTGGTGCATAGTTTGATACAGTTTGGTGATTTGGGAAATTTATTTTGATTAAAAGGTGCCCCAAATTAATCCGGTTTGCAGTTTTCTGCTTATTTATCAGTTATTTTTGTACCAGATGCAAGTAGAAGGTAATGTGTGCATGAGATTTTATTTATTGACCCACAATGTGCTGCAAAGTAGGGTTTGGGGATATCATTGTGGAATTGGGTGGAACCCACCAAAGTGGTACACCTAGTTTCATCATGATGTCTTCAAATTCAAAGTTCATGTATTTGTAAATGCTTGTGTAAGGGCGATGTACACCCAAAGGTGGCATTGTCAAGTTTTGATCAAATTAAGATTTATGGGTGGCATGTGAAGATTGGGTGGAATCCGCCAAAGTGGTACACTCAGTTCTATCATTGTAGTCCTCAAATCCCAAATTTGTACATTTACATATACAATAAAGGATATATTTGAATACACTATTATTTATGGTGTGAAAAGCAGCTAAGAAAGTCAGTGTTATCCCAAAAAGGTGGCATTGTCAAAGTTAAAGGTATGTTCATGCACATGAATGAAAGGGTTTTGACTTTAGGGAGTCTCATTAACCCAAAGGTGGTGGGATTTTCGAGAGTCATTATTCTTTCGCAGTTATTGCACAGAAACTGAGAAGACCACTGCATATTTATCCCAAAGGAGAATGTGTAGTTAGTTAACTATTGGAAAAAGATATTTATTTGCATGAAAGGGTTTTGACTTTAGGGAGTCTCATTAACCCAAAGGTGGTGGGATTTTCGAGAGTCATTATTCTTTTCGCAGCTATTATTACCTAAACTGAGAAGACCACTGCATGTTTATCCCAAAGGAGAATGTGTAGTTGGTTAACTCTTGGAAAAAGATATTTATTTGCATGAAAGTTTTATATGGTTAATGCAAGTAAATGGTATATGTATGAGTCTTCAGTTGTTTGATACTGTATTTAAACTCATACACTGATGTGTTCATCCAAGTATGGCTGTCCCAAAGAGTGTTTTGATATCTTTTTTTTTTCTCTTCCTGGGACAAAGAATAAAATTTATGATGAAAAGGTTAGAGACTAGTCTAGGATCGTTTGACCTAGATGTATCTTTCATAGTGATTTACATAAGTTGTGAGGTATTCTACTATTGAGGTTATGTGTAGCAGTATTAAGATGAGAAATATTACAAAAGGATTATCTAAGAAAAATCCAAAGGATAAGAATAATATTTAAGAGAGGGGGTCGGAAGATAGTTTATTTAACCTATTTCTCTAGTACCAGTTATGCTGGAAATGGTAATATGTGGAAGTATTTTTGGGAGCTGTTAATTATCATTGAAAAGCTCAAGGACAATGAGACCAATGTAATTGATATATTAAATATATTCCATTACTTGCTAGATTTATATATTATTATATATATATATATATTATATATATATATATATATATATATATATATATATATATATATATATATATATTCTGATCTAGGTGGCTTACATTACCAAAGGGGAGAAATAGCTAGTGATAAGATTGTTGTTGCGTAACTCTAAGGTGGATTACTCATAGATGGGTAGATTGACAAAAGATAGGTGGTTTGACCAAGTACTGTTAAGCCAGATAAGTATATCTAGAAAGAGATAATGGTTCTAGGACTCCCTAGGTTTTTGGGGTAGGAGGGTCTTGAAGACTGTTGGCTTGAATATTGTAAAGTTTCTTTTACATTCAAATGTTTTTTCTGCTTTTGATTTTACTTTGTTTTATGTTTATTGTTTGACTTAGCATATTGTTGTCATATTAAAATGTAATGATATTATTAGAAATATCGGAATGTAAAGTTTTTCTTTTTAATTAAATTGAAAGAAATTATGCCTATGATGTTGTAAGGTAAATGATTGCATGTAATGTTGATTGTATTTGTTATGTGATGTGGTAAATAGTTTTCATGTTTGACTGTGCAATTTTAGGTTTGACTAGTTGTACCAGTCATAGTTGATCTCTAAGGCAATGCAGAGACAGGTTGAAAAGGTTTTCTTGGAATGGTTGAAAAGGTTTTGTCTGTGGGAGTCTTTAGATTCTCTTAGTCAGTGGGAGTCTTTAGATTCTCTTAGTTAGTGGGAGTGTTTAGATCTGCTTGGTTAGTGGGAGATCTGGTAATTGATGGTTTATCTGTAATTGATTGTTTTGTCTATGGTTTAATGGACAGGATTATTAGTGAACATTCATTGCTTGTATGTATTATTGATTATTTAAGACATGTCAAAATTACAAGGCGGTATTTAGCCAAAGAAGGCGGTATTTAGCCAAAGAAGGCGGTATTTAGCCAAAGAAGGCGGTAAGCCAAAGTAAGATATTAATCCAAATTGGAGGCGGTTTGCCTATATAAAGTTGGATAATATCAAAGTACGTTGACCTATAAGGATTTTAAGGTAACGGGATCGTGGTAATTCGATCATTGGACTCAAGTATTCATCTCAAAGTGATTTATGTCATTAAGTAAACCTCTGTATGTGACTGACAGTAGGGGGTACACCGGATGTGTAGGAGTACTTTCCGCTGTTGTTCGACATTGGTAGGCTTGATAACTGAATCAAAGTAAAGGATGGTTTTGGTGTAATTAGATTCCATGGTCACATTGATCAATGGTGAATTTATAATTAATATAGCCCAAGTGGGAGATTGTAAGATATTTTTATGGGCTTAATTAATTATAAGGTTAGTTGATTCAGTGGGAGTCTAGTTACGGGTAAACCGGTTTAAGTATGTTTGGAGATGGACCAACCTGGTCCACTATGGGACTGGTCCAGGGTTGGGGGTGGTATTATAAATACCAATGGTTAGAGTCCCCACAACCACGGTGTTATTTTCTTCTCCTGTTCCCATACGCAGAGAGAAGGTCAAGGGATCCCGACAGGCTGTGGAAGACTTTGATCCAAGCTTTCCAACATTCAAAGCATTCAAATCATAGAAGGTAAACAGTCGAAAATCAATCTACAGCAAGAGGTATGTCTCTAATCATCTCTTTTCAATACCCATTGTATTCTAGTAATCTGTGTAGTGTGTTTGTCAAGGTTCATGGGAAATCCCATGGAAAAACCCAAAGAGGATCTATCTAAACTGCTTACATGTCTAACTTGGGTGGTAGGTGATTTTTTTAAACAACTTGGGTGGTAGGTGATCTGGTCCATTATTTTTGGATGGTAGCTGAAATTATCCCTTACATTTATGATTTGTGCATCTGTACTTAGCCTAAGCATCTAACTACAAGGTCTTCATCTTGGATCTTGAATCTTGATTATTTTCATTCTTGAGACTTTATTCTCCAATCTTTGGTATTCAAGCTTTAGATTCAAGCCTGAGAGTTGGACATCTTCAATTGATGTTGTCTTCTCTTGACTTTATTTTCAATTGAGGTCTTCAAATGATCATTCATGGATTTAGAAGATACCAACTATCACATTGGTATGAATTTTATTATTAAACACTCAAAAGAATAGGTTAGTAAATCTACATATGTTTGTTATCATAAAAAACAACTTAACTATTTGGGGAGTGTGTGCATACACCAATGGTTGTCACATGACTCACATTGTACATTGCACAAATGGAATCTGATGTGCATGTGAATGTAAATGTGGACACTTTAGTGTGTTGAACATGATATGTTAGTGATAAGATGCAAGAGATACAAGGAAAGACAACTCTGTAACAGCTAGCAGATCTATAATAGCTGTACAAATCTTTTCAAATTCAAATTCATTGTAATATTTTCAATTTGTTTTCTTGTTTATCTTCACAAATCTTGGAGATAACAACTTCTGTAAATCTTTGACAACTCATGTAAATCTTTGATTACAAGTCTATATAATACGACTCTGAATATAGCCAAAGTATGAGAGAAATTATCTCATCTCAAATCTTTTTAGTTAGAAATTCTTGATAATTAACCACTAGTTGTTTACCAATAGGAATTTCTGGTAGTTTCTTTTTCCCGTACTTGAGATGTCCTTATTATCGCATTTATGTTGAATGCGCTTGTGGTGGATCAAAGATTGATGTCTCTTGATAGCGTTGTAGACACATCATTCGCTCGAGATATGTGACATGAATGGTGATAGGGGAGACAGTCAATAAGGTTTTAGCTACATGCTCGTTTAAGAATTAAATACAAGATTGTGAGTTGTCATACTTTGTTTTGTTAAGAGTTTACAAGCTTAGACATTAGTTATGACACTCCTATGTTCATTATAATGGGATTAATTTGCGTGGTTGTGATTTCTTGGGTTACATTTATGTTGGGTTGTCATTTACTACAACTAAGGCTACTTTATAAGATAACTTTTAGGATCACACCATTTGATACCATCGATTGAACCAAATTTGGTTTTTCCACAAAAAAAATATAAACAACGGCTAAATCCATGAACTTAAATGAATGTATTGAACAAGTTAAACCTGAGAGGTTAGGCTTTGGACGGAATTATCCATGGTCCATCCAACTGCTGGGTGTACACATATGGTTTGGACTTTGAAAATCCCTTGCCATTTAGGGGCTGTTTGATAAAACTTTAACTCTGAGATTCTTATTTCTGGTTCAAATTTCTACTCCAACTTCAAAATAATGCAGGAGTATGAGGGAGTAGAAACATGTTTGTTAACCTAATTTAGTTATGAACTCCAGAGTGATGTTGGTGGGTAGTGGATGGTGGCACTAGTGGTGAGTGGTGATGGTTGGTGACGGTGGTGGTGGGTGGGAGGTGGTGGTAAAGGGTGGCGGTGGGTGGGTGGTGGTGGTGGAGGGTGGTGGCGGTGGCGGTGGCGGTGGGTGGTAGTGGATGGTGGTGGCGATGGTGGTGGGTGATAGTTGGTGGTGGTGGTGAGTGGTGGTGGCGGTGGTTGGTGGCTGGTGGTGGTGGCGATGGTAGATGGCGGTGGGTGGTGATTGAGGATGGTGGTGGTGGCGGTGGCGGTGGGTGGTAGTGGATAGTGGTGGCGGTGGTGGGTGGTTGGTGGTGGTGGCGACGGGGGGTGGTGGTGGTGGCGGTGGTGGTGGTGGCGGTGGTTGGTGGTTGGTGGCTGGTGGTGGTGGCGATGGTAGGTGGCGGTGGGTGGTGATTGAGGATGGTGGTGGTGGCGGTGGCGGTGGGTGGTAGTGGATGGTGGTGGCAGTGATGGGTGGTTGGTGGTGGTGGCGACGGGGGGTGGTGGTGGTGGGTAGTGGTGGCGGTGTGGTGGTGGTGGTGGTGGTGGCGGCGGAGGTGGGTGGTGGAGGGTGGTGGCGGTGGTGGCTGGTGGCTGTTGGCTGGTGGGTTGTGATGGTGGTGGTGGTAGTTGGTGGTAGTAATGGTGTGGGGTGATTTTTACTCCAAAATTGTGCTCTGAAGTTGAAAAACATCATTTTGATGCTTCAAAAAAATAGATTTTTGGAGACTATTTGGAGCCGGTTCAGCTATGGATTCTCCAGAAATTCAAACCGGGTTACCAAACAGACTCCTACTCCATTTATACTCTAGAAGTTGGATTCTGGCTTCTGGAGCATAAATGGAGTAGGAGTCTGTTTGGTAACCCAGTTCGGACTTCTAGAGAATCCATAGCTGAACGGCTCCAAATAGTCTCCAAAATCAGCTTTTTTGGAGCATCAAAATGATGCTTTTCAACTTCAGAGCAAAATTTTGGAGTAAAAATCACCTCACACCACTACTACCACCAACTACCACCACCACCATCACAACCCACCAGCCCAACACCACCACCAGCCACCAGCCACCACCGCCACCACCCTCCACCACCCACCGCCCCCACCACCACCACCACACCGCCACCACTACCCACCACCACCACCCCCCGTCGCCACTACCACCAACCACCCATCACCGCCACCACCATCCACTACCACCCACCGCCACCGCCACCACCACCATACTCAATCACCACCCACTGCCACCTACCATTGCCACCACCACCAGCCACCAATCACCGCCACCACCACCCACCACCACCACCAACTATCACCCACCACCACCGCCACCACCACCACCCACCGTCGCCACCACCACCACCAACCACCCACCACCGCCACAACTATCCACTACCACCCACCGCCACCGCCACCACCATCCTTAATCACCACCCACCGTCACCTACCATCGCAGCCACCACCAGCCACCAACAACCGCCACCACCACCCACCACCACCACCAACTATCACCCACCACCACCCCCCATCGCCACCACCACCACCCCTTGTCGCCACCACCACCACCCACCCACCGCCACCCTTCAGCACCACCTCCCACCCACCACCACCATCACCAACCATCACCACTCACTACTAGTGCCACCATCCACTACCCACCAACACCACTCTAGAGTTCATGACTAAATTAGGTTAACAAACATGTTTCTACTCCCTTATACTCCTGAATCCTTTTGAAGTTGAAGTAGAAATTTGAACCAGAAGTAAGAATCTCAGAGTTGAAGTTTTATCAAACAGCCCTTTAACGATTGAACTATCTGTTCTGCTTGGTGGGACCAGTATAACACTGTCCTGTCCTCTCGGAACCGGTACTGACAGTGGGCAAATTAAGGTTTTTACATCGACTCTGTACTATCATGCATGGATCAATTGAGACTTGATCAAGAAAATAACAAAGGTTATTTAGGGGTTTTTACACTGATTCTACGTGACATATAGTACGACAGTAAGACCCTTAGAGAACGTTCATCTTGAATCCCATTCATAGATAGAGACATGCAGAAACTAACAGAATTCAAGTAGAGGTCACATTTCGTAGTGAACGTACGTGAAGAAATATGGAAATCATCAGATTCTTTCTTTGTGTCTTGCTTTTTGTCACTCTGATGCTGCAACTGCAAGATAAAGATGACTACCCACCACTATATATATATATATATATATATATATATATATATATATATTAGTTTCTTTCTTAAATTTCTTAAAGGATGAGCCCTACATCTCTGTCAACATCTCTATCAACGACAATAATTCATTTGTATGTATTTGTATTTTTTCTGGAATGTCATCACATTCTTATCTAGTGGGTCTCACACTCTAAACATAGATCTCACACTACAACGACGGTGATGAGATCCCTTGAAGAGTATATGTACATACAGGTGATCGAAACTCTAATTCTTCTGTTGCTTGGGGTACGTGAGAGGTTAATGCATGGGTTAGTTTTCATAATTGGTCTAAAAGATTGGTTAAACTAGTTAAAATCAAAATAGACACCTCTCTAGTTCAATGGTGATGCCTACTTGACTTTGGTCTTGAGTGAGGTTCTAAATCCATGTATCGGACATGGTATCGGTTGTGTCCAAAACAAAATACAAAGATCTAATGGGAAACTGACCACGTATCTGGTCGAAAATCAATATGAATCGATTAACCCAACAAATCCGATATTGACTACATGAACCATGTTCTCAAGTTATAGAGCTTAATAGATGGAATCTTATTTGTATATATAGTTGGAATTATGGAATCTTAATTGCTTATGGAGGCCTCATATATTCCCATGTACTATCACGAAGAATTCTGAGATCCCATGACCATTTAAGCATTTTCATTTCTAACTTATAAATTTTTACCATTTATGCTCAAAACCAATTCTTTAATGGAAGCCATATTGATATAATTACAATTTTCTTTTCTAACCAATTTCTTTTTCCTTTTACGTTTAATATATAGTCTAACTATAATGATTATTAAAAATGGGGAAAAAAAAAAAAAAGCCTGGCCAGGTTGGGTCCAATGTGCAGCTGGGCTGTCATTGAATTTTAATTATTACTGTCAACTTGCTGTTTTAGATTAATCCAATTTATTCGTCCAATCCGATCTTAATTGATATGTTTGGTCTGATGGTAGTTTCGTGACTTTGACAATTTGACCTAACAAATAAGGGGGAGGATGGACATTTAAAGGGGTCAAATTGAACCCGAACTGAAAAAGAGGATCAAATCCTTCTGGGCTGGTATTAGGATTGGTTTTTAAAAACCAATGAAAAATCAAAACTAGGGTGTCAATTTGTAGGTCCGGGCCAGTTATGGTTCAGGTGAAATCGGTATCGGGCTTTATAGGCCTTGACAAAATATGTCCATTAAGAACTTCGGAATGGGTGGGCGGTACTGTGCACATTAACTAATAGGCCGGTCCGGTTTCGGAGTTGTTATTGGACTGGTTCAGGCCTATTAGGACTGAAAACTCGGTAGGAAACCTGTTGAGGCCATTTAGAAGTAGTGAAACTAGGGTTTACTATTCAGTCTAAATCGGTTTGCTTTGAGTCATTATCGGGTCAGGCTCTTCAATCCACTTTTTCGGGCTGATTTCTGGCTAGCCTGGACTAGACTAGGACCGGTAGGATATGCCATGCCTCGACCCGAAACATGTCCAATAATAATTTGATCTAGGTCGGTTTTGGGTTAATTCAAGCCTGATCGATTCGGTCCCAAATCGATACCAACCAGACCGATTGTTATGTGCACAATAATGCCACGTGGATGTTGATTGGTGGGTTTAGTTAGTAAGTGTGGCATCAACTAGTATAGTTAAATAGTTATTTGGGTTAGTTATTGTAACCAGCTATGATGCTTGTTCAAAAGAAAAGAATGTAATGAAAGGGAGTTGGAAAATGGATAACAATGTGAATTTGTAAGAGTCGAGTCCACCGAGATTAAACTTCCTTAGTAAAACCGTTCCAAGGCACGACTTCCTCAATAGAACCCGATGCTAGACCAATTCAGTTAATTCATATCCAAGTTTTAAATCAATGATTATGATCTTGAAAAATATAACCAATATTATTCTGGTTAATTTGAGCTGTCTTTGGGTTTCTTCAATTTTCTTCAGCCAAGTTGTATGAAACTTTAGCCATGAGATCTGTATTCAATCGGCTCTTGAAGATGGGTTCAGTAAACGGATCCAAATCGTCTTATCTTTGAAATTCGGGAGGCGTGGCGGCGACCCCACTGGATGGTCGCCACGTGGGGGTCAGATGAATCCGACCCTTCCGTTCGAGCCGACAAGAGAGTGTTGGCTTGAACGAAGGAATCGGATTCATCCGACCCCCACGTGGCGATCATCCAATGGGGTCGCCGCCATGCCTCCCGAATCTCAGGAATAAGACGATTTGAATCCTCAACAAACTCAATGTGGAATCTGATTGCAACGAAGTTATTAAACATATAACGTAGGAGACCACATTTCCCTGCTGAATTGGAGTTTCAACCGATCGTTGATGATATTAAATTATTGGAAAGACTTTGACATCAATCGACGTACATTTTTTTTATTTTTTTTTAAATCCATGATGAAGTAAGTAACTTGATCGGGGCTCATTTAATAGGTGCACATTTAAAAGATATGTAATATTTATTCTGCTTGGTGGGACCAGTATAACATTGTCTTGAATTCTCGGGACCATTGACACATGGCTAATTATGGTTGTACACCGACATAGAGTACCACAAAGAACGTTAGAGAAAATATTATGCATGAGGATAGAGATTTTGTGGTCTCCCCACTTCATAACCACCCCACACTGCCGTCCATGGTGTGGTCGGTGGTCCTGCAATCTAAAGGTGGGTCCTATTTATATTCGATATATATCACCATCGATTGACACTTGATATTGATCTGATTTTTATTTATTTATTTATTTATTTTTAATCTATATTGATATGTGTCTTTCATTTATTGACTATATCATCGATCTGGATCAAAGTCATTTGGTCCAAAACTACGGTCGATCCATACCAATTATTTTAACCTTGTTTTAGGATTCGCGATGTATTAATGCATGGATTAGTTCTCAGAATTGATCTATCAGATTGGTTAAACCGGTTGAAACCAAAATAGATCCTCTCGGTAAGGGTGTCGACGGGTTGGGTTGGATAGTATATGGTCCAGGTTAAGTCGGTGTTGGGTTTTATAAAGTCAGCCTGAAACATGCTCCATAAGAGGTTCAGGCTAGACGGACTGCACTGTGAACGGTAACAACTGGACAGATTTCTTATAGAGCTTTGCTTATCGAGTTGGTTCAGTCCAGGTCCAATTGAAAGCTTGGTAGAAAACCCATTAAGGTTGAAATAGTGAAACTAGGGTTTTAATATTCGGTATCAAACGGTTTGATCCGGACCATTATTGGGTTTGGGTTCATCGGTCTAATTTTTCGGACTCAGGTTCGTTCGGACCAGATCGAGACCAATATAATAAACGATACCGAAACCCAAAACATGACCAATAACATTTTGGTTCGATTCACTCTCGAGCTAAATCAGTGTGACTTGATCTAATCAATTGGTTCGGGTCCAACTTTGACACACTTACCTCTCTGATTCCTAATTACTTGAATTTGGTCACAAGTTATAGAGCTTAATTTAAAAGTAGAAAATCATTCAACAATAGTACTAAAACCTCATCTTGTGATTCAGTCCCAGAACCAAGAGTTCTAACCAAAAAAAAAAAAAAAGGATTTTATGTCAAATCCATGACACCAAATTAAATATTTCTTCGTACACCATGGATATTCTGTAGTTGATGTTTCTGTCAAAATATCCATGAAAGCTAAAATGATGAGAACTGAGAAGGGACCTTTATCCGGGGATGGTTATATCTGTTATTGACAAGCAGCCTGCCATCCGAACTGGGGATGGGTTTTTGGAGTTAGTTTGGTAGGCAGTCAAAACTTTTTTTTTTTTTAATGAAAATAAAAATAGAAATAGTTAATTAGCTGCAATGGCTTCATTAATGGAAAATGCCATTATAAGATAAGTAACCACCAAGCTTCTCAGATGTAACCTTCACTTGTGTGAGGTAGAAGGCAATGGCTTCGTCAATGGAAAATAACTCCCATATGTTTGGTTGCATCTGAGCATATCAAGTAATTAGAAACATTGGCAGCAGTGTGGTTTTGTGGGATGTGGAAGCTTTAATTCATTGACTCATACGTCTTTGAATATTTGAGACGCTTTTATAGGTTTGTAATTTGAAAAAAAAAAAAAAAACATTTTTTCTTTCCTGCCTGATGAAATATGCTGACATAGAAGAAACTATCATAAGATATTTCCTCTCATTCTGGGTAAAATCGAGAGTAGTCAAAAGATATGAAACCAGATCCACAATTGCAGATGATGTAATGTGTTCAGTTCTGACTCTTAATGGACCCGAAGCCTAGATCCACGGTCCCCCACCCCCCCCCCCCCCCCAAAAAAAAAAAAAAAAAAAAAATATATATATATATATATATATATATATATATATATATATATATATATATATATATATATATAAAAAATAAAAAAAAAGGAAACATAGATCCACTTAGACACCTCACATGAGAGAAAAATATGCCACAAAGGTTCTTCACACACTCCCCCCCACCAACCAATCCAAAAAAAAAAAAAAAAAAAAAAAAAGAAAAAGAGAAAGGAAGGAGGAGGAGGAGGAGGAGGAGATATGCTACAAGGGTATATATATAGTTATGCGTTCAAATTTGGTAGATATGTTATCAAAATATATTTCTAATTCTCTTCTTGAGAGAGAGAGAGAGAGAGAGAGAGAGAGAGAGAGAGATGGGCCTCTGATTTAATATACATGAATTCGACCCTTTTCAAATTATGCCATATCAAACTCCTTAAGTGTTGGGAGTTGGCCCATTGCACGATGTGCTTTGTTAGTTGATGGAACAAGAAACTCAACAAACAGAAAGAGTAAGTTCAAAGACCAAAGACTTCGCCCACCATTAAGGTAGTTCACTGCATTCCAAGAGGAAGATGGGGAGGGATTCAACAAGGGGATTTTGCACTGATCTACTTAACTACTGTTCATCTTTGATGAGCATTTTGAGAGTACTAGTATAGGCATAGGTTCATGATTCTTGAAAGTGAATATGGCTTGCAATGACCACCTTGGTTATCACACCTCATTTTTCGATATCTCAGAAGTGTGATTGAACCGTTGGAAACCAACCTAAGCCCTGAACATTTGTAGCTTTTCTCCCCTGTCATTTTCAAGTTCTCAAACTAAGCCTTGAACATTTACAACTTTCCCTTTTTTATTTTTTTGTCTCCTTCATAAACACTTATCAATCGGTCTCATACTTCCTTTGTTGTCTTACAGCCCATGACCTTAGCCAACTCACTGTTAGCCAACCCCTTTGAATGACATTATGTGTCTTGAGGTTGTTCTCAAAGCTCTTCTTTTCTATGGCATTGGGTATGTTTTTTTTCCAAGGGACCATTTACAACTGAAGCCTAAATATCAAAACCAAGTGACTCCCGATATATTTCCATTATTCTCTTCTAGAATACAAAGTTGGTTTCATAAAAAAGATGTGGTCTACTAGATCTGTCACACCCCAATTCTAAACCAATCGAAAATGTGAATGGACCGTCATATGAACCAACGGTTCATGCCAGGATATCATAGGACCATGCCAACAACCAAACCACATATATCCATAACACAATCAGAGTCTTTATTAATTGAACTGAGTATCTAAAATGATAAATAAATAAGTAATCCAATTATCTCCAAACAACTAAAACATAACTAAATATTCATTTACAAGTTCCATAACTCAAAATACGAAACTAAACTAAGCATAGACGCAATGGAAACACTCATATGAAGAGTTATGCTCGTCTTCCAATGCTTTCATGTCCATAATCGCCACATATATGTCCATAGGATGGCGCATTAACATAGTTTTCAATAGTAATACCTGCATCATCAACTAAAAGATAGACAAATTCATAGCATGAGCACACAACATAGTTCAGTGAGTAAATAAAACAATGCACAAACATATATAAGCTTGCAATGTGCTATGGTAAGGATAGGTGGCCACCACACCTCCATGCACGAGAGTGTGAGCACGCTCAATGGATCACACACCACTATCGCCTCACATCACCCACAACAGAATAGAGATAGAGCTAGAGCCTAACGGATCACACACCGCCAGCACTCCCCCTGATACTCTACCCTATGCCAGTACATATGCCCCTACTGGCAAGGGTTTGTAAATTGGGTTCGTGTTTAACTAATCCTAGATGTCATCAAAAGGTATATCCAAGACCTTACCCTAGCATCCTTCAATACGCCCATAGAGATAGAGCTAGGGTTTGCTGGCAGAGCTAACAGCCATACATCGCGATCACGCCCCTGATATCCTATGATGTACTAGTTCTACTAAGATAATGATGATATGACGATGTCAATGTAATGAATGGCTCGATGCTACAACCTCTCCCCATTCAACACATCAATCACACGCAAGCATATGCCTATCTTCATCACCAATATCATAGAGAGACATAAATAAACATGCATGAACAGATATATAATATATATTGGATGACATGTGAGATGCACAAATAATCATACAAAGTATGGCATCATATCAGATTAATAGAAAGTAAAGGTAGTTTGTTATTAACCAATTAGTTTAGGTCTTGTTCCCTCACCTGTAAGTGATGTTTGTTCTTCTTCCAAGCTTTGAACATTCTCTTGCACAAGTGAAATACCTAAGTAATTAATAGAATTAAATTAGGGTTTCATTCCATCGAGTTTTGGTACTTGGATTCATTGTCTGGTCTCCTATACATGTCCTCTGGACATTGTCCGGTCGCCTCACCGGTCTTGCATTGATCGACCGATGAGTCCACCGCACAAATCCTGTCATACTTCCCGAGAGCCTTCGGTCGCTTAACCGGTCTCATATAGACTCGACCGGTCAAGAGACTGGACAATTCCTGGGTTTAGTTCCAGGTTTGTCTTCAGTCCGAATTTCTTCTGAGTCGATTCTTTGGCTCAAAAATGGGATTCATCCTAGGGTCATTCTATGGCCATTATTCATTGTTTAACTCATTCCATCTAGCCTTAACCATTGTAATGTTTATAAGAATTTACATTCAAAATACTAGGATCGAAAGCATGGAATCAGATCTGATTCTTCTTCACAATATGATCTCCAACCCAAAACCTAACATAATTTAACCCTCTATAGAGACAAGGTACTTACCATTGGCTCCTCAATGCGATTGGTTGACAACCGATGAAAATTCCTCCTTCTACAGAACCTCTTCTCCTTTTTTAAACTTTCTTCCTCTCCTAGCCTCCTTCTCCTCCTCTTTCTCCCCCTCCTCATCCTCTCTCAGTTCTAGGGTTTTAAATTTGTTCAAAAAAGTAAGAGAAGATAGAGGAACGTCCTCTATATAGAGAGAAAGTCTCCATATAGAGTCATCTCTCAATTACAAGAGTAGTCTTTTCCAATTAAGAAACTTTCCTAAACACAGAGTAAAACTGGGCTTGATCGGTCAACTCACCGGTCCCAAATCTCGAAGACCAGACAACCTAAAACTATCGATCGGACAACCTATGAGAGACTAGTTTCCATACCTAGCTTTGTGGTCCTTTCATAGGGTTGGTTTGCTTGAGCCGATTATGATTAGAAGACCTGGTACGACACGGTCAAACCGGGTTAGTGGAGTGTTGGTCTTACAACTTCCCCTTCTAAAAAGAATTTCGTCCTCAAAATTTGTACATACCTTTTGAATCGAACAGGTGAGGATACTATTTTCGCATAACGTTTTCCTCTTCCTACGTTATCTCTTCTACATCTTGAGTTCTCCAGGTAAATTTGACATAGTAGAGATTCCGATTGGGAAGATGCTGAACCTTTCGACTAGTGATATCAACTGGCACCACTTCGAACATCAGGTCTTTCGTCAAATCTGGTGGATCCGAGATCAAAATATGTGTTGGATTTCTGATGTATTTCTTCAATAGTAAAACATGAAATACATCATGTACACCAGACATAGATGGTGATAACGTGAGTTGATAAGCTACTTTTTCACGCTTTGCCAAAATTTCATAAGGTCCAACGTACCTAGGGCATAATTTTTCTTTCTTACCAAAATGTTTTAGGCCTCGCATTACTGATATTTTCAGGAATACTTTGTCACCTACGGCGAACTCAAGGTCTCGGTGTCGGTTGTCCGCATACTGCTTTTGACGATCTTGAGCTGTCTTGATCCTTTCTTTGATCTAGTCAATCACTCTATGTCTCTTCTACAAACTCTGGTCCCATAATTCTGCATTCGCTAATTTCATTCCAAAACAGAGGGGTTCGACACTTCTTACCGTACAATGCCTTATAGGGTGAAATTTGTATGGTAGCTTGATAGCTGTTGTTATAAGCAAACTCGATAAGTGGTAATCTCTTATCCCATGCTCCTTTGAAATCAATAGTGCAAGCTCGGAGCATATCTTCTAAGATCTGAATGGTCCGCTTTAACTGACCATCTATCTGAGGGTGAAATGTTGTGCTAAACTTCAACTTCGTTCCCATAGCCTTCTGTAGTCCCTCCCAAAATTTTGAGGTAAAACGTGGGTCTCTATCGGACATAATGCTCTTGGGTACACCATGAAGTTTGATAATATTATTCACATAAAGCTTGGCTAGTCGCTCCAAGGTATATTGAGATCATATAGCAATAAAGTGAGCAGTCTTTGTAAGATGATCGATAATCCCCCAAACTGCGTCAACTAATTTGGAAAGTGGTAAACCAGTGATGAAATCCAAGTGATACAGTCCCATTTCCAAGCTGGTTTTGGCAATGATTGTAGTAAGCTTGTTGGTCTTTGTCTTTCAGCCTTTATTTGCTGATAATTCAGACACTGGAACACGTGCCTAGCCACGTCTACTTTTATTCCTTTCCACAAATACAATCTCTATAAGTCATAGTACATCTTTGTGCTTTCAAGAAGCACTGAGTACGGAGTGGAATGGGCTTCCATCATTATTCAATTTCTAAGGTCTGAGTCTTTACTTTCAGGTGTACACAAGCATCCTTTGTATCTTAAAACCTTATCTGCATCCAAGGTAAAATCAGAGTTTGGATTATCCATATCTAAATCTTCTTGTACAGTCCTCTGATACAGATCCAATAAGATCACTGCCTTTACTTTGTCCGTGAAATCTGGTAGAATCTTTAAGGCCACGAACATGAGTGAAAACTTGTGAATCAGACCTTGCTCTATTGGATCATCCTGACTTTCTATTATATGATGCTTCTTATCTTAATCAAAAATTATTATTGCGAAATATAAGCCTTTGTTTGTACTAGGTCCGCCTTCCAGCCCCATGATTCCTTTTCTGCTCAAGGCATTAGCTACTACATTAGCCTTGCCTGGATGGTACTGAATATCGCAGTCATAATCCTTCAGGAGTTTCAACCATCTTCTCTGCCTCATATTCAATTCTTTCTGAGTGAAGAGATAAGTAAGGCTCTTGTGATCAGACTTAATCTGAAATTTTTTTCTGCATAAGTAATGTATCAAAGTCTTGATTGCATGAATCACCGCCACTAGTTTCAGGTCATGAATAGGGTAATTTTTCTCGTGCTCCTTCAATTGTCTTGAAGCATAAGCAATCACTTGATCACCTTCCATTAACATGCATCCCCAACCTAATCTGGAGGCATCGGTATATAGGATAAAGGGTTGCCCTAGTACCGGAATGGCTAAGATGGGAGCCGATATCAGCCTTGCTTTCAGGGTCTAGAAACATTCTTCACACTTGTCGGTGCAAATAAACTTTTTCCTTTTCTAGTCAGATTGGTAAGAGGTATGGCAATTCTAGAGTAGTTCTCTACGAACCGTCTATAATAACCAGCTAACCCCAAGAAACTTCTGACTTTTGTAACGTTCTTAGGCGCTTCCTACCCTACAATTGCTTCTATCTTACTGGGGTCCACCTTTATTCCTTCTGACGACTATGTGACCCAAGAAGGCAACCTCCTTCAACCAGAACTCACACTTCTTAAATTTGGCATAAAGTTTCTCCCCTCTTAGCCGTTGTAAGGCTGCTCTAAGATCCGTTGCATGACTTTCTTCATTCTTAGAGTAGATCAAACTATCGTCTATGAAGACGATGACTGTCGTGTCTAACATGTCATGGAACACTCGGTTCATAAGCTCCATAAAAGATACTGGCTTGTTAGTCAAACCGAAAGACATAACCAGGAACTCATAATGTCTGTACCTGATTCTAAAGGCTGTCTTTGGAATGTCGCTGTCCTTAATCTTCAGTTGATGTTATCCTGACCAAAGATTGATTTTGAAAAATTGGTGCTCCCCATGGAGATATACTAGACCGGATAAAACCCTTGTCCAATAAATCCTGTAGTTGAATCTTTAATTCCTTTAATTCAGTAGGAGCCATCCGATAAGGTGCTTTAGACACAGGCGTTGACCCTGGCCATAAAGACACAGGTGCCGTCCCTGGTAATAAGTCTATGATGAACTTAGTTGCTCAATTAGGTGGTAACCCGGGTAAATCTTCTGGGAACACATCAAGAAATTCCCATACAACTTCAACATCCTCCATCCGTGACACTTCTTTGGTAATATCTACCATAGACTAGATATCCGACTCCACCCTTCTCTAAGCATCTCTTTACCTTAAGTGCAGAGAGAATAAGCTGCCGCTTACGAGAAAGTTTGGTTCCAACAAAACTAAATTCTGCACTGTCCTTGCCTTTGAATGATAACTTCTTTTCAGCTCGAAGCAGACTCGTGGAATGTTGAGACAATCAATCTATTCCTAAGATGTCGTCAAAGTCTGTCATCTCGAGTTGCACTAAGTTTACATCCAAACTCCGTCCATTAATAAGGACTGGACACGGTCTATAACACTCATCCAAAATGACCTCTAATCCCAATGGCGATCTTACTAACATCTTGATATCTAAAGGTCTAAGGGACATGTTTAATTTCTTCCCAAAAGATACAGATACAAAAGAATGGGTAGTCCTAGAGTCAAAGAGAACTCTGGTGAGTACACCAGCTATGGTTATAATACCTGTAGGTTTTTTTTAGGTTTAGTTTACATGCTCACACAAGGTGCTGTAAAGGTAAAAGGTCAGGTTGTACCTGTAACCATATCAGGTGATGCCGCTGCGTCTTTTGAAGTCACGGTGTACAACTTTCCTTGCTGTAACTATTTCTCGTGCTTAGGGCAATTCTTTGCATAATGGCCTATTTGATCGCAATTGAAGCACTTGATGTTTGCAGTCAGTTTTCCAGGTTGAGGGTACACCGTTTGGGTTGTCATGGCTACCCCATTAATGTTTTGTGGCCTAAATAGTTTGAAAGTCTTTGAGTTTTCTTCATTAAAACAAATTTTCATTTAACCTCTTCAAACCAAGGTTCTGGGAAAGGTAGCTCTCTTTCTAACTGGACTCCGGCACTCGAGTAATCTGTACTGCTTCATTATAAATCTTCTTCTTCAATCCCAACACATGTTCTCGAATACTTCCCCTTAGTCCCATAATGAACCTTCGGGTCTTGGTATCTTGTTCTTGCATACTGGTAGGAGCAAAGAAGAATAACTCTTCATAACGCTGGTGATAAACATCTACAGTCATCTGACCTTGGTACAAACTCAAGAATTCTTTCTCCATCTGATCTCTGAAACTCTTGAAAAAATACTTATCGAAGAAAGCTTCCTTAAACGCAGCCCAAGTCAACTGAGGGTGCATAGTCAGTAAGTAGGTGCGAGCAGACCTCCACTAATGGTTTGCATCCTCCCTCAGCATAAAGGTTGCACAAAGTATTTTCTCTTTTTCTGTAATAATCATCATCAGAAAGTTCTTCTCCATCTTTTCAATCTAACGGGCTGGCCATAGTGGGTTAGACATTTTACCAGAGAACGTTTGAAGCTCAATCTTCAAGAAACGCTCCACAAGCCTTGATTGATGCTGCTGCCCATACACTCCATACGCCGGTGGTGGGTACTGGTAACCACCCTGGTACATGCCCTGCTATGCTCCAAGGTTCTACACAGGTGTGTGCATCACAGGAAACTATTGTGCTGTGGGCACTATGTTATTGCCAACTGGTGCTATGAGCACAGTATTACTACCAACCAGTACCGTTCTGGTCTGTCCTGGAGGTGTTGGTATAGCATTAGTAGTTGGAGCAACAATTCCCACGGCCACTTGCATAGCCAATAACATTTGCTGTTGTTTTTGTACCTGTCGGGCTAAATTTGTCACAACCGCGGCTAATTCAGGTGGTGGTCATGGTAAGTTGGTTGAGTTGGCCTGTTTGTTTCCACCTTGAGGTGTATCATTATTCTCTACTTGTTCTTCTGGATTTTCATTCACATTCCCCACTCCAAGTGGTGGTGGGGTCGGGCTACAACCTCTATGACTGTTTTCGTGGATACGACGTGTCATTTTAAACTATCGACTGATAAGGTGTCTGCATAGTCAACAAATGTGAGACAAGGCAATTTATGGGGTTAGTCTCACAAAGTATGAAAATCCTAAACGAAACAGAATAAAATAACAATACAGCACTCCGAAGACTTGTCCGGATTGCGACCGTGCTCTGGTTCTTATCTGAGTACACTTTATTTTTATTTGGTTATATATATATATATATATATATATATATATATATATATATATATATATATATATAGTTACACTTTTCATTATGTGTGTTATTGTCTTGCTTAAGTTTTTGTCAACCAATCATTGTGCTTATGGTTTGTTTGTATTAAAATTTTTAGATTCAATCCTAACTTAGTTCATAGACACATATGGATACATTCGGGTTTGTCTGGCAGAGCCCTAGCGCACTAATACCAAGTTATCACACCTCAATTCTAGACAAATCAGAAGTGTGAATGAACTGTCATATAAACCAACAGTTCACGTCAGGATCTCATAGGACTGTGTCAATAACCAAACCACACATATCCATAACACAATCAGAGATAAATAAATAATGAGCAGAAGTCTTTATTAATTGAACAGAGTATCTAAAATGGCAAATACATAAGTAATCCAGTTATCTCCAAACAACCAAAACATAACTAAATATTTATTTACAAGTTCCATAACTCAAAATATGAAACTAAATTAAGCATAGATGCAATGGAAACACTCTCATGAAGAGTAATGCTCATCTTCCAATGCTTTCACATCTATAACCGCCACATGTCCATAGGATGACGCATTAACATAGTTTTTAATAGTAATACCTGCATCATCGATTAAAAGAGAGACGAATTTGTAGGGTGAGCACACAACATAGCTCAGTGAGTAAACAAAACAATGTAAAAACATATGCATGCAGACATATTCATATATTTGGTCTGGTCTAAGCTTGCAATGTGCTATGGTAAGGATAGGCAGCCACTACACCTCTAAGCACGAGAGTGTGAGCACGCCAGAGGATCATACACCACTGTCTCTTGACATCACCCACTACATAATAGAGATAGAGCTAGAGCCTAACGGATCACACACTACCAGCATTCCCCTTGATACTCTTTCCCATAATAGTACATGTGTCCCTACTAGCAAAGGCTTGCAAATTGAGTTTGTGTCTAACCAATCCTAGATGTCATCAAAAGGTGTATCCAAGTCCTTATCTCAGTATCCTTTAATACGCCCATAGAGATAGAGCTAGGGTCCGTCGATAAAGCTAACAGCCACACACAGCGATCTCCCCCTGATACCCTACGACCTACTAGTTCCGCTAAGGTAAGGGCGATACGACGATATCAATGTGATGAATGGTTCGATGCTATAATTTCTTCCCATTCAGCACGTTAACCACATAGAAGCACATAGCTATCCTCATCGCCAATATCATAGAGAGACATAAATAAATATGCATGAACAAATATATAATAGATATTGGATGAAATGTGAGATGCACAAACAATCATAAAAAACATGGTATCATATCAGATTAATAAAAAGTAAAGGTAGTTTGTTATTAAACAATTAGTTTAGGTCTTGTTCCTTCACCTGTAAGTGATGTTTGTTCATCTTCCAAGCTTTGAAAATTATCTTGCACAAGTTAAATACCTAAGCAATTAATAGATTTAAATTAGGGTTTCATTCCATCGAGTTTTGGTACTTGGATTCACTATCCGGGCTCCTATACATGTCCTTTGGATACTGTCCAGTCATGTCATGATCTTGCATTGGTTGATCGATGAGTCGATCGGATAAACCCTGTCATACTTCCTGGGAGCCTTTGGACGTCACACCGGTCTCATATAGACTCGACCGGTCAAGGGACCGGACAATTCCTGGGTTCATTTCTAGGTTTGTCTTCAGTCCGAATTTATTTTGAGTCGATTCTTCGGCTCAACAATAGGATTCATCCTAGGGTCATTCTATGGCCATTATTCATTGTTTAACTCATTCCATCTAGACCTAACCGTTGTAATGTTAATACGAATTTACATTCAAAATACTACGATCGAAAGCATAGAATTAGATCCGATTCTTCTTCACAATATGATGGACATGTAGGGGGAGATCGTAGAGGTTATGAAGATATGCATGGGGGATATGATTTTGGAGCAAGGAATGAAGAGGGGATCTCAATTCTAGATTTTACTACAGCTTATGATTTATCCATCATAAATACATACTTTGAAAAGAGAGAGAGGAGCATCTAGTCACATTCAAAAGTGGGTACCATAAAAGCCAAATAGATTTCTTTCTAACTCGAAGGTCCGATAGATTGTTATGTAAGGATTGTAAAGTTATACTTGGGGAGAGTCTAACCACTCAACATAGATTATTGGTCTTGGATATATGTCTCACTACATCGAGTAGTAGGAAATGTCAGGTTTTGTGCCCTAGGATAAGGTGGTGGTGCTTAAACGGAAATACCTTGAAAACTTTTACTGAAAATGTGATTAAACAAGGAATGTGGAACTTTGAAAGAGATACTGATACAATGTAGAACGGGATGATTGCTTGTATTAAAAAAGTTACTAAAGAGGTTCTAGGTGTATCAAAAGGAAAATGTCATTCTCCTAGAGAGTCTTGGTGGTGGAATGATGAGGTTCAAGCAGCCATTAAAGCTAAGAAAGATAGTTTTAAAGCATGGCAAAAGACTAAGGATATAGAGGATCTAAAAAGATATAGATTTGCTAGAAATGAAGCCAAGAAGATTGTGGGACAAGTAAGGGCGAATAAATATGAAGATCTTTATATCAATCTAAGCACTAAGGAAGGAGAAAAAGCTATCTATAAAATAGCTAAGATGAAGGAAAGGCAGAGTAAAGATTTAGACCATGTTAGATGTATTAAAAGTACAGATGGTAGAGTTCAAGTAAGGGATGAGGACATTAAAGAGAGATGGAACGATTATTTTTACAGCCTACTAAATGAAGACGTCTCAGGAAATAGTGCTCTAGATTGCTCCATTATTCACCATGACACCACAGGTCATAGGTATATACGTAAAATTAGGGTGACGGAAGTGAAAGAGGCTTTAAGGAGGATGAAAGTAGGCAAAGCACCTGACCCAGATGAGGTCCCAATAGAAGTTTGGAAGAGCCTAGGAATGTATGGAATATCTTGGTTAACCATGTTGTTTAATAAAATTATGAGCTCAGGAAAAATGCCAAATGAATGGAGAAGTAGTATTATGGTTTCGATCTACAAAAACAAAGACGATATTTAGAGTTGCAATAATTACAGAGGTATAAAACTAATGAGTCATATTATGAAACTGTGGGAGAGAGTTATTGAAACCTGCTTGAGAAAAGAAACTACCATTACGGAGAACCAGTTTGGTTTTATGCCAGGTAGATCCACAACATAGGCTATTTACTTGCTTAGAATATTCATGGAAAGATGTAGAGAAGGCAAGAAGGACCTCCATATGGTTTTCATCGATCTAGAAAAGACTTATGATAGAGTCCCTAGGGAGTTAATTTGGCAAGTACTAGAGAAGAGATGTGTTTCAAGCAAATATGTGGATATAGTTAAGGATATTTATTATAATGTGGTGACCAATGTAAAAACCGTGGGGGGTCAAGGTCGTGAATTCTCAATTACAATTGAATTACATCAAGGATTAGCTTTAAGCCCTTATTTGTTTACCCTCATCATGGATGATCTTACCAGAGACATTCAAGATGAAGTTCCTTGGTGTAAGCTTTTCGTTGATGATATTGTTTTGGTGGATGAGACCAAAGCAGGGATTAATGCAAAGTTGGAGCTATGGAGATCATCTTTGGAATCAAAAGGTTTTAAGATAAGTAGAACGAAGACGAAGTATAAGGTGTGCAACTTTAGTCACACAAGGACGGATAATGAGGTGGTGAACATTCTTGAGAGGGAAATATAGCAAAGTGATCATTTTAGGTATTTAGGTTCAATCATAAACAAAGAAGGTGATATAGACGATGATGTTTCATAGAGGATTAAAATATGATGGATGAAGTGGAGAAGTGCGTCTGGAGTGCTGTGCGATGACGTATTCCTTTAAAACTTAAAGAAAAATTTCATAGGACAGTTATTTGACCGACAATGATGTATGGTGCTGAATGCTGGGCAGTCAAGAAGCATCATATTGATAAACTTAGTGTAGTTGAAATGAAGATGTTAAGATGGATGTGTGGTAAAACTAGGAAGAATAAGATAAGTAATGACCGTATTAGAGCTGATTTGGGAGTAGCGCCAATACATGATAAGTTACGAGAATGTCGTTTGAGATGGTATGGCCATGTTTAACGGAGGCGGTTAAATGCTCCCGTTTAGAGGAGTGATTTGATTCAGATTGATGGGGTTAAGAGAGCTAGGAGTAGACCTAAGATGACCGTAAGGGAGGTAGTGAAGAAAGACATGTATAGCTTAGGCCTTGCTTCAAGTTTGATATCAAACAGAGTTGATTGGCGGATAAGAATCCATGTAGCCGACCCCATTTAGTTGGGATAAAGCTTTATTGTTGTTTGTTTATTTTTTTTTCACAATATGATCTCCAACCCAAAACCGAACGTAATCTAACCCTCTATAGAGACAAGGTACTTACCGTTGGCTCCTCAATGCGGTTGGTTGGCAATCGATGGTAATTCCTCCTTTTATAGAACCTATTTTCCTTTTTTAAGCTTTTTTCCTCTCTAAGCTTCCTTCTTTTTCTCCTCCTACTCCTCCTCCTCCTCCTCTCTCTCTCTCTCTCAGTTCTAGGGTTTTAGATTTATTCAAAAGAGTGAGAGAAGATAGAGGGACGTCCTCTATATAGAGAGAAAGTCTCCATATAGAGTCATCTCTCAATTAGGAGAGTAGCCTTTTCAAATTAGAAAACTTTCCTAAATACGGAGTCAAAACTGGGCTTAACTGGATGATTCACCTGTCCCAAATCCCAAAGATCGGACAACCTATAACTATCGATCGGACAACCGACGAGAGACTGGTTTTCATACCTGGCTTTGTGGTCCTTTCATACGGTTGGTACGCTTGAGTCGACTATGACGAGAAGACCTGCCACGATATGGTCAAATTAGGATAGTGGAGTGTGGGTCTTACAGGATCATTCCCCTGAAGTCATTTCAAACTGTGGGATAACTGAGATGCTGATTAAGCTGTCACTGAGTCCCGCTCTGATAGCAATTAATGAGCTTCGATTAACACTGAGAGGGGGGGTGAATCAGGGTATGAAAATTCATTCCACTCAATCATTAACATTGCTCAGAACTAATAGAAGACAAATTGTTACACTATCACATTCACAAGCTTATGCAAATCTACCTCGATACCACTCAGTGACCAGGTCCCACCAGATTTGCACACCCACCTTGCATACCCGCACCATAGCACTCCCCAAGATATATATATATATATATATATATATATATATATATATATACACACACACACACACACACACACACACACATACACACACACACACATACATGATTCACCACACAAAGTGTGATTGTTAGTCCAGAGAGTAATGCCCAACTGGACTCCGTATTTACTCAATACTCTTTTTAAGTTATTATCTTTCTTTTTCACATGTACTGAACATCCAATCTTGGTACGGACGATGATATCAAAGGCATCATTGACGAGGGAGAATTTAAGGTTGTGGTTGCACTCAGCCTTCTTGGAGATGATGGAGGTAATGAGGAAGGAGGCATTGCTGCCTTGGATCGTGCAATCATGGAAAAAGAGGGGGAGGGTGGTGGCAGTGGTGGGTCTGTGTAAGACCCACACTCCACTAACCCGGTCTAACCGTATCGTGCCAGGACTTTCCCTTATTGCTGGACCAAGTGGACCAACCGTGTGAAGATAGATCACAAAATCAGGTATGAATCAAGTTAAAAAAATACTCAAAAGTATGCGTATGGTCAAATACCTAGGTAGGTATGGTCGACCATAAGGTAAGAAACAAAGGTCACTGATCCAGGACCCTACGGTCGATGTTTTTGACCCTATGGTTGACAGATTCTACGGCCATAGGCCATCGACTGTGAGACCCCAGATCAGACTCCGAGTTGGAAACCTTTCTAATTTAAGGAGGATTTCTTTCCTAATGTTGGATGACTCTATATGGAGAGTTTTTCTCTATATAAAGGACGTTCCTCAATCCTTTTTCACTCTTTTAAAACATTAGTAAACCCTAAGAGGAAGATAAGGAAGAGAAGGAAAGAGAAGGAAGAAATGGAGAAGAAGAAAAGACTAAGGAGGAGACTGAGAGAAGAGTTCTACAAGTTCTCTGCAACTAGTAAGGTATGAACCTTGTCTCTGTAGCCTTAGAACACTAAGAATAAGGATTTCTAATGTAAATTGAGATACCAAACCCAACGTAAGGATTCAACCATGGGATTTGCTAAGCAAGCCTCTAAGGGGGAACCATGGAGAATAGATTAATTAGTTGGTAAAACTAAGAAACTTAACCGTAGAATGAGCATTAGGAAGAACCCAATTGAAGAGCCGAAGCCTTGACCTAAGAAGAACTAGGATTGAATGTAGCTTGTGACTAGAAATCTCAAGGTCGCAGCTACGGTCGACCATAGCATGACCAGCATGATCAAAGTATCGACCATAGGCATTCGAGAATAATTCAAAAACCATATGGTTGCAGGTACGGTAGCATATGGTGCGACCGTAGGGTATCGACCGTAGGCAGTAAGGTCGATACAGTATGAGACGATAGGACCAATCAAACACCTATCAGTGCTCTGTTTCTATTTTCGACTACTGTAACATGTTACATATGAACCCTAACTTAAATTCATATAACTTTTAGGATTTAAATCGATTGAAAGAAAATTTCAAGGCTTGGAAGGAGATCGAGTTTTGCTAACAGGTGAGGGAACAAGACATAAACTAATTGGATAATAATACACTGTTTACTTTATTGAATCCAATGCCATGATTGATTCTATGCATGTATGCTTGTAATGTGTATCTCACATGTCATCCCATATTTCTGCTATTATTGCTCATGCATATTTATTTTTGTTTATTTATAACATGATGATGATGATGATGATGCTAGGAATAAGCATGCGATTGTATGTATGTGGTTAGTGTGTTGGATTTGAGTGAAGCATTAGGGGGAGGACATGATATTGTGGTCTCTGACCTGATCACCAGACTCTAGCTCTATCTTTACTCAAGTCTTGTCCACTGACATCGTCGTGTCGCCATTACCTTAATAGAACTATTACGTCATAGGGCATCAAGAGAGGTGGTCTCGAACCGTGTGATCTTTGACTCTACCGAGGGGCCTTAGCTCTATCTCTATGGACGTATTGAGGGATGCTGGGGTGAGACCTTGGATACACTAGATGACATTAGGATTGGTTAGTTGCGAGCCCAGTTTGCAAGATCTCGTCAATAGGGGCTTACGTATTGGTATAGGTAGAGCATCAGGGGAAGTATTGGCAGTGTGTGATCCGAACAGTTTAACTCTATCTCTATTCCATGGTAGGTGCATGTGGGACAGCAATGGTGTTTGATCCACTGGGTGAATTCACACACTTGTGTATAGAGGTGCGGGGGCCACCAAACCTTTCTATAACACATTACAAACTTAAAAACTAGACCAAAGATATTGAATTGAATGCATGCATATGTTTGTGTATTATTTTGTTTGCTCACTGAGCCGTGATGTATGCTCACCCACTCGACGTCGAATATTTTTTGTTGATGATGCAGGTCCTATTGTTGAAGAATATATGAATGCGTCGACATATGGACACGCAGCAGCCATGGATGTAGAAGCTGAAGAAGATGCGCATGATCCGACATGCGAGTGCAATCAGTGCATTTTTATTAGTTTAGCTATATTTAATTATTGGAACATGTAATGGATTATTTACTTTTATGTCTTAAGTCATTTGAAGATAAATGGATTAAGTAATTATTTATCATTGTTAGATACTCAGTTCATTATTTATAAGACTTTCGCTTATTCATTTAATATCTCTGATTTTTACCGTAGAATGTGCATGTGGTTCGATATGGTGGGTACGACCTATACGCGATCCTTGTTGAACCGTTGATTTATTGGTGGTTCATCACATTATTCTGGTTAGACCAGAATTGGGGTGTGACAGTCTGGCCATCTACTTACTGGTGACAGTGCCCTGGATGGTGTTCTCCAACTATGGGTATGTCTTTTGGTAATAGGCGGTAGGGAGCTTCGATTGGAACTAAAGCTTAGAGAAGGACGAAAGAAGAAACAGAAAAAAAAAAAAAAAAAAAAAGATCGTAGAAGCAGATTTAAAAAAGATTAAAAACAAAGGAGAATGAAAAGTAAAAGTGGAAGTAGAGAAGATGAAATCAAGAAGCAGTGCATTCAGTGCCAAGGAATGAAGCTAAGAGTGGCGATTTGGATATTTTTGGTTTTTCAGGACACACTGAAACTTGTGGATATGGTCTATTAATTTTGGACTCTACATTAAGATCCATAGGTTTTGAGGAAACCTAACTGGAATGTTGATTCCATCTAATAAACTCATCTGCCAGATGTTGAAACTTTTAATTTTTTAAAACCAGAGACGCTAACAAAAATGAATCTCTATTTTTCTCGAGAGAATACCTTTGTCGGCGACAACCTTGATTGTTCTTGCCGCTAATCTTGGCTAAATAAAGTGGGCACCAAAATGGATGCTACTTGAAGCTAGGAATGAAGGTAAGCCTCTGTTTCCTAAAAAACTGAAAATCTTAAAAAACTTTCAGGTGTACTCATACATGCAGCTGTGAGGACAAAGATCGTAATCTTTTTTGGAAGTCGCCACCTAGATTAAGGTCTAGGACCTTATAAATGTGAAATCTCACCCTATGGTAAGACTTCAATTGACTGATGATCCTTAGATTGGATTTCTGGTCCATCAGAGATTGGGTAAGCGTCAGGTTACGATTATGGGAAGGGGTTAGGCGCCCAAACCACCCGATCGAAATCGATCTTCTATACCTTTCCTATGCTAGACTCTATCTGTTAAACCAAACCAAATCAAGTGGTTTGATATCATTGAACCGAATCTGTATCCATCAGATTGCTTACGTATTACAGAATTATTCTGAAAATCTGGTTCACCATTGTAGTTCAGGTGTGATTAAAGTTTATGACTATGATTTATGCTTGTGCATGATTAAGTTCATTGTTCAAGTTGAAGTTTATGCTTGAAAGGATGAGAAACCCTATGGGTTAGGATCTGGATAGTCCATGCGAACTAATAGATAGTCCTAGTGGATCTATGGGTAACCCTATTGGGTCGAAATATGGATAACCCTTTATGGGTTAGAAAATGGATAACCCTATCTGGGTTGAAATGTGGATAACCCTATCTGGGTTGGAATGTGGATAACCCTATTTGGGTCAAAATGTGAATAAATATCCTAGTGGATCTATGGATAGTCCAAGTGGACTAAGGTTTGGATTCGAATTTGGGATTCTCCCAAATAGCCTACGTATCCTAGGGTTTGCCTTAAGAATCAGAATCTGCGTAGTTCGAACTGAATAACCTGTTCTAGGTTAGAATGTGAGAACCTGTTCTAGGTTTAGGGTTTAGAACCTATTCTAGGTTTAGGATTGAGAACCTATTCTAGGTTTAGGATTGAGAACCTATTCTAGGTTTAGGGTTTACTGAGAGATGAAAATCGTCCTGAGTTACCATTTTCATCCTAAGTTCTAATTTTAGAAGGTTTGACAAAGCATTCTCTTTCTTTATTAAGATTTTTATTATTTTCCATTATACCCTTCCCAAGAATATGGGTGCCTAGATGCACGTCCCCACGCCTAGATTGTCTTCTAGAAGTGTGCATACATGGCAGTTCAAATAGGGTGTTGCATAAATTAAATTATTATCAAAATAAAAAATATCATTCAAATATGGCAACAAACAATATATATCATCTCATGTATGACAAGAAAGCATGTGAACCATTATAGTAGCAAGCATGTGAGAGCATTCATCAAGATATAGCAGACAAATAAAATGGCATCTCATGTATTATTTCCAATCAAATTATGTCTCAATGTGTCTCATATGAGATTCTCTAGATTTATGGTTGGGATTTAATGTGAATCTCTCAAGATCAGATCCTTGATCAATGGTTAGATATCTTTTTATCTCCTCAATAATATATCTAGATCAAATTCCTAAATTTCATCAAAATAGTCAAAATCAACGGCTCAGATCTCATGTCAAGATATATTCATAATCAGACTAAAATCCAATGATTCAAATTCTTTTAAATCAGTTATGATCAAGATCCAATGGCTTAAATTCTTCTAAAACACAATATGAAGAAAATCTAACGGTTTACATCATTCCTGATGATAATCCAATCATTCAAATTTATTCCACTCACTCCCAAAGATAATCTAACGGTTCAGATTGCTTATCATGATAATCTAACCGTTCATATCTATTTACATCGCTTTTAATGACAATCTAACAGTTCAGATTACTCAAATTAAATAATCTAACCATTCAGATTACTCAAATCAAGGTAAAATATGATCAATGGATCAAATCAAAACTCCAAGATCAATGATCCAATTTTATCAAATTCCAAGATCATTGGTTTAATTTTAATCATATTATTCCAAGCATATGACCGGATCAATTTTAATTTCATCAAAATTCCATATGAACGGATCAATCTTCATCATAATGCCATAATCGGATCAATTTCATTCAATTTCCTCACAATTCTTTAATCGGATCAATCTCATTCAATTTCTACACAATGGATCAATTTCATCACATCCAAGCATGGTATGATCAAACATATTAAATTCAGCATGGTTGGATCAATTACATAACATTCAAGCCATGGTCGGATCAATTTTATCACACGAAATTTCAGGCATATGATGGGTCAATTTCACAAATAATTCTAATCATGTGGACAGATTGATCACATTACAATTTTAAATCAGTGGCTCATACTTCATATCATCAGATGATTTAATAAAATCAATTATTCAATGACTCATGTTTAAGCAATAACCATGATAAAAAATAGATTCAACATCAATGATTATGATTTATTCATTCAACTTATCATCAGATAAATTCAAGATCAAGGGTTCAGATTGGGTGGGATGGTTTGGAATGTTTGCGGTCATGGTGATGGGAAAATTTAGTATGGAAGATGGTAGCAATGGTCGGCCAGGTTGCGGATCAAGGGATTTGGAGTTGGCTTCTTTGTGTTGGAAAGCTTAGGCTTGGTCACGGTTGGTGGGTGCTGTGCAAGGGTTGATGGTAATGAAAGATGGAGCAGCAATGGGCATGACAAGTGGTGGCTGGGTAGGATTAGTAAGGGTGAGGTGTAAGGGTGAAGGTGTCGATGGGGTTGGTTTTCTAAGTGATAAGGAAATGGCTATGTGAAAGGTTTGCATGGATTAAGTGGTGGGTTGCTAGGTGTTAGTTATTGAGGGCTGTAAGGGATCTATTGTCGAGGTTTGGAGGTGAACAGATGTGGTAATTAGTTTACGTTCTGTAGAGATTTATATGTTGCTGGCCAGGTGGTGATGTAGGGTGTGAAGGCCGTGAGTGGAGTGAGATCTACATGTTGGTTGAGGTATTGTTGGTTGGGGCAATGTGTGGTGGATAGTGGTGATGAGATGAGTCGGTGATCACAGAATTAACAAAGAAAGAAGCAACACTTACCAACGTTGCTGCTGCGACTTCTTCTTCCTCATCTTCTCTTCTATTTCCTCCATAGCAGTGGCCACGATCTCTCTCTCACTTCTCTCTATCTCCCGATCTCTCTCTCCTTTCTCTTTTTAATTTTTTTTCTTTTCGGTTTCTCCTCCTCCCTTCTCTCTGATTTTCTTCTTCTCGTTTTTCTCCCTTCTCCAGCTCTCGCTTCTTCCGTCTCTTCTTCTCCTTCTCTCTCTCTCTCTCTCTCTCTCTCTCTCTCTTTCTCTTTTTATCTCTCTCGGCCCTCTCTCCATATCTTCTTCTCTCCCCCGGCCCTCTCTCTTTTTTTCCGCTCAATCCCTCCCTTTCTCTATTCTCGGTCTGTCTCCTTTTTCTTTTCTTTTTTTTCCTTTCTCATCCCTCTCTCGGATTCTTTTCTTCCTCTATTATTCTTTCAATCTTAGATTTTCCAATCTCAATTTTCCCTTGTCTTCCTTTCTTCTCCTGCCTCTTCTTTTTTCCAATCTCGGCGCTTCTTTCCTTTTTTTTTTTTCTCATCCCTCTCTCTGATTCTTTTCTTCCTCTATTATTCTCTCAATCTCTCTCTTTCTTCTTTTAAATTTTTCTTCCTTTTTTTCCTATAGAATTGGTCAGCTTTCCATTTCTTTCTTTCCTTGGTTCATTCCAAGTTTGCCGATTCTCTATTGGTTTCCCTCCATTTATATGTAGCCCCATATATCATATATGTATATATAATGATAATAATAATATTATAATAATATAACATATATGTTAATATATATATATATATACCAACATGCACATGGGTGAACCGGTTCGGCCTGGATTGATAATGATTGATTGGGTTGGGCCAAGACTGGCTTGGGTTGAACTGAGTTGACTGGGTTAGACTAGACTGAATTTACTCTCTCTATCATTTCATAGGCCATTTCCGCCATCATTCCGCATGGAATTTTCCAATAATATCTATTCTAAATTTTCTACGTTCACTTTGTAGAACACTAAAAAGGAGGAATATTGGAACTTGAATCACCGCATTTGGAGATAAAATGGCCAACTTATGAATTACTGAAGTTTAAGCAGGCCAATTATTGATAATTTGGCTACCCATTCTGCATGGGATCCTTCGGAGACTTCTACCGAAAATCCTTTACGTCCACTTTGTAGAGTGCTAAAAATGAAACATAATGAAACTAAAATCACCTGATTTGGATATGGGGTGACTAAAATATGAATTTTCAAAGATTAAATGACCATTTCCATGTATAATTTTGCACGGGACCTTTCGAAGACTTCTACCCGAGATTTTTCACGTTCACTTTGTAGAACATTACAAATGAAGAATAATGGTCTTGGAATCATCTGAATCCGACGTAGAACGACAAAGATATGAAGCTTTGAAGTTCTAACGATAATTTTGCATGAAAGCTTGCATGAGACCCACTGATGACCTTTGTCCGGGATTTTTCATGTCCACTTTGAAGAGGACTGAAAATAAAGAATATTGGCCTTTGAGTCATCTGATTCCGATATCAGATGACCAAGATATGATGACTTGAAGTATAAATGATAATGCATGCATCATATGATAATTACGTAAATGCCCTTGCACTTCAAACTACGATATCTTCCTTGTTAGAAGTCAAAATTTGATGATTTCGATCTTATTTCAAAGATAATTTTATGACCTATTCATCCAAGTAGGTAATAGCCTATGACCCTACTGTGGGGTTCATTAGAGAATCACCAACCTTTGGATTAAAGGCCAGAAACCTGCCATATTGGTTCACTTATGCTGAGGGTGGCAAAAATGGGGTGCTTACAGTTGCAGTTTCAATTTTTTTTTTCTATGGTGGAATTTAATCCCATTTTTACTTAGACTATATTGAGGTTTTCAATTTATTCAATGGGTTTTGATCAAAAATCTCATAAATTTGAATTCAAACATGCCCTAATTTCATCATTTCCCTGCATAGAAATTTATCCAATTTCATTTCAAAGGTCGTGGGTTTGATCTGCTCCACAACAAATTTCAATGGGTTTTGAGTAGAGTTCCATTACAGTATACAAGAACTCTGCTTCAACTTTCATTTGTTAAATTCTCTCTCAGCTGTTTTGGCTTAGCTTCGAAAGACTTTCTCTTTTGTATCAAAGCTTCCCACAAAACCCAAACCTCTTTTGAACTCTCACTATGAAACCCAAATCAGCAAACTTGTCGAGGACATCTTAGAGATCCTTAGAACCCATGACGAATATGACGAAAGCCTAAGAACCCGTTTCTTTGAAGTAGACAAAATTGTTATTTGATTGTCAAGTTATTATGGGAGGGTAATTCGATAATTTTATATTTTTTTGTTAGTCAACAAAGCGGCAGAAGGTGCAGTTGAAGTTAATTGCAAAGTTAGGGTTACATGACTTAAAAGCAAAGTACAGAAAATGTGGATGAAATTTTCCTTTGACCAAGATTATTCAAAGATTTATCTTTAGCTTTTTTACATTTTCTTATTAGCTTGCAAACTACTTAGTGACGAAAATTGGGCCGACCCAATAGCCACATGGCAGATAATCTCACTGGTGGTACAAAACCTGGATGTGGTCCAGCAGACTTAAACCACTTCTCCATATCTGTATATATTGATTGGGAGAAAAAAGTCAAGTAAGCCTACCTACTGAATGACCGAGAGGGTGAGAGAGAATGCAACGATTTATTTTGGCAATTCTAGGTTTTGCTATTACTGAATGGTAAACAGGGTTGATGATGGTCTCGTTTGGAGATCCAGTTGTGGATTCTTCCACTATTCCTCGAATAGGATTTGTTAACCAGAGGAATCGTCGCAGGATTCTGTTAGGGAAATAGGGGAGAATACATCGAGTTCACCTATTGTTCCTGGTAATGGGTAGATCTCACATCCGATCACCATTGTTGCAAATAAGTAATCTCTGCTATTGGAGACGTTCGATCAGATGCTAGAGGAAGTTAGGATCGGATATAACAGGGAGGGTTCTCAGTGACGGTCAGTGGGTATCAATGGGACGACGAGACAAGGCTATGATAACCAGTTAATGGATTTAAGTGTGGATTGAAGAACAGATATTCGAGATGCAGCAAATACTGTGATAAGGGAGTTGAATATTAACCCTGGTCCTAGGGTTTCAATTGTTGACTATATCTAGGGTTTCACATTATTTATTTGGTATTCAACAGGAGGTCTGGCATCGTGATGTGATTAGGGCAAGAGCTGGAAACCCTAGGGTTTTCCAAGGGTTTGTGGGTGTTGTTGGACCAATGAATGCACCTGTACGTGAGAGGGAGAATAATGAAGGCGGATCGATTTTCCAGTTCGGTGCCGGTAACAGGGGGTAGGAATCGCTTCAACCTCCGGGTAGCCAAAGGGTTAGGTTCTTGGCACATGATGATACGGTCAGGGATGGTGACAATAGAGACCATGGTAGTGGGTCGGTATCGCAGGATATGGGTGTGCAGTGTGTCGGTGTTGGTGATGGGAACCACGAGGCTGTGCATGGTGAAGGTATATTTTCGACGAACAAGGGACTGCCTCTCAACATGGGTGATATGTCGGCAGTTGGGAGGAATTGAAGAAAAAGAAGGCGTTACTCTATTACGGAGAAGGGTAAAGCGAAGGAAGTAGAGGGGGAAGGAAATAATAATGGTGGTTACAACGGTAGGCCTGTGATGCAGGACAATACTTCTGGTGGTGATTGGAGACCTCACTCTTATGCATTGGTGGTGTATGTCTGTTCCCGATATTAAAAGTCTTCCAAAACCGGTAAGTGTGGGTGGGATTACAAAAGTAGTGATCCCCCAACATGCATATGAACGTCAATTAGAGAAGTTCTGGCATGCTCTGATTGGTAGAATGGTAACAAAAGGGATTCCGTTGGCGGACATTAAAAAAGCAGTTGCTTCACAGTGGGGAAAGGTGAGATTTGAAATGGTATCCTTAGGCAAAGGATATCTATTGTTTCGCTTTTTCTCAGAGGCCGACAAAGTTTTCGTTGGGAAGAAGAAGGGAGGGGGGTAACAAGGGTACAAGGTCATGCAATCAGTTTTCAGGACTAGGAACCTGACTTTGATGTCACCAAACGTGTTAGAAGGAATATGCAATGGATTAGTTTTCCTAATCTCCCCTTTGACTAGTGGGATGAGGAAATAATTTTTTCTATGGCATTGGCTGTGGGTCATCCAATGTCGATGGATATACGTTTCAACAAGGCTGTTCTAGGGAAGTATGCACATGTATGTGTTGAGATGAAGCAGGGTGTGCCAAGGAAGTATGAAATTTTGGTGGAAAGATGCAATAGGGTTACGGGTACTAATTATTTTTTTAAACAAAAAGTAATATATGAGGATGTTATGCCTCGGTTCTCAAATTGTAGGGCTTTTGGACACTTACAAAAGGACTACCCACATGGTGAGGAAAGGGAAGTGGAGGAGATGAATCCGATGCAACAACAAAGGGTGAATCGGGACCAGGTAGCACAGGAGGGCCAGGGGTATCTTTCAGTGCAAGCTGAGAAGACAGGTGTAAAATCGTCGGGGAGGAATCCTATTTCATGAAGCTGGGCTGATATAGCTGAAACCAGTGATACATCGGAGAAGAGGAGGGTGAGGTTTGATTAGATAGTGATGTATCAGATACAGAGGAAGACAGAACACAGGAAGATGGGGAGGCACAAGAGGCATAAAATGTTATTGCTGGTGGGGAATTGGATTTAGTCTGCACCATTGGGCGTCAGTAGTAATGCTGGTATATCTAGCAATGACAAACAGACTCAAGATACATCAAGTAAGAATATTTCTGAATCGACTGGCATTCAAGTTAGAATCCCTGGTTGCAATGGTGAGAGGGATGGAAGTGTTGGGTCTGATAGTCAGCAGATTATTGTTGGTAATGGAGGAAGACTGGCTGAAGTCACTTTCGAATAGATAGATTGCTACAAGACCTGAATGCAAATGTCACAAAGGTAAAGCGAGGTCTGGGTAGGCCACGGAAGATGAACGAGAAAGGTAAAAAACCGTCAGTTGATTCATTAAGATTTTCTATTGGAATATAAGGGGCATCTCGAACCCCAAATCGAGACTTGTATTAAAAAAATTATTGCAGGAAAGTTCATCGGATTTAGTATGCCTTGTTGAACGAAGGTAAATACTGATAAGTACCCAGCTACGCTAATGTAGTCAATGGGGTACAGTGTGTCATTTCAATACAATAGTTGGCCTTCTTCAATACCTAATATATGTTTGATGTGGGGGTCATCGATGAAGGAGCTGAGTATTTTTGTAGCATCTGATCAACACTAAACGGTGTCTATGGATTTTGAGGGTGTGCAACATATGTTTAGTTTTGTACATCCGCAATGTACACTTGTAAGGAGGAGGGGTCTTTGGCTTGATCTAGGGTCCTTGGGTCAGCCAAGGTGTCCATGGTTGGTGATAGGGGACTTCAGCTGCTGCCTCTTCTACCATGAGAAAATGGGACCAGGAAGATTTAGCGAGATGTCAACTGTTGAGTTTAAATGCTTTATGGATTTGGTGCCATTACAGGTGATTTCTTCAAAAGGATTAAAATATACTTGATCTAGTAATTGCATTGTAGGTCATTTGCAAGCTGTATTAGACTGGTCCTGTGCTAATGAGAAATGGTTGGAGCAATATCAGGATGCATATCAGAGATGCCTTCCACGTGTTCAGTTAGATCATTGCTCACTTCTAGTTGGTGGAGATGTGGTCCCTAGGCCAAAAAATATTTCATTTAGAGTGTAGAGGTTCTGGATGGACAATTCAGAATTTATAGAGGTTGTTAGACAGTCATGGAGGATGCCTCTCCATAGCAGTCGTTTCTTTTTGTTGTGTCAGAAGCTTAAACGGCTAAAATCAGTACATGAGGAATGGTCAAGAAGTACTTTTCTTAAGATTGATGCTGAGGTTGCGAAATCCAGGGTTCTGATGGAATATGTACAAGAAATCATTCAGACTGTAGGATCTAATGAGGATCTTAGCAATGAGGAGATGGAAAGGGTCCTGAGGCATGAACGGACTATGGAGCGCAAGAAGCCCTATGGGTTGAAAAATCCCGTGTTAAATGGCTTCAGTGTGGGGATAATAATATAAAGTTTTTTCATGCACAAGCAAGGCAAAGAAGGGGAAGAGGCTTTATAAGGGCTTTAGAAACTGAAAATGGAGACATTCTTGAGGACCAAAAGCGGGTAAAATCATATGTTGAGGAATTCTACAAAAAATTCCATGAAAGTTTGGGTTTTACTGAGAACGCATAGATTTTGGATGTTATCCCTCATCTCGTTACTAGTGAAGAATCCATCATGCTAGATGCAATATCTATAGATGAAGAAATCAAAATGTTCCAGATGAATGAGAATAGCGCTCCAGGGCCGGACGTTTCCTAGGTAGATTTTACAAAATCTGTTGGAATATTGTGGAGCGAGAGGTGTGCGGTGCAATGAGGTACTTCTTTATAATAGGTAATCTTCTTAAGGGAATTAAGAATAGTTTTATTACATTAATTCCGAAGGTGGAGGGGGCCATAAAATTAACGGATTTTCGGCCACTATGTGTGGGCAACTTTGTGTATAAAATAATTTCGACAAGACTCGGGGACTTTATGGGGAAGATTATTTTGGAGGAACAAAGGGAATTTGTTAAGCGCAGATTGATCCATCAAAATATTGGAGTGGCATCAGAATTGACATGCTTGATGGGCCAGAAAAATAATGCAGATTCTATGGCTATTGAATTAGACATTCAAAAAGCCTATGATTCTGTTGAATGGTGCTTTCTTGGTTCGGTGCTCTAGAGGTTTGGTTTCTCGCTCAATTTTGTGAATAGAGTTTTAGCTCTTCTGCAGTTTGCTAGACTTTCTGTGATGATAAATGGTGGGCTAGTAGGATTTTTCAGTGCTTCAAGGGGATTGAGACAAGGAGATACTTTGTCCCCACAACTCTTCGTAATAGCTGAAGAGGTTTTCTATAGATATATTAAAAAATTGGTGGATTGTAGGGTGATTAAACCACTGAAGGTAAAAGCAGAGATTGATGCTCCTTATCAGCTTTTATTTGATGATATATTGATATTTATGAAGGTGAGTTCTAAAAGTGCAAGAGTGCTGGTTCGTTTACTTGAGAGTTACCAATGTTATGTTGGTCAACGTATCAATGCAGGTAAGAGCAAAAAAATTTTCTGCAATGCAAAGCCAAGAACTAAAGGTCGAATCCTCTCTACTCTTGGGTTCTCTGAGAGTATGCTACCTACTAGATACTTAGGGGAAGAGATCTTCAAAGGAAAGGTGAATAAATCCCACCTTCTACCTCTAATGGATAGATTAAAAAATAAATCCTCAGTTTGGCGCGGAAGGCTTCTATCAATGGTTGGGAGAGTGGAATTAGTACATTTTGTTTTGAGCAGTCTTTTATCCATTCTTTTTCAGTATATTCTTGGCCTAAAACTCTGGTAAAGCAAGCGGAATCATGGATACGGAACTTCATACAGAGTGGGGATCCTCTAAAACAAAAAAGAGTAACAATTAAATGGATTGATGTGTGCAGGCCAAAAAATGAGGGGGGCCTGGGGATTAGAAAACTAGCTAATATCAATCAAGCCCTTCCAGCAAATCTCGTATGGCACATGATGTCAGGGAAATCGGTATTTGTTAAATTAATGCAAAAAATTTTATTGCCAAGAATGGGTTCAAGTTCCTGTATTTGCGGTATGGAGTAGCATGAAAAAGGTTTGGGAGTGAACTGTAGCTCATACAAAATGGATTATAGGGGATGGTTGAAACATTCAGATGTGGTCGGATATATGGGTGGGTGAGGTTGCGTTGAAGAATGTCCTAGGTCTGGACTCAGCTCACCTTTACTCACGACAAGTATGGTAAGGTGAAGTCATATAAGAAGGGATGTGGAATCTTCCTAATGTGGTATCGTCAGAATTAAAGCATAGATGGGATATGGCGAGGCAGATCCCATTGTCGCAACAGGGCAAGGACAAGCTAGTTTGGACAGAAACACAAAATGTAGAGTTCATAGTGTCTTCAGCTGGGAAGTGTTTGAGGGGAGGTGGGAATGAACCTAGCTAGTCTCGAGATATTTGGAGGGCATATCTTCACCCTAGATCCTCTATTTTAGCATGGAGGTGGTGCTTACGGCAGCTTCCTACTGATGAGAATGTAAAAAAGAAATATGTGCCATTAACATCTAGGTGTTACCTATGTCACTCTCGGGATGAAAACGCTGAGCACCTCTTCTTACATTGCGAATTTGCAAAATGAGGTGTGGTTGTCAGTTTGCAGGTTATTAGGGGTTCGTTGGGAAGGATTTCCAGGTTCTGAAAGGATGTCTTCATGGTGGAAAATGAAAAGAAGGGTCATGCCGTTGAGGATGATATGGACATCACTATTTTATATTGTATTGTAGGTTATATGGAGATGTCGTAATGCAAGCTGCTATGAGGGTAATAGGCCATTTGTTAATCATGCGATGGAGATGATGAAATGAGCTAGTAGGGATTTATCTATTTGGAATCCTTGCACCATTAAAAGTCTGGCTGATTTGAAGATGGCACGGGATCTTGGTTTGATTACTAAGGCAGCTAGTTTGAGTGTTCCGAAAGAAGTGGTTTGGTATGGGCCTAAGGATCCTTGGTGTAAATTGAATACCGACGAGTGCTCCCTTGGTAATTTGGGAGTAGCTGGGGTTGGCATGGCGATTAGGAAAAATGTGGAAAGGTGGTCTTTGCTAGCTCAGTGTACCTTGGTGTACAAACAAATTTTAATGCTGAAATCCTCGCTGCTATCATAGGCATTGAGGAATGTATTAATTTTGGTTGTACTCACATATGGTTGGAGGTAGATTCCCAAGGGGTAGCGCAATGCTTGTTTCATAGGAAGATAACTTGGTTTTGTTTGCAAAGATTGGGGGGGGTATGGAGCTTAGAGTCACTCATTACTTTTGAGAAAATAATATGGTAGCTGATGCATTAGCTAAGAAGGCAACAAAGACTATGCAGTCAGAAAAATGAAATTCATGCCCTAATTTTGTGGCTCGTGATGAGGTATTGGACACATCTGGGAGACCAAGATTCAGATTTAATAAATGCAATTGACCCTAGGAAGGGCCCTGCTGATGGCAATGCCGAAGGTGGAGTTTATCTCTAGGTAAAATGTTTGTATTGTTTTTTTTTGTCTTTCTATTTTGAATACAATTTTTGGGACCTTTAGCAAAAAAAAAAAAAAATACTGATAGGGTTATGGCTTTTTGCTTTTTACCAAAAAAAAAAAAAAAAAAAGGCTTCTTGCCCGGCGGCGTAGATCTTGCATTAGTACAGGTTTTAATAAGACCAGACAAGCATCAAGAGGAGAAATACAGGGAGCAAGGTGGCACAGCTGGGAAATATACTTTTTCCCATAATTGTATGCGTTTATATTGGCAGGCATGTACCAATTATAAAAGATATGCTGTATACAACATTTTCTTTTTCTTTTCTTATTAGATCCTTACTCAATTATAAGACTTAAATCCAGAAAAATGAGAACTGGATCACAAGTCCGATTTTGGTCTGGTCCGCTTTTAGTCTTTGTTTTATCAGATTGGGTTAATGGGATGCTATCAGTCCATTAACAAATTAATATGGTTGGGTTTAATTTCTTCCATGTATATACTAAGAGATTGAGTCAATGGGTTCTTATCAGTCTAGTATTGAAGGTTCGGTTTCTTATATGTATATAACATTAAAAGATTGTCTTAATGGACTTGTAAGACATATCAATCCATTATATTAGTTTCTTATCGGCTCAGTTTCAGTCCATAGGGTCGATTTGGATCTGTCTTATTTGTTCGTCTGGTTCGATTTTATTTATCTTCGGTTTCTAATAACCGAGCCCAATTCCGGCCCAATATGACTTTGGCTTGATTTAGTCCAGTCTCTTTTGGTCGGTGGTTTCGCTTTCGATTTTGGGTTTGGACTCAATTTTGACACCCTTAAATCACAAATATGTTGATATAATTTTATGACTGAAGCAGTTTTTTAATAGTATAGAACGCATATCAATACAAATGGGTTTTTGATTGAAAATTTGACACATGATTAAATTATACCATCATCCTTCTATCCAATTATTAGAATTAACACATAAACTGTTCCCACGAAGAATAGATATCTTGTTACATTTAGAAAAACAACCACCCTGGTGACAAAAACCGTTACATGCACTGTTATCATCTCTTACCCAAATCAAAAAACTTCATCCTCATATGTTGATATCAACTAACTCTTAACTTAACTGCCCTAGATATCAGTCTTCACGATCTTCAGTTATACTCGTGAACAAATCTTTCACATTCAGAGAAACAAGAACAAGGGTCAGTACTCGCCCATCTTCTCGAGATGCCTGAAGATATTCATGGCGCTGCTGCTTCACGATCATATCGATCTGCAGGCGATTGTCTATGTAACGCCGCCTTAACATCCATGGGATATGTGAGCTTTTGTTTGAAGTCTGGATCAGAAAAGACATGGGAGGAGGTGAAGATACTGCAGATTCAACCTTCGTAATCACTGGGTTTGGTTCTGGAGGAGTTTGAGTTTGCATGATTCAATGAGAGGAATTGAAGTTGTTGAAGTTGATGACTACTGATTTGCATTATATATATATATATATATATATATATATATATATATATATATATATATATATATATATATATAGAGAGAGAGAGAGAGAGAGAGAGAGAGAGAGAGAGAGAGAGAGAGAGAGAGCTTGATGTGTTTCTAAAATTTAAGAGAAGAGAGATTGGAATTTCCATGTTCACTGTTAGACAGGTGAAACAGGTAAATCCATGTTTCTAATTTTTGGAAATAAATCGAATCTTTTGTTCCACCTTCTTTTTTGGTTGAAGGGAAAGGATAGAAAACTGGACTCAACTTGGAAATTATGAACCAAAGTAATAAAATTGGCGGTTCCTGAATCTTTTATTAGTATTATTGTAAAGGGCAGTTTTTTGGGAGGGGCTGAGGAATCTTGAAATGGACGCTTTAATAGAAAGAAAAGAAAAATAGTAACAAGGTGAGAAAAATACCCAGGTTGTGAGTTTGGAGATTCATTTCCATATATTCTCACATTCTATAATTTTCTCTCTCCTTTATGTTCATTGGATTTCAATTTCTGGCTACTAACGTATCCCTTGAATCGGATTGATCGATTAAAACCCAAATCGACCTACACTGTTTACTAAACATGTCGGGTTTAGATCCGGATCGATTATTAAACGATCATTCACGGTGTAAGGGTGCAGTCCGTTGGTCATCTGACAACACCAAATGATTATGGACCGAAGACGAGATCGGCCGATTAACGAAAGTGAATGGCCATGACCTAACAGAGAGGGTCTAATTGAATCATGTATTCAAAAATTGGGGTGTTAGTGATATTATTGCAAAAAAAGGCGGGCGCATGATATTAAGCTATAGGGGGTGTGGCTGAAATTTTCCCTAAAAGTTTAGATTAGGACGTCCATGAGGCTCGCGTTATTGTAGGGTCTGAGCCTCTATTGTAATTTTAATGTTTTGAATCTAATATTTTACAAGTGGTGTCGAAAAAGTATATATCTTCCTAATATACACCTAAATGACCAATGTGTGTAACTATTGATGACATATCTAAATGGTTAATAGATATGTCTTGTGGTAGAGAGATGATGCTTGGGTATATTCTTTGGAGACAACCATTGGTGCTGTCTTTTCTTCTCCTATATATATGGAGAGAGTTTATTAGCCCATTAAAAATATATTTCAATTACAACAATGTTAGTCTCACCACTATTGTATTGATTTTACTTATTGAACACAGCTGCCTTTTGAATCTCTGAGTAAACCATGAGAGTAAGTGCAACACTTTTTGGTTTTTGAAGGTTGTTTTATTTTAGAAATTGATTTGCAAAGAACCCGGTTTGCACCATAGGGGACGACTATGATTTTAAGGAGTGTAGTTTTGACTATGACTTGACCCTATCGTTCGTTAGCCCCATGTGGTACATTAATATAATGGTTAATTTGATGCCTACTTTGGGGGGGGTTCATGGCTACATTAATGGAGTATTTGCGGAAGTCACTTTTGTCTTTATTTACAATTCTATATCTCATGTTCCTTTCATGTCTAGACGATGTTTGTGGTGCATATACAACAACCTCTGATGAGGGGTTTATGTCTAAAGCTTTACTCTGATTTCTTATAGAGACCAGGTCACAATGGAATAACTTTACCATTTTATATGCCTAAACTCAATAATAATAGCTTAAATAAGTTATTAAACAAATAATAAATTGTAGCTCCATAACCCTCAAGGCCAAAACCAATCCATTCAACTATTAAAATGGCTAAATCTCTGTTACAAAAAATTAAATGGCTAAATCGTTTGCCACATGGAAAAACCCTTGAAGAGGATTCTCTTAAGCAAAAGGTTCTATAAATGAGCAATCACAAAGGGGAATCTCCAGGTGTGTGGCTATTTTCCAGCATCACATTGCGATTTTCTTTTCCTTCGATCCTATTTGTTTCACTATAAAAATTTTCATGCAAATAGAATTTGCAAAAAAATTTCCATGCAAATAGAATTTGCAATTGGAATGGTCCTTATGATCAAGAGATGTAGTTATTGGTGAGTTATATTCATGGCATAATTTTATTTCTCTTCTTACTAAGAAATTTATTTTGGTAGTCTAATTTCTAATCTCATTTTTCTTGATTTCTGATGGAACTTGGAATTGGGATTGTGGCATATAGCCCTCTAGGACGAGGTTTCCTTTCGTCTGGACAGAAGCTCGTAAAAAAATTATACTGATAATGACTGTCGAAATGTCTGTATGTCATCAATTTTTCATTAATCTAGGCTTTGAATTTTTCAGATATGAATTACATATAATATTGACTCACCACTCCCTATTGAAGTCACTGTCTTATTCTGTAACCTTTAGTATTTTGTAATGTTTTCACCATGTATGGACTCGCACCAGATATTGTGCTGATGGGATTAGTGGAAGGGTATTCAATGAACGACTATGATTGGATGATACCTTTTATGGAAGGGTTCCAACTAATCCACCTTAATGTGTAATAGCTTGGGACCTTTTTAGTAATTTGGTCTGATTATAGTAATGACCAAATTACCCTTCTTAATCCATATTCCTTGTCTTTATATAGATAGCCAATTCTCATTATTGGTTGTTGTTCAATGTATTCTGAAAAGCAAACAGACAAGACTGACAAAAAGAGAATGGCTGATTAATAGGGGACTGCTTCTAAAGCTTGTGGAACCCCTTCATTCAAACGGTTATGGATCCGGTATGTGTTTGATAAATTAATTATTTTGATTCATGTATTATAAAATTCTTACATATTTCCGATTTCGATCCTACTTCTGAGCACTTAGAATCCCTGAACCAAACCGCCGGGGAGTTCATCGATGGTTTCCCATAGACACGAGGGAAGACAGTAGCTGCCTCCTGAGTTGGTAGCCTTCTTCAGATTTTAGAAGTCATCACTTCTGATCAGAGCCAGTGACAAAGGCCAAACCTCTTTTTTTTTTTCTCCGACAAAACTGAATTGCCATTCTCTGTTATCAGTCAAAATCTGTTAAATCCTTATCAGATCCTCTTCAGATTTGAGGGTTGAAGCCAACGTGAAAATAAAATTTCTTTGCAACTCACCATTCCTCTCTCTACAAAATTTCTTTGCAACTGGTTTCTCTGCAATTTGCAATCCTTCTCTTCCATTCTGCTCACCCTTGCTTTGCTCTCCCGCTCTCCCTCTTTAAAGTTGCAGAGTAGAAGAAGAAGAGGAAGAAGAGGAAGAGTAGGATTAATGGAGAAATGGTGATGTTGGTGGGCTATCAATGGCCTTCATCGATGACTCAGCCGGGGGCGGAAAGTCATAGGGATTGAAGATCTTGCTGTTAGATTTATGTGGGCTTAATTAATTATCTAAACTAGTTAATTCAGTGGGAATATGATTGATACGGTATAACTGGTTTGGTTTGGTTCGTCACATGGTATGAGATAGGTTTGGTAACCCTAATTCTATTGTGGGAAGGGTTTTAGGGTTACAGCAGTATTCTATAAATACTGGGTTAGAATCCCCACAGCCACAGTTAATCAGTTCTCTGCACCCATTAGCAAGAGAAGTCAGGATATCCTCTGGAAGCTGTGGAAGACTGTAGCCGAGGGATTTCAATCAAAACTTGGAACGTAGTAAAGCGCATGGGAATTGATCTCTTCACTGACAGGTATGTCTTTATGATTCATAGTTAATGTCTTCTTTATTGTGTTCTAGGACAACTGTATGGATGGAGAATGGGTTTCATGGAAACCCTAAACACATAATATTCTAACACTTGCATCAATTCTGAAGAGGAGGGCAGGAGAGTGTGGCGACGTTGGCGCCGGTGAAGGTATCTGATTGGCCCAAGATAGCCCACCAAGAACTTCTGGTGACTGAGTCATTGCACAGACTGTGAGCACTCGTTCAATGAATGTTCATAGTAGCCTCGGTTCTTCGATTTTGATTGAGTCTTTGAGTTGTTTAATCAAGATTTACACTGGAAGTTGCAGAAGCAGAGATTAGTGATGCTTTGTGATGGACGTGGTGTTTCAGATCTTCCTGTAACTAATGTAATAGAAAACTAGACACAAGCACAGAAACCAGAGTCCCATTTTTTTTTTTTTCCAAATTTTGGGAATCTCAAACCAGGAGGTGTTCATCTTTGTCGTGAACCCCAACGGTGGGCAATAAGGGACTTCTACACCAAACTTGACCTCAATATTCCAGCGACGGAGGAACACCATCACTAAGTTCATAGAAATGAAAGGTTCCACATTTTTATTTGTGCAAAGGCACTGAATTCAATAAAAGAACAGAGCATCCCTCATCTCACCATCAGATTTGAAATCCTCATCCCCAATAGGATAATCGATATTGAAACATGAACCATGGCGATGTCGGCGCCGAGTAAGGTACCCGATTGGCCCAAGATATTGAGGCTGGACTCGGTGGAATTGATGCATGATTCCGATGAAGACTTGGCAGAACCATGAATACCTGGCTTGTGATCAGTATGCTCAGACCCGTAAGATGACAGCCACCTTGGTTTTGGAAGGTGTAGGACGAACCCTCAAGGGCCATGACATGAGCAGGGTTCGAAATGCTTTCTGGAGTCAAATTGGGTTCGACGGTTGAATTCAATTCTTGAATGTCAATTGAGTGTCGGACCTGGCATGTTTCTCTATTCTCAGTTGCTATTGCGAGAAGATGGAGTTGCAGGTCTAAGAAGTAATTTTGTAATTTCACAATTTAAAATAAGACAGGTATAAACGTCTTTCAGTTTTTTAAGTTTCTATTGTCAGATAAATGGGTGTGGTTGATGATGTTAAAAACTTTTGGTGATAATTGATGTTTGAGATACTTGTTGGGTAGTATGTGAAATTTTTTCAAGAAACTATCATTAAGTTTTTCCTTTCATTCTGGGTAAAGTCCAGAGTAGTCAAAAGATATGAAACCAGATCCACAATTGTAGATGATGTAATGTTCAGTTCTAATTCCTAATGGAAACTCCCACCTCCACCCCCCACCCCCTCTACCCAAAAAAATAAAAATAAAAAAAAAATAAAAAGAAGAAGAAAGAAAGGAGGACAAGGAGATATGCTACAGGGGTATATAATTACGCAATCAAATTTGGTATACAAGTTATCAAATATATTTCAAATTCTCTTCTTATGAGAGAGAGAGAGAGAGAGAGAGAGAGAGAGAGAGAGAGAGAGATGCAGTGATCACAGCTGAGATGGGCCTCTAATTTGAAATATACGAATTCGACCTTTTTCAAATTATGCCATATCTATCCCCTGAAATGTTGGGAGTTGGCCCATTGCACGATGTCTGTTAGTTGATGGAACGAGAAACTCAACAAACATAAGCGTAAGTTCGAAGATCAAAGACTTTGCTCACCATTAAGGTAGTCCATTGAATTCCAAGAGGAAGATGGGGAGGGAGTCTACAAAGGGGATTTAACACCGATTTACTTAACTACTGTTCATTTCTTTGATGAGCATTTCGAGAGTACTGGTATAGGCATAGGCTCATGACTCTTGAAGGTGATTATCGCTTGCAATGGCCACCCTGGTTGTCACCCCTCATTTTTCGATATCTCGGAAGTGTGACTGAGCCGTTTGTAAGCAACCTAAGCCCTGGACATTTGTAACTTTCTTCCCCTATCATTTTCAAGTTCCCAAATTAAGCTTTGAACATTTGCAACTTTCCCTTTTTTGTTTATTGTCTCCTTCATAAACATTTATCAACTGGTCCCATATTTCCTTTATTGTCTTACACTCTAAGACCTTAGCCAACTCACTCTTAGAAAACCCTTTTGAATGGAATTATGTGTCTTGAGGTTATTTTCAAAGCACTTCTTTTTTGTGGCACTGAGTGCTTTTTTTTTTTTTTTTTTTTTTTTTTTTTTTAGCAAAGGACAATTTACAATTGAAGTCTAAACATCAAAACCAAGTGACCTCGATATATTTCCATTCTTCTCTTCCAGAATACTAAGTCGGTTCCATCAAAAAGATGTGGTCTACTGGATCCTTCCCTTGACGTCATTTCAAACTTTATGATAACTCGGATGCTGATTAAGCTGTCATTGAGTCTCGCTTTGATAACAATTAATGAACTTCGGTTGACATCGAGAGGGGGAGGGGGTGAATTAGTGTATGAAAGTTCTTTCCACTCAATCATTAACATTGCTCAGGATTGATAGAAGACAAATTGTCATACTATCATATTCATAAGCTTATGTAAATCTACCTCGCTACCACTCAGTGGCCAGGTCTACTGGATTTTCACACCCACCTTGCATACCCACACCATAGTACTCCACAATATCCATATCACACAATCTTATGTGGTTCACCAACAAAATGTGTGATTGTTAATACACAGAGTAATGTCCAACTGGACTCCGTATTAATTCAATATTCTTCTTTTAAGTTATTGTCTTTCCCTCTCACATTTATTAAGTGAGATCAGAGCTTCCAATCTTGGTATGGATGATGACGTCAAAGGCGTCGCTGGCGGGGGAGAACTTAAGGTTGTGGTCATGCTCAGCCTTGTTGGAGACGGTGGATCGAGGTAATGAGGAAGGAGGCGTCGCTGCCCTGGATCATGCAATCATGCAAAAAGAGGGGGAGGGTGGCGGAGGTGGTGGGGCTGGACATCTGCTTGCTAGTGACAATGCCTTGGATGGGTTCTCCAGCTATGAACATGTCTTCCAGTGATAAGTGGTGGGGAGCTTCGATTTGAACTAGAAGCTCAGAGAAGCACGAAAGAACAAACAGAAGGAAAAAAAAAAAAAAAAAAGATCGTAGAAGCAGATTAAAAAATAAAAAAGAGGAGAAGGAAAAGTAAAAGTGGAAGTGGAGAAGATGAAATCAAGTAGTGCATTTAGTGCCAAGGAACGATGTTAAGAGAGGCGATTCGGATATTTTTGTTTTTTAAGGACAAGCTGAAACTTGAGGATATAATCTTTTAATTTTGGACTCTACACTAAGATCCATAGGTTTTAAGGAAATCAAACTGGAATGGAATCTTTGGATTCTACACTAAGATCCATAGGTTTTAAGGAAATCAAACTGGAATGGAATCTTTGGATTCTACACTAAGATCCATAGGTTTTAAGGAAATCTAACTGGAATGTTGATTCCATCAAATAAACTCATCTGCCAGATGTTGAAAACTCTCAATTTTCTAATCCAAAACCTAGACACACCAACATAAATGAATCTATATTTTTCTCGAGAGAATACGTCTATCGGCGACACCCTTGATCGATCTTGTCGCTAATGTTGGCAAAATAAAGTGGGCACATAATAGATGTTGCTTGAAGCTAGGAGTAAAGGTAAGCCTCTGTTTCCTAAAAAACTCAAAATTTGAAGACTTTCAGGTGTACTCAAACATGCCGCAGTTTCATTTTTTCTTTTTTCTTTTTTGGTGGTGGAATTTAATCCCGTTTTTACTTAGACAATATTGAGTATTTCAATCTATTCAGTGGGTTTTGATCAAAGATCTCATAAATTTGTATTTGAACATGCCCCAATTTCATCATTTCCCAGCTTGGAAATCTATCCAATTTCGTTTCGAAGGACGTGGGTTTGATTTGTTCCACAACAAATTTCAATGGGTTTTGAACAGAGTTCCGTTACAGTATACAAGAACTCTACTTCAACTTTCATCCTTTAAATTCTCTCTTTGCTGTTTCGGGTTAGCTTCGAGAGACCTTCTCTTCCGTATCAAACCTTCCCACAAACCGTAACCTCTTTTGAACTCTCACTATGAAACCCATATCAGCAAACTTGTTGAGGATATCTCAGAAATCTTTAGAACCCATGAAGAATACGATGAGAGCCTAGAAACTCGTTTCTCCGAAGAGGAAAAAATTGTTATTTGATTGTTAGGTTATTATGGGAGGGTAATTCGATAATTTTATATTTTCTGTTAGTCAACAAAGTGGCCGCGGGTGCGGTTGAAATTAATCGCGAAGTTGGGTACGTTGGGTGACGTAAAAGCATAGTATAGGAAGGGTGGATGAAATTTTCCCTCATTAAATAGTTAAATTCAGAAAAAAAATCAGCTACCCCCCAAAACAGTTTCGAAACATCACCTACCACCTACACTTTTCAAAAAACATCAACTACACTCAAGTAACTGATGGAAGAGACGGAAATCAGTGTTAGACATTTTTACCCTTTTTGTTTTTAATTGAAAATTTTTAAAAGCTAGTAAAATTACTAATATAACCCTTCTCTTTCCTTTCCTCTCTCCCTCCCTCATCGTTCTCCCCTTTTGTGTAGCCATCGCATTCAGGGCATCTGAATCATGGGGTTTGCCGGAGAAAGCAGAGAAGAAGACAAGAGAAATTTTTTATTTTCTCTCCGGCGATGGCCCTGTTGTCCGACGAAAATGGTGATTTGGATTTTCTCTCCTGCAATGGCGAACCACTTGAACAACCACATGGACAGCCCGAAAGTTGATTTCCCTAGCATCTCGTGGTAAGACGTGAACCTGCAAAATCCCCAAAAAGAGATCTCAGTGAAAGAAAAAAAGATCTTTAATGTGCCCGAACTATCTGTACACACGTAGAGCAAGGGAGAGGTGCAATAAGGCCCAAAAGAAATCGAAACCTACCAATTTGCGGATAAGGACCCGCTATTCTACCCAAATCCAGACAAGCTCAAACAACGGTGATGAGCACAAGCAAGTGAAATCTAGAGTTATACTTTGGAAAAATATATAGGAATTCTAGGGCTTTGGAGTTAAAGACCATCATACCTCTGGAACTGAGATCATTGAGATCATTACGCTGAGCTTTGAAGGGATTAAGATTGTGTCTTTTGGTGAACCTGGAGTTGATAATCATGTATGTGTTGATGGTAGTATTGTTTGAGACCTTCACCCTACTTCATCATCTTCGCCGTGCACATCTCATCTCCTGCTACTGCTTCAAGTTGCTTCTGATCGCAACCATTGCCATTCACTCGCTCTCAGGTCCTCAAGTTTTAAGGCCCTCAAAACACCGCGTATGTTGCAAATGTGTAGCTACACAAATCTGAAACTTTAGAGATCCCTGGTTTTTTTTGTTTGTGAAAGGTAAAGTTCCCTTTCAGCTTTGTTAAAATTTTAGGTTTTTTCTCTCGAATAAATTGGAAATCCAAACTACTAGAGCTACTAAAATTTCAGTTTTTTCAGACGAAGATTGCTGCCGGCCAAAGCTTTTGTAAAGCATCAATGAAATATCACCTTTAATGCCATCATAAAAGCAGGATTTATGATTTCCTATAATTTCTCTGTTTTCATTTGTAAAATTACAGGGCATGTAATTACAAAAGGTTTTGAAAACAAAAGAAATGATCAGATCCAGATTTCTTTTTTTGGTAACATCAGATATGATTCTGATTTTTAGGTGGACCCTCCTCCTCCAGTTGTTTGTTCGTTGCCGGAACAATAGGAATTGCTTGAGCTGGTTCATCTGTAAAAACTCAAGGAACATGGAGTCTAGAAGAACCGTTGAGCCATCGTCGGGGAAGAAAAGACTTGCATCGTCGTCGACGAAGATAATCGGAGAAGAAAGGGTAGATCTGGAGAAGAAGAAGAAACGAGATTTGGAGTTTTGGGGTTTTACCCTCCTTAAATGAAGGAGGGTAAAACCGTCTTTTAATATTTTCTTAAGGGTATTATTGTCTATTTTAAAATTGATTTTGGATGATATCAACAAGTAACGGGATTCGTTTAACGGAGTGGATCTATTTTATTAACTGTGGTAAACGTTTGGGTGGAAGTTGATGTTTTTTGAAATGTGTGAGTGGTAGGTGATGTTTCAAACTACTTTGGGAGGAAGCTGATTTTTTTTCTTAAATTTAGGTGCTCGATTCAATTATATGTTTCACTTTATATTTGTATACTTGTATCTTTCCTCTTTTTTTTTTTTGGTAAAACAGAAATCTATTGATTGAAACCAAATCGGATTACAGCCGAGGCATCCTTCAAAGATAAGTTATGGAGCCAATGAATGAAATTTGGCTAAATAGTCATCCCCAAAAATGACTCAGCCTTCTCAGCCAGGAATGAGCCACCATGTTGGCTTCCCTTGGAATAAAAACAAACTTACAACAATTACAGTGAGATGCTAATTGAATAATATCATCCCTAATGGGCTGGATAATCAAATCACATGGTGAAGAAGGGTCTAATATATTCTGAATACCGTTTAGCAATCTGATTCCAGAATAATGTTGTAAAAACTCTCCTTGATAGCCATCTGAAGAGCCATATGAATAGCAAGAGCTTCTCCTACAAAATTAGATGTGAAATAGAGGTTTTGGGAGAAGGCCCGAATAGATTAGCCTTCGCATCTCTAAAAATAACCCCAATACTCTCTGTTGAAGCATCATCACATAGATCCGCATCTGTGTTGATCTTATAAAAGCCTATCGGAGGAGGGCACCACAGCTTGGAACTGCAATAATCAATCTCCGCCTTCTGAGATAACCGAAGAAGATGAGGAAAGCAACGTGAGAATTCCTCAAAAGCTTTCTCCACCTTGTGAATAACTGTCAGAGGATCTCCAGCTTTGGATTGAAAGTAAAGATCATTACGATCCTTCCAAAGGAATCATAAAAATAAAAGAGGTAAGGGTCCAACAACTTCAAGCCTTGAACTTAGAATTTCTGAACATCGAATCCCATGACTGAATCCAATGGAAAAGTTTGACATTTGGAGAGTCAGGGATTCTGCAAGACAATGTGGAACCAAACCATACCGCTTTGGCAAACTGACAAGAGAGAACAATATGATCAATCGATTCCTGTGACATCCCACATCGCCTACATATAACATCAATCGGAATTTGTCTTTGGAATAAACCTTCTCCCCATGCAAGACCTTGAGGACAAGCCCTCCATAAGAAAGTTTTATTTTTGGTAGGGTACAAGAAGACCAAATCCTTTTCCAAACAATAGTGGGAACAAGATTCAGCTGCTAACATTAGAAGAAGTAGCCTTAATTTTCTCCTTATCTTTACAGAAATTTGAAATAAGATGATAGGCCGATTTAACAGAGACCTTACCAAATCCGTTCCCAAACCATATCAATATGTCTTCAAAAGGAGAGAGGCGAATGGGAATTTTCAAAATTTCCTTCACAATATCAGGAGGGAATAAGGTAACAAGAGTGCTAACATTCCAAATCTTGTAGGATTGGTCAATAAGATCACCCAAAAAAGATTACAGCTTTGAGGTCTTGCACCAGGAGGTTAAAAACCAGGAATGGAAGGAATCCATTTGTCTTCCCATATTCGGATTTTTGAACCATCTCCAGTCTGCCAAATAAGGTCTTGAGAGAGAAAATTTCGACCCTCAATAGTGCTTCTCCATGCTAATGAAGGAGAACTTCCCAACTTTGCTTGCATAAAATCATCAAGGATAATATAAAGACTTGAAAAAGGTAGCCCAAGCAGAATCAGGAGAAGTCCATAATCTCTACGCCATCTTAGTAAGAAGGGCTAGAATCTGAAAATAAAGATCTCGAAATCTAAGACCTCCTTTTTCCTTAGATTTGTATAACATATTCTAAAAAATCCAGTGAATACCTCTTTTCTTATTACTATCCTTCCAAAAGAAATCTGCAGCAGCTCTCCTAATAGAATGATGATAAGATGATGGGAGTTTAAAATGAGAGTAAGTATAATTTGACATAGAAAGCACCACCGTCTTGAAAAGCACTTACTTACCAACATGAGACAATAATTTACTTTTCCAATTTGAAATTCTTCTAAGAATCCGATCCTGTAGATCTTGGAAGCAAAATTTTTTGATCCTGAATGGTAGAAGGGACCCAGTTATTGGCCCATCATTACAAGAAATCTTCAATAATCTGAAAAACCACCTTTTGAATTTGGGTTGAGTGTTTGGGCTAAAAGTTAAACTTGACTTCTTTAAATTGATACATTGTCTGGAAGCTCTGCAGTAAAGCTCCAAGCAATCCTTTAGATAAATGATCAGTAGAGCTCCAAGCAATCCTTTAGGCAAATGATCTCTCTCAAATTCACTCGAGAGAAAAGAAGAAAGTCATCAGCAAAAAGGAGGTGAGTAATAGGTGGAGATCTATTTCTTATTTTTATGCCATTGAGATGACCATTCTCAACCAAATTCTATAAAATAACGGACAGGGCTTGAGCCCAAGAATAAAGATAGCCGGAGATAAGGGGGTCACCTTAGCGAATACCTTTGGAAGGAATGAAGTCTCCTCGTTCTGGCACATTCACAATGAGAGTATAAAAAACAGAAGTAATGCATTTCATAACCAATTGGACCCACGTGGGGTGAAATTCCATCCTCAAAAGCATACCGTTAATAAAAGGCTATTTCAACCTATCGTATGCTTTCTGCATATCAAATTTTAAATCCCATCTTCTTCTTTTTAATGTAACGAAAAGCTTCATGAGCTATAAGCACATTATCTAAAATACTATGATTAGGTATAAAAGCCAATTGAGTGGAAGAGACAATCTTATCTACAATGGGTTTCAACCTCTCAGCTAAAATTTTAGAGACCACTTTAATACACCCCCATATAAACTAATAGGGCCTGAATTAATGCACAGTTTATGGTTGACCCATTTTAGGAATAAGATAGAGGTAGGTCTTATTGAGATCTTTACACAAGATCTCACCCGGAAAAAAAATGTTGAACAAACGAGATTTAAATCATTCTAAATTAAATCATTCTAAATGATTTAGAATGATGTCCCAAAACTTTCAATTGAAAGAAGATGGGAGGAAAGCCATCAGATTCAGGACTTTTTTGGGGAGCCATTGCAAAAAGAGCCTTTTTAATTTCCACATTATTAGGTAGACCGCAAAGCTACTCATTGATATCCGAATTGACCACTAGGTGAACAAGATCGAGGACAGTAGATAAAGCAGTAAAATCAAAATTAGAAGATGAATATGTCTGTTGAAAATGGTTTCGGATTATCTCATAGACTTCCATATCTGAGTTGGTCAAGGAGCCATCTGCTGAAAATGGTTTCGGATTACTCATGTTTCCTTAGTTCAAGATTATTCAAAGATTTATCTTTCTTAACTTTTTATCCTTAGCTTTTTTACATTTTCTTAGTAGTTTGCAAACTACTTGTGATTAAAATTGGGCCGACCCAAACAGCCACATGGCAAATAATCTAGCTTGCAATACAAAACCAGGATGTGTTCCAGCGGACATAAACCACTTCTTCATTTGTGTATACACTGATTTTTTTTTTTTTTTTTTTTTTTTTTATAATAAAGAAATCTATTGAAAGCTGAAATCAGAAAATACAGAGTTCTGATTACAAACAATGTTCTGAATCCAATCCTCAGACAGTGGCCACCTCACCAACCATGTTCAGTAAGAGTTTTTTTAGCATGAGCATGGGCAATCTCATTATCAATTCTTGGAATAAAGGAAAAACAAGCATCAAAATCATCTCTCATTTTCCATTCAAAATATTGATAAGTTGCTTGCAGTCCGATTGAAGAAGGACTCACTTCTATCCCTCAGAAATAGCCTCATTCTGATTACACTGATAGGGTTAAGGTTTCTTGCTTTTTACCCGAGGAAAAAATAAAAAATAAAAAAAACCTTCTTGCTCGGCTGCGTGGATCTTGCATCAGTAGAGGTTCAATAAGACCAAAGGCAAGTATCAAGAGGAGAAATAAAAGATCATTTCAGATTATGTGAGAGGGAGGAAGGTGGCACAGCTGGGAAGTATACTATTTTTTCCCATAATTGTATGCTGTATACAACTTTTTTTTTTCTTTTCTTATTACATCGTTACTCAATTATAAGACTTAAATCCAGAAAAATGAGAACTGAATCACAAGTCCGATTTCATCCGGTCTGGTTTTGGTTTCTGTTTTGTCAGATTGGGTTAATGGGATCTTATCAGTCCATTAATAAATTTGGTTGGGTTCAATCTCTTACATGTATTTATTTAGAGAGATTGAATAAATGGGCTTTTATGGGTCTAATATTGAGTTGGTACTGGTTCGGTTTCTTATATGTATATAACATTAAAAGATTGTCTTAATGGACTCGTAAGACGTATCAATCCATTATTAGACGTATCAATCCATTATTAGTTTCTTATCATCTTGGTTTCAGTCCATTGGGTAGATTTGGATCTGTTTTATTGGTTCGTTTGGTTCAATTTTATTTTACTTCGGTTTCTAAAAACCAAGCCCAATTCCGGCCCAATAGGATTTTGGCTCTATTTAATCCAGTCTCGTTTGGTTGGTTTCGTTTTCGATTTTAGGTTTGGACTCAATTTTGACATCCCCTAAATCAAATGGGTTGATATAGTTTAATGACTGAAGCAGTTTTTTAATGGTACGAAATGCATGTCAATACAAATGGGTATTTGATTGAAAATTTGACCATTAAAAATTATACCATTGCCCTTCTATCCAATGGTAAAAATTGACACATCATCTGTTCATATGTAGAATAGATATCTCGTGATGTTTACAAAAATAACCACCCTAGTGACAAAACCCCTATATCTAATGGGTCCTACACTCACAGGTGATGATAGAATCCCATAGAAAATACATGTATATGCAGATGTTCCGAACTCAAAACCCTTACACGCACTGTTGTCATCTCTTACCCAAATCAAAACGTTATAGAAAACTTCATCCCCAACTGAGACTTATCCTCCGTATGTTGATATCAGCTAACTCAGAACTTGATTAACCCTAGACATCAGTCTTCATGATCTTCAGTTATACTCCTGAACAAATCTTTCACATTCAGAGAAACAAGATCAAGGGTCAGTCGCCCATCTTCTCGAGATGCCCGAAGATATTCATGGCGCTGCTGCTTCAAGATCATATCGATCTGCAGGCGATTGTCTACGTAACGCCGCCTTAACGTCCATGGGATGTGTGAGCTTTTGTTTGAAGTCTGGATCAGAAAAGACATGCGAGGAGGTGAGGAGACTGCAGATTCAACCTTCGTAATCACTGGGTTTGGTTCTGGAGGAGTTTGAGTTTGCATGATTCAATGAGAGGAATTGAAGCTGGTGATTTCTTTTAGCTACTGATTTACATTAACAATGTACATATATATATATAGAGATTGATGTGTTTCTAAAATTTTAGAGAAGAGAGATTGGGATTTCCACGTTCATTGTTAGAGATGGTGAAACAGGTAAATCCATGTTTCTAATTTTTGGAAATAAATCAAATCTTTTCTTCCACCTTTTTGGTTGAAGGGAAAGGATAGAAAACTGGACTCAACTTGGAAATTTATGAATCAAAGTAATCAAATTGGCGGTTCCTGAATCTTTTATTAGTATTATTGTAGAGGGCAGTTTTTCTGGAGGGGCTGAGGAATCTTGAAATCGATGCTTTAATAGAAAGAAAAGAAAAATAGTAACAAGGTAAGAAGAATACCCAGGTTGTGAGTTTGGAGATTCATTTCCATATATTCTCACATTCTGTAATTTTCTCTCCTTTTTTTTTTTTTTGGTAAAAATTTTCTCTCCCCTTTATGTTCATTGGATGTCAATTTCTGGCTAGTACCGTGTCCCTTGAGTCGGATTGATCGATTAAAACTTGGATTGACCCGCACCGTTGACTAAATATGTCGGGTTTAGACCCGGATCGATTATTAATCGGTCATTCACAGTATAAGGGTGCAGCCCATTGATCATCAGGCAAAAGCAAATGATTATGGACTGAAAACGAGATCGGCCGATTAATGAGAGTTAATGGCCATGATCTAACAAAGAGGGTCTGACTGAATCATGTATTAAAAAATAGGGATGTTAGTAATATTATTGCAAAAAAAGGTGGACGCATGATATTAAGCTATACTACAAGGGTGTGGCTGAAATTTTCCCTAAAAGTTTAGATTAGGATGTGCATGAGGCTTGTGTTATTGCAACGTCTGAGTCTCTATTGTAATTTTAATGTTTTAAATCTAATATTTTACAAGTGGTGTTGGAAAAGTATATCTCTTCCTAATATACACCAAAATGAACAATGGGTGCAACTATTGATGACATTACTAAATGGTTAATAGATACGTCTTGTGGTAGAGAGATGATGCTAGGATATACTATTTGGAGACAACCATTGGTGCTGTTTCTTCTTCACATATATATAGAGAGAGAAGGTTTATTAGCCCATTAAAAATATATTACAATTACAACAATGTTAGTCTCACCACTATTGTATTGATTTTACTTATTGAACATAGCCTTTTGAATCTCGGAGTAAACCATGAGAGTAAGGGTGTCAACGGGCCGGTCCGGGCCGGTTTCGGTCCGGGCTGAATCGGTGTCGGGTTTTATAAGCCCAGCCCAAAACATGTCCATAAGAGTGGCGCGGCCTTGGACACAATAGCTGAGCCGGTGTCGGTTTGTTATCGGGTTGGGCTTATGAAGTGAGGGGGGGGGGGGGGGGGATATATTGCCTATTTTATTATTTCTATCTATAAAATTAGGGCTTTGATGTATGTAATTCAATAAATTGTAACAATTAACAAACTTTTTCCCGTTCATATAATCTTTCGGAAAGAAGTGACTATACGGTGTAATATAATCATCAAAATTTAAAACCATAAAAATTAAGAAATTGGGCCCGGATGAACCTACGTTTTCGGTTTGGGGCAACGGGTCAAGCCGGGCCAAAACTGCCATTATGGTTGTTGGGGGGTCCATTTTGACCCTACGAGAGTAAGTGGAACACTTTTGGTTTTTGATGGTTGTTTTATTTTGGAAATCGATTCGCAAAGAACCTAGTTTTCTTCATAGGGGGCAAGTCGGGCAACTATGATTTTAAGGAGAGTAATTTTAACTACGACTCGACCTTATCGTTCGTTAGCCTCATGTGGTACATTAGTATAATGGTTAATTTGATGCGTACTTTGGTGGGTTCATGGCTACATTAATGGTGTATTTGCGGAAGTCACTTTTGTCTTTATTTATGATTCTATAGCTCATGTTCATCTCATGTCTAGATAATGTTTGTGGTGCATATATTACAACAGCCTCTGAGGAGGGATTTATGTCAGAAGCTTTACTCTGATTTCTCATAGAGACTGCTTTCAAATTTTAATCCATGACCACCAGGTCACAATAGAATAACTTTATCATTTTATACGCCCACCCTCAATAATAATAGCTTAAATAAGTTATTAAACAAATAATAAATTGTAGCTCCATGACCCTCAAGGCCAAAAACCAATCCATTCAACTATTAGAATGGCTAAATCTCTGTTGAAAAATATTAAATGGCTAAATCGTTTGCCACATGGCAAAACCCTTGAAGAGGCTTCTCTTAATTAAGCAAAAGATTCTATAAATGAGCAATCACAAAGGGGAATCTCCAGGTGTCTGGCTATTTTCCAGCATCACATTGCGATTTATTTTCTTCGATCCTATTTGTTTCATTTAGATCCTTTTTGACACACAGTTGCCCAAGCAACACTAAAGCAACAATAAATCCACTAAATAAATGGATACTTGAAAATAAAAAGAAACTTTCAAATGCATGTATGTGTGGGTAATTGAACCCAAGTACGATAACGTGTGACCAAAGCATACGGCTTTATCCCACAACACTTTCTGCGTTCGCATTCTAACCAAAACCTTGTATTTTTATCCATCCCCAATGGCTTAGGTGGCTTAGGAGACATGAGGGAGGTGTTGGGGAAAAATAGTCATGGATTTATATCTAGCTGTGGATGAAGAATCTGAAATAGTTCTTGAAAAATGAGGCACGTATCACGTATCCAAGGTACAAAGCATGAGGATAAGAGATGTTCGGAAGATGAACTCGTGTTTAATCCCCCCTAAGTGATCAGCATATAGACTGATGGAGGTAGCTGGGCATTTAATGATCTGCCATTAATGTTCATAAATACCGACAACAACCATAAATGCTAAGTAGGCGGATTTGACTGGCTAGGTCACCATATCGTAAACCGAATCAGCAAAAAGTAAGATTAACACTCGATAAAAGTGTAAGGGCAGAAACAGTTGTCAGAAGATATGGAAGATGTGGACTAAAAAGGGTCAAAGAAGGTCGATAGGGGTCGTAAACGGCTGACAAGGCATTCTAGTGTTGTCCTAAAGGGTCGTAATCCCTCTAACCTATTGTTCTCTAGGCGGTAGGTGATCGTGATGGTGGTAGGTGTGGAGGAGCTTGTTGGGAAAACCCTTAATTTGACCTATAAGTAGTGAAAGAATATCGACTGCAAGGGATCCCGGATCCAGAATTTCTTATCACAAAGGGAGAACATTCCATTCAGGTATTATTCCAACACAGCCATTTGAGACCTTTTCTCCATTTTTTATCCTAAGTTCTATCTCAACCGGAAAAGAGGAGAAGTTTACTGAAGATCTCATATCTCAGAGAACCTCATCTCTAAGGAGCTCTAGTGTTTCACTAAGTGCTCCAATCTGCTCGTCTTTGGAATTCCCTAACTTTGGCATCGAAATAGCCCAAGGTATATCCCACCTACTTTCCTGTTGTGTTTGTGTTTCAACTACGTGGCACGATCTGAGAGACTGAATGGAATCCATCAACAACAAGAGGGAGGAGATATCCGAATGATTGAATTGGTAGAATCAGATTCAGCAGAGCTTATGACCAGTCCAAGAGAACCTTTGGCCTTACTAGTCGAAAAAAAAATTTTGCAACTACAACCTTCTGGATATTTTCTAAAAGACCCAGTTTTTGTGCACTCATTGCCCCTATCCAAACCTCCCCTCCCCATCGTGGGGTTGAAGCATGAGCAGTATACACGTACACGGCCATTATATACATGCCCATGCACAAATAATTGCCTTCGGAATAAAAATAAAGGATGCTAATTGTTAGGGAATTCTATCACGCTGTCAATAGAACCACGACACGTAAGACTTAACCCCCTGCCACGTGGAGGTTCCTGATTGGACATAAGAAATCATCTTTACAAACTCAAACAAAAGAACAAAAGGCAAAAGCGATATTAAAGGAAAATGCACTATTCACTATAAATAGGACAAATCCCGAGGATTCAGGTACGAGAACATTTATTACTCATTACTCATCTTGGGATTTTCGCTCTGACACCTGGGACAGAGAATCTCACACCTACCCCAGATACATTTAAATATTGTTGTGGGCTCGACACCGAGCCCATCAACTGTTCACATAGCCCTAACTTTGGCATCGGAGTGGACACGGGGCCACAGACCCGCCTCCTCCCCTTGTCTTTGTTTGTCTTGCAGGTCCTGTCAGCTTGGTGGACCTACGGGACGGATCAAGGCCGAAACACTAATCATTCTTTACTCGATCAACCACACCTAGATATGATCAACCACACCTAGATATGCTCCCCTATATATATATATATATATATAACAAAAACAAATAACAAATAAATACAAAATTAATTTTCCAAAAAAAAAAAAAACAAATGGATATCTTCAGTTTGTTGGATTTTGGTATCCCCAGAAGGGTTCAAGTCATCTCATGCCCCTCATACTGGTATAAAAAAACTCAATAGCTGTCATCCATTGTACACACATACCAATACATCAATATATAATTCATGATTTGACATGTACAGAATGAAAATTTCATTATTGATTCTACAAGAAATTTTATGAAAGCATTTCATTTGCTTCTCTTCCATGGAAGTTTCATTTTCCCAAAATGTAACCTAATTTTTGGTTTAATTCTTCTTCTGATGATCGATTCAACCTCTGATAAAAAAGATATACCTTGGTTATATTTCATCTCTTCAACAAGTTTAGTAATAAACATAATGACCTTATTGTTCCGATGGAAAAAAAAACCTATGATTAGCTTTTTGAAAAATTTCCAACCAAACAATTTCAACAGAATCTTTCAATTTCTTATTTTACTATGTTCAATAAAACTACAACCACTGGATTCTCCCATGCCAGAATGATGGGCATGAGAGGATTTATTTCCTCCCCAGGACGCACCAGATTTCTTTTTCCCTCCCAATTAACAAATACATACTGCGATAATCCATAATGCTTCCTCTTCATGGTTTAAAAAGCCAGAGTCAGAGATGAGATTAGCCACGACAAAAAGTTGCAAGACTTGGCTAGAGGCGTAAAAACCTAAGATATTTCTGTTTCCTAAAACCATGACCCTCTTATAGCACAACCGAGGCCGAGGCATCCCTAAGTAATCAACTAGTGCAATCACAAAAAATTCCCTGCTTACAAAATTTACCTTTTTAACAGTAATTTCCTCTTATAGCAGATATATTGTTTAGGGAATGCAGTAAGTTCCTCCTACAACAGATATATTGTTTGGATCCAAATCCTTTCCTGCGACAGGTGAGAACTGCGACTGATCCAAAGGCTGGAGTTCAGCCAGCATGCATACCAATACATCGGTATATGTGTAAATCCACCTCTTTGCAGTCTGCAGGACGGCAAGAGAGGATTTCTATCCTATATTGTTTAGGAAATGCATTGCTGCTCAATCATAAGTGCTAATGGCAAGGTATAACAATAAGCAAAAACAGTTGTGCAGGATTTCACTACAAAATGATATTAGCGATTTAGGTAAATCAAAAAGAAATTCATTCAATTCCCGGAAGAAGCACAATCTGCTATCAAAAAGAAATATAAAAGGCCAAAATGGCACCCAGAGTTGCCAAGCTAAAGATAAGATCTGACAGACAAACTCTAGTACCCGTCAGCTCCACCGGAGGGGCCACCTCCAAAATCCCCACGATAACCACCACCAAAGCCACCACCACCACGGGGTGCGCTGGACCTCTCAGTAGCAAAATTTACTCGAATACTCCGTCCATTTAGGTCCTGGAAAAAAAAGTCATTTAGCATAACCACTCCATATCATTGTTGCATAGGCAAATCTGCCAATTAGAAAGTACAAGAAAAATCTTTCAAAACTGTTCAATTTTTCATACAAACCTGGCCATCCATGGATAGAGCCGAGTTCGCAGATTCACCATCAGCAAAGTTCACAAATCCAAAACCCCTTGACCTTCCAGTGTCTCGGTCTGTAATAACTCTTGCTGCATAAGAGCACCCAGAAAAAATTAACAAATCTCTACTTTAAAGTCCTAACCACACCAAGATGTAATTTTCTTGCTTCATTCAAATTCTGAAGCAAAACAAGATGCAAGGAAATGGAAACAACATTTCTCGTTTTACCAGCATTTATTTAATTATTGAAACTGCAATTCAAAATATTTGACGTGCAATTGAGATGGACACACATAATTCACCTTCGGTCACATCACCAAAGCTGGTAAACGCTTCTTTGAGAGACTGGTCATCAGTCTGATAAGAAAGACCTAACAACACAAATGACCCACGATCAAACATCCTGTTTCATCGTTCTATATTACATGTGTTAAACAAAAAAACCACAAACTTGTTTAAATATACCTCCAATGAAGAGCTTTGTGGAAACACACCGAACAGCATTTAGCATAGATGTCACTGCAACCTGTCCATTTGATGGAATGTTTGGTGACATGCTCTGCCTGAGAAGGCTCCCAAATCTACTAAACATTGCCATCTTAATTGAGTTGACTTTTAACTGGTCCTCTCAAGGCTGTAATAAGAAGGAAAAAATCTATGTAACGTCTTCAAGCACCTAAAGATTCATGCAGGCATTACAAAGCAAAAGTGCCAAAGAACAGGACAACCAGTAATATTCAATGTGTAAGACAGATTAATCAAGACATGTATCTGCTTTCAACTTTAAAACCAGCTTCCAACAAAAACCTTTCAAACAACTTCCCTAGGTGGCTCAAGAAGACAGTTTTGATGCATGAATTGTAAGCAGAAATACTCCTGAACTTATGATGTCTCAAGAAGGCTCCTCACATAAGTTACTGCTATTGTTAGAACCCATTGCAAACCACGCCAAAGCAGTAGTTAGACCTCCGAACAATATATTCAACTTTAAAAGGAAAAATGGAAAGGAACAATCCAAACACATGAACACGGCATGAATCCAGCTGGCATAACCAAATCACAATATAACATACACAGTATTAAATCCAGTTTTGCATTGTTATTTCATTAACATATCCAAACATCTTTTTATGTCTTCAAAATCCAAAGAAAGATAGAATCCCAATAAACATGGGAATGCATGATAATACAGCCACCCACATCTTACATGTTCATAAACATAAACTCGAGTAGATCCTAGAAATATGGCATGCTTTACACACACTACTGCCCAAGTTTGGATGTAAGCAATAGTAACAACAGAACCAAGAAACAAGAATAGGGAGAAGAAGAGAATGATAGAAAATCCACTCCGAGGGGGAAACCTCGGAGTGGCGGAGGATTTCAGAAAAGAGTTTTTCTTTGTTTCCATCTTCTCCGGCACCGATGACGGCAGCGGCGACTGGGTGTGAACAAGAAATCAAGTCTGTAATGGTATGGGTACTGGAAATCTTCCAACTCTCGTTGCTCTGTTTCCCAAGAATCTTTGCTTCCATGAAAAATCTTGATGGTGGTTTGATGTTTTTGCAAAATTCTTTTTCGGACAAGAAATCCAGCAATCTTGATGGTGGAGGGGGCCATGGCGGAATCAGATGGGCAATAGAGACATGGTTGGGAGGGAGGCCGATTTCGGTAGTACCCAAGGGCCCGGCTACACAATTGTCCACGCAATCCTTCACCACCTGGAATTCTTTCGCCCTCAAATCCTTCGCCATAGTCGACAGGTATGCTGCTGTGGATCGGGCCTCGGACAGGCTCACCGAAATTTTCTGATCAGTCACCAAGACCCTTGCATTCTCAAATTCAGTCACCATTCTTTCTGCTGCAGAGATTCTGCTGTTCTTGCTACCGGCGGTGATGATGGTTGGAGGGTTAACAGAGAGGTGTGGAGAATTGGGGATGGCCGCTGTGTTGGTAGGATTAATGACTAGGGTTGGGACTGGGGCTACGGATGAAACTGCATTGGAGGTTGGAATAAAGGTTTCTGATTGTGATGGTTTCTCTGTAGAAGTTGCAGTTTGCGAAGAGAGTGGTGGTGGCTGCATTTCAAGAAAAGCAACAGAAGAGAGTGGTGGTGGCTGCATTTCAGCATCAAAGAAGCTTGGCAGGGAGGGAGAAACCAGAGGTGGCGGAGAGTTTCTGGTTGGATTGTTCGTGGAAAGCCATAGTTGCAGGGCTCTGTCGAAGGCACCGTGAGGATCAAAACAAACCTCAAGAGAGCAAGTGAAAGCCGACCATGTAAGGAACTGGGTACTGCGGTGCATACCCTAAAACCACTGAAGGGCGACACCATCCAAGTGGAAGGAAGAGATCATCAACCGTTGGTCGTCGGCTGCAAAATCGAAGAACCAATTCACCTTTGATATGCAGCCAACGGGATCCACTCCATCAAAGCGAAGAAGGTTTAGCGGAATACAAGAGCGAGTTCCTTCTGCCATAGAAGGCTCTTAGTGAAAGCACCAATTGTTTCAGAACCAAGAAACAAGAATAGGGAGAAGAAGAGAATGATAGAAGATTCAGTCCGAGGGGAAACCTCCAGATTACAAGAAGACGCAATTCATACTTGACTGAATATTACAATACCTCTGGACTCCTACTTATACTATGCTACTCCAACTGCATTCAGTTACAAATTGTTATTCAGTTACATCAAACATTTACAGTTACAACAGACTTATCCTTAACAGCAATCATTCTCAAATTCAGCTTCCAATGGGGTAACTAATGAACTTCAGAACAACCAATTGACCCGATTATCATATTTGGCACGCAACTCATATTTATGAGATGATAAAATATGGCATAAATTTGCTCTTTTGGCCGTCAAACCTGACTCTGTCGTAGTCAGTTAAAGGGCTTGGCCTCTAGAACAGAGCTTTCACAACAGGGTTTTCACAACAGGGTTTTCACAACAGGGCTTGACATTCAACATCCATGCGGAAGGACAAAACTGGTCAATCAAATAAGAGAGAGGAGATGGAAAGAAATACTTGAGACAGAGACAATAACTCATACCCGAGAGAGAGAGAGAGGAAAAAAAAAATACTTGAAGTTACAGAATAGAGAGTAGGGATAGACAATAACTACAATATCACCCGAAACATCATTTTATAAACATTATGTTCCAATGCAAACTGTAGTTCATTGCCACTTCAAACCAAAAAGACCACACATGCATATGAAATAAAGGAACATTAGAAGCTATCAAATTGATTATCGAAGTTAAATCAGTACAGGGTTCCAGTTTATAGAAATCCTAACAAAATGACAATCAGATGTCAAAGAATTCACCGATTAAAGCGCACAGGAAAAACTACCAGAGCACCAAACGTTGAAAAAAAATAATCCAAACTAACCAATAATAAAGATTGAAAGTTCAGAAATTTCAAGAGAATAAAAAGATATCTAATCAATAAACAACCAACAAAGAAAAATGGCAAGACTGCATAACACAGAAGGAACTCAAAAGAATCAAAATGTTTACGAAAGAAAGAACAAGCTGAATAAAGACAACAAAGAAATGCGATACACGAACGATAGACCATAAAAATATATCAGTTACACATGTCTGAGAATTTTACCTCTCAAACTCGGACTGAAGAAGGTAGGAAGGTGGACGTATTTAGGGTTTTAGAAGAGAAGACAAAGAAATAGAGAGGTGCGGCTAGGGTTTAAGCAGAGTCTCACTCTGACATAGTAAACAAGAAAATATCTTCCGCTTTTTAAGGTGTACTGAATTCTGATATTAATTATACAAAAAGAAAATCTTAGCTTTCATCTCATACAGGTAGGTATATTGGATAGCATAGTTTGAAAACCGTTGGATTGGTATCTTTGTACTAATGATTTGATACCACACACGAAAACCTTTGGATCGTAATATTATTGAAACACAAAAAAGATGCTGAATATGATATTTTTTTTATGGGTTCTATTCTATGATTGATTCTACATGAATCTTGCGGATGTGGGATGGAATCTTAGTCGCAAAGTCAACAGAAGAATGAGTAGGGACATTACATGGTTTTTATATATCTAAGACAACATGGCAGGAGAAGGGGAACATGGGACCCAAAAGGGAGGGAGAGGTGGACCAGGATAGACGGCACCCAGGGCCGGGTGAATCGAACTCCATAGAGGATACCCCCATGGGCTCAATGTGCTCGGATGGACATCTCGAACCCAAAGTAGCCCACAATAGACAAGGGTGTCAAAAAGGAGAGGTGGTATTTCCGGGCCGGGGATCGGACCTTAATGGACGGGTTTCGGTCTCGATTGTAAAGCCGACACCGTTTATTGGAGCCCGGACCGGCCCGTTAGAAGCCCGAATAGCCGAACATCGGAAGGTTCATCCGGGCCCAATTTCTTAATTTTATGGTTTTAAATTTTGATGGATTATATTACACTGTTATAGTTCACTTCTTGATCCGAAAGATTATATGAATCTATAGTTGAAAAAAGTATGTTAATTGTTACAATTTATTGAATTACATATAGAAGGAATGAAGCTAATTTATAGATAGAAATAATAAAATAAACAATATATCTTACATATAAAATTGACCCGATAAGCTTGATAAACCCGGTCCGGACCGAATCAGCCCGAAATCACCTCAATAAGCCCAACCGATAAACCGACAGGACCAACCGTTAGTTATTGTGTCCAGTAGCCCAGCCCAGCCCGAACTCTTAATGGACATGTTTTGGACTGGGCTTATAAAATCCGACACCGATTCAGCCCCGACCGAAACCGGCCCGAACCGGCCCGTTGACACCCTTAAATAGAAGCGTCACTTTTCTTTTAGATCCTCTTGAAAGAGAGGATTTGAATATGCTAGATAGTGCTAGATACCAACAGAGTAAACAATCTCTTTTTTATATAAATTTTAGGGTTAGAGTTCTATATCCAAGTGTTCCCTTGTACCACCCTAGATTATTTCACCCCCTCATGCAAGAGGGTCAAGTAGGGCACAGTCCAATATAGAATTTTCTCCCTAAATTTTATTAGGGAGAAGTTTTCTTACACGGGTAATGTGGAAGAATCTCCGATGCTACACCAAGATAAGGACCCAAATGGTTCAGAAAAGGAAAAGAAAAAGAAAAAGAAAATACTATGAAATCTAATATGATACGGTGTATGGTAGCATGGGAAACTTTTTTTTCCATTTTATTCTAGTTTTTTATATGTTTTCTTTTGCGCAGCTCATGGCACTCATTGATTTTGTCTCATAAAATTTTCAGATTAAGTAAAAATGGATTTTGGTTTGCAAAATTATTCACTTTATTTTTTATTTAATTAAAAATAAATTATTTTTGTCATAAGGATTTGTTATTTTTTTAAAGGTCACAAGGCAACTATTCTACCGCCTGGGTAATTAATGTATTTATTCTGACTGATGGATGAAAATAACATGGTCTAGCCACATATCAAATTTCAAATTCTAAATCAATTAAGATCCCTCCTTTGTATTAACATACATCCCATCTATGTACATGTATGCCTTTACAACCTTTACCCAAAAAAAAAAAAAAAAAATACCCTTACAACTTTATTCTTCACAGATTTGGTAGACTTTGTAGTTGGAATCATATTACACAATATATATACTACATTGTAACATGACCATATAACACATTTAAGGAAGAAAAAAAAAATTTAAAACCTCTCTTTGTGTTTTCCTCAAAACTGAAGGTTTGGGTTGAAGTAGATCTATTTATACATGAAATTTGAGGTCAATCTACACAAGTAGGAATGTTCTAGCTTAAAAAATGGTGGCACTGTTCAAATCTGAGCTAATTTGGGTTCCAAACGGGGAAGAAATCAAAGAAAATACTAAGTCGTAGCAATTCGTCGACTCAGATCCCTTTAACCAACTACTTTTCGGCCAATCAGCTTGCAAATATCTGTTATCTTTCTCAAAACCATAGTCTCCGAAAAAAACCAGTTTATTTTGCTAGGAATAGAGAAAAATATGAGATGATTGAACAGGTTTACATTCAAGGTTGCGGGAGTTCAGTGTTTGTGTTGCCGAATCAGGTTGCAGGCCGGATTCAACACGGCTGGCCCTGATTGCTGACCCGAGTATTTCATTGCATGTTCCATACAATAAGTTTGGTCCGAACAATCTAATCCGATTTGATCCCTAGAACCATGTCGTGGACCAACCTTAGCCAGGAACTAATCAAAGGCCCCGGGTTCAAAAGCTCCTCATTGTGTGCTTTTGAGCAACCATTATCCATCCCCCTTGGAAGCATGGAGTTTAGTTGAAGGGGTAAAAAAAGATATCATAATTTAAAAAACAAATCTGATCAGGAAACAAATCAGAAATAGGTCGAAACAGGCAAAACCCTTGAAAATGGGATTAGGAAGAAAAAACAAAGATTTTCATGTATCTTTAAATGTTTACAGTTATTTAATAAAAAAAAATCATGTGGATTTTGCTAGAAAATGCAAGTTTTATTGATTTTCTCTTAATAATTTACTAAGACTCTATTTGATATGTATTATAGAATTAATTATTTAATACATTGTGACATATGTAGTTGTTCGATATGACTTATATTTTTATTCGTATTTAAAATAAATTGATATAATCTAAAATCTTCAAATATGTTATGTTGATGTCAGGATTCGTGCAGTCATCTTCCAAACTCCTGTAAGATAAAGAAAAAATAGGCAGAAGAGGTTGGGTTGTAGACCCGGGCTGACTTTGATGCCTATGTCAGTATTCCAAACGCAAATAACCGTAGAACTCGAGCTAGTGAGATGACTGAGTTCTGAGAGAATTGTGGGGTAGTATAAAGTAATTTGTATCTCAAAGAAAATAAAAAGGGAAATGAATAAACCTGTGGGGGTTGCCTTCTATGAATAAACCTGTGAGGGTCATCCCCTATTTATGAAACGAAGGCACAAGCTAAGTAAGGCAAGTGTGGATTTGTCTCATATCAAGTTGTTCCGGTTATGGTAGGATTTTGTCATCTATTTGAGATGAGTAGCCGAGTTCTACAAGGTAAGATCTTCCAAACTCAACATAATGAGAACTTTGATATGCCAAGTTTAATATGGTAAGCTTGGATTCTTGCCTTCTGTGGAATATTTGGGACATCGGAGTCGTCCCCTCTGGGATGTGCGCGTCGACAATTGGAGCCCATGCTGATATAGCTGGTCATCCCTTCACACGATGCCACATGATAATCTACGACAGGTTGATAGTTTACATATCCATTAAGTTAGAAAGTGTTTATCATTATTGTGATAATCTATTATTACTTCTTTATGTCTAATGGTATTAAAATATTATTATTTATGACTCATAATTTATTCACATAATTGATTTGTCATAAATAATTTATAAACATAAATATAATCTATATCAAAGAAAACCATAAATAAGTAAAGAAGGAAATAATAAAAAAAATTAAAATTTAAGTGCATTCATAGCCTACGAAAAAGAAGGGGAATTTTTTTACCAAAAAAAAAAAAAAAAAAGGAAAAGGATTTTGAGAATCGATTTGAAAAGAAATATGAGTCCAAATTCGCGCATTACAATCCAATTCATATGCTATAGATAGACATACATGACTTAAACTATAATTAGGCAAAAGTTATGTTACACAGATCTACCTGATAAGTCTATGAGGGTGGTTCATCAAATTTGTTTATTTATTTATTTCTTAGATAGGTAGGTCTCAAGGAGAGTTGAACTCATGACCTCTTTGAGATGTTGGTCGTTACTCTTTACCAACTGAACTGCCCTTGGAGGTTTCATCAATTTTAGTCACATGACGGGATGATGTAGCAATTTCTAATTGTTGGAACGATCAATCTAGGGTTGGATTAATAGCACACAACTAATGACTTAATTCAACCAAATATACTTCGTCTATTAATTATGGCATGCATTCTATATTTTTTAGCAGTCTTATAGTTTTATTTTGTCACTTGACGATCTTTGTTTGGACTGAAACATGACACATTGTCTAGGGGACTTAAGATTTACTTGTCTTACAAAATTTGGATCCATCCAATTTGCCACATGATAAAAACTTGGGTTGTATATAATTTGATGCATTTTATTATAATAAAAAATAGAATAAACATGCACTTTGGGAAAAAGGTAGATTCTGACTGGGATTGAAGAAAAATATATAAGGGTGTCAAAAATGAAACCGAACCATGTATCGAAACCTAATCGAATCATTTAAATCGAAACTGTGAAACCGATTATTAAACGATTTTCTATTTTGGTTTCAAAAATGAAACCGTTTAGTAAAAAGGCTCGATTCTGGTTTCAAAAAATGTGACCGTTTAAACCGATTATTTGGAACCATTAATGTAAGACCCATACATTGAAAATCCGGTCTAACTTAAATTTTCGGCTCAAAGGAAGTCTTCCTACTGTGAACCAAACCGAAACCATGACGGAGTAATACGTACTGACACGATCGTCAGCGACCCAGGTATGATTTCCACCAAGAACTAAACTTAGATAAAACTGGACCACGGAACAGGTATAATTGCCTTGTTTGGTCCTAGGTACAGGGTCATACCCTGCAACGACCCTACAACAGGACAGGCTATGGGTACAGTCCACTTGGGTCGGAATCACTGAAAAGGGCCGATTCAGGGAATTAGAATATTCCCACATGTTCTTAGGGTGTCCTCACGTAGAACCACTTCTTAATCCACTAATACTCTATGAGAAGAGAGTTAATTTCTCA